>VXAL01009365.1:446968-457532 GCA_013399475.1 Chauna torquata | reverse complement strand
CAGGCCGCGGCACCGCCCCCGCCTGCCGCCGGCGGGGCGGGAAGCGGGGCGCTCGCGCGAGCGCTGGTGAGCCGTACCCCGAGCGGCTGCTGGAGGGGTTTCTGAGGGTCGGGGCGGTGCAGGCACGTCGTCTGCCTCACGGAGAAATCGCAACACGGCGCGGTTTGCAAAATTGCGCCTTAGGCCCAACGTTGTCAGCTCTGCGAAGGCACAGAGGGGAAGCCGACAGACTACCTGGCTGACTGGTGTTAGTGCCTATTGTAGAGCAAAACCGAAACACTAGATTTAGCTCAGACTAGTCCAGTGGCTTGGTCTAAGGCCTGCGGTGTGATGGTTGTTGTTCTTAGTGGCTCTCTCATCTCCTGCCTCTTTTTCTTTGGAAACAAAGTCTCTAGCGTGGTAGTCACCTGCACAGGCACAGGCCTTCAACTGCCATTAAGTAGCATATGCTATAACAAAATACCTCCTTTGGTCTGGGCTGCGGGTAAGTACCGTACGGATACACACACAGGTACCAAACAGCCACAACAAAAACATTTGGACTTGTGGTGGCTAGTCAGGTGCCCATTGCTAGTACATTTATACTGATTCAAAATTTGCTGATTATAGCCCTGTTGCTTGTAGGAATTCACTGTTTTTTAATCCTACTTTGCTGTTCCTGGTTAAATCAAGCTGGGAACATGTCCTTTTCACAGTTGAGACCCTACTTCAAGTAAAATTGTAGGGATATTCATGCTAGGGAAAACTGCTGAATATCGTGCGAGGAAGACAGCAGAGAGAGCTTCCCCATGTGAGAAAGATATTTCAAAAACAAGCTAGACACAAACCCCAATCTGTACTTTTTCAAGCACAGCCCAAGACAGATTGCATGGTTAAGCAGCAGGACTATTCCTGTGAAAAAAGTGCTGCGTAATCTGAATTTCAGACTGCGGGAGGAAACGAGGCAGCAGAAACTAACACCACCCACCACCCTGAAATTCAGCTGCATGCGTGCAAGCTGAGCCAGACCAAAACTCCTGCTTCACCCAGCAAATTCACTATCACCTTTTGTATCTGAGCCACCCTCAGAATTCAAGTATCTTGTGGCTTTGGGATATTTGAAGATTTTGGTCAACGAGTCAGGAAGTCTGGCCACCTGCTATGCATGAGTTTGAAATGCAACGGGAACACCACAGGCTGGTGCTATAAAGTGAATAAAACTAAAACACACAGAAGCAGGCATGTAACTTCTCCAGCATGTGAGAAGCCAGTCTTACTCTTGCAAGCCTGCCTACTGTCCTGCACCATGAAAGACTTAAATGGTTACAACTACAGCAGATATATGGCTTGCACTTCCTCGCATTCTCGGTCATTAATTACAGTCCTTGAAAGAGTTATGCTAGGAAAAATGTTTTATTGCAAGAACTGTGATTTGTGAGCAAGCAAGCCTAAAAGAAGTGTAGTGATTCTCCTGCTCCCTCATGAAAAATACTGCCAACAGCTCACTTTACAAAAGGGTATTATTGAATAACTGCCCTGCAGTATTTGTCTTGTGGCTTTCTGTTCTGGTGACACATGACTTTCTGAGCAAAGTGTGTCTTTTAGTACATGTCTGGGTAGTGTCTAGAAAATTAATTTAGGACCTCTTGGTATACCTGTAAGACAAACAGAATAATAAATATAACTCAAAAAAAATTCCATCTCACACTATTTGAATCAAAGTTTGATTTAGCCTTACAGGATACTTTGCTCTGTAGTTGTAGATGTAAGATAACTGTAATATACACAAATTCATAAAATTGACGCATTACAGAACATTACAGTATATAACCGAAGGAATGTTTCTATCATTGCAACTATAGATGTGGTCATCTGGCTAAGAAACTTATTGTTTTTTGTATTTTACTGGAGATTTATATTTCTCCAGATTTCTTCCTACAAAAAAAATAGTGATAACATCAGGATATCTGTGTTAAACACCAGAAACTCCGTTAAACTCTATCTTTTTTTTTATGGGCAAAGAGAAAGGATGCCTCATGTATATATAAGTAAAACAAATAATGTAATGTTAGTATAAATGCAGTCTTAAGAATCTAATCATTATTAGTCCTAATTTTTTACACAAAAAGAAGAAAGAAATTGTTATGCATGCACTTAGTTTCCACCTACCCCATTTCCTGCTGTTGTCATGAGAAGAGTGTGTCCTCACTCAGAGAATTACAGCGATGGTGTAGCTTCTGTACAACAGAAGAAGACGACATTAAGGTTCTCAGGCACACAATCTTTCAAATAGTTTTTCTGACTTGAGGAAAATAAATTGAACATGATAGAACAGGTTCATGAGGATATATCACATTCATGGAATGGTGAGATATTCTTTTAAGCTTTTCAGGGTGAGTACTGCTATATTATTTCACAGCTATAGTATTCAATTCTGAACAAGTGACAGAGATGTATAGTGCATTAGCAGCTAAGAAACACAAGTAGTATCAGAGGATTTGCGGAAATTAAGAGACACACTGTACTAATACAAATCCTACGTGTGGTCTGTAGTACTTCAATATAAATACAACACCTGAGCCAGGAATTCAGCCTCTCTGGTTTCTACTCAAGTCAGGCGTGACAAAAACACTCTGGGAGTGGTATCTTTTTCTTTTTCTTTTTTTTTAAATTTGCAAATACTCTGTTTAGCCTAATTAAATATTTCATTCTAGCAAAGGGGTATGTTGTCTGTTAGCTGTTACTGAAAAAAAAAAAAAATTAAAGCTTTAACAAAAAATGACCTGTATCTTAATTCTTGATCTGCCAGATTTTTTGTTTTTACCGTACCCTTGTAAAGTAAATGACACTTTAACAGTCATACAAGCAGAAGATCAATAACTATATTCAGATGCTCCAAGAGCCGCATAGGATAACCATGAAAGCACTGAGATGCTCGGGTATTGGGGACAACCCCTCCCCAAAACTACCTTTGCCTAAGCACCGTTTTCTGACCAGATACACCTCAACTACTCTAAAGCCAGCATTGCTCCGCAGAACAATACATGCCATAGCGAGAGGCCCCATGGGCAACCTTCCCTTCATTGCCGCCTACTGAGCAAGCCACCACAGACTACTAACGGCCGCCGCAGCCGCCTCACGAGCCCCCGCACAACGGCACTAGCGCTCCGCCTTTCCGCACCCCTAACGGTTCCAACCGCCCAACGACTCCACCCACCACCGCGCGCGATACTGCGCAGCCTGCTGCGGATACAAGCGCATGCGCAGAGCTGGCGACCCGCGCTTCTATTGGCTGGCGGGCGAGGCACGTGACGAGCCGGCACGTGGCGGTAACGTTATTAGGGGGCTCGGCGAGCGGCGCCATTTCCTCTCGGCGCGTAGTGTGCGTGGGCGAGGGGGGGAGGTAGGCGCGGGGCTGCGTGCGTCTCGCAGTGCAGTGGAACGGCTGTGCGGTGCGGTGCGGAGCGAGTGAGCACCACTGATGGAGCTGGTGTGGGAGCGAGGATAGTGTGCGCTGGGACGGGCGGGCTCTGTGGTGTCCCCCGGGCGGGCGTCGCGGGACCCGCTGGAGTGGGGGCGCTAACGCGTTTCTTCTCCTGCAGGCGGGCTCGGCAGCGTGCACCATGAGCCAGGAGGACTGGGATGCAGATATCACAGATGAGGCAGTGCCCGTCTTCCCAATTCCTGAGGAGCTGGTACGGGGCAGGGACTGATGTTAAGATACTGCAGATATTTGGAAGTATTTAGGGGAGGGCTACAAAGCTGGTAACAGGGCTGGAAGGTGTGTCATATGAGGAGAGGCTGGGGGCACTAGGGTTGTCAGGTCTGGAGAGGAGAAGGCTGAGAGGTGACCTCATTGCTCTCTGCAACTTCTTGAGGAGAGGGAGGTGCCGGTCTCTGCTCCCTAGAAACCGATGGCAGGATGTGTGGGAACAGCACAGAGCTGCACCAGGGCAGGTTCAGACTGGGCATAAGGAAAAAATTCTTTACCGTGAGGATGGTCAAACACTGGAACAGGCTTCTTATTGAGGTGGTTGATGCCCCACTGCTGTCGGTGTTCAAGAGGCATTTGGATAATGCCCTCAGTAATATGCTTTAACTTTCGGTTAGCCCTGAAGTGGTTGGGCAGTTGGACTAGATGATCCTTGAAGGTTCCTTCCAACTGAGCTATTCTAAATTCTAGATGGGCTGCAGCATGTTTCATCCACCCTCCAGTCTGAATGGCTGTAAGGCTGTGACTGCTGCTGTGATTCTTGAAGCACCAGGAGGAAATTGTCGTTAACTTGTGTTTTGAAAAGACTGTTTTTGTAATAAATAGGAGCAATTTCAGTCTGTCAAACCAATGAAGTGCCTTGCCTCCCTGGAGGCTCTGGGACATGGTCAGGGTGTAGTCAGTTAGTGTTACTCTCCGTACATCAGGTGTTCTTGATGTTGTGTCCTACCTTGGGTTGTGAAAAGATGTGTGCTCTTTGGTCCTGTTCTTAAAAAAAAAAAGCGTGTGGCATAATAGAGGCACACACAACCTGTTTGGGTCTAATTCTGATAAATGGGCTAGGAATTGAGGACCTGTGCAGATAGGCTAATGGACCTCCACAGCTTGGAAGGGAAACAGCGAAAACTGGTGTTGGTTAGAAACTTAAAGTTGCAAATTAATTGTGGTAAGAAGTCTCAGTGGACTTCTATATCTATTGAAAGGGGTGGTTTATTGCCTGTCCTTTTTGCTTCTAATGCCTTTCTGTTCTGTATGTCAGATCTAGTGTTTCTGAGGTTGTAAGATAAACTGTGAATATATCACTGTTTTTTGTGTTTTGGTAGGTTATATTTTTTGTTCAAGTCAGATCAGTTTGATGGCCCTTATTACTGTCTTGAATAATGAAAAGGCAGTGGTGGAACTGTAGTATTGAGGAAAAGCAGAATCATGTCATTTGGTGGTAGTTCTCAGCAGTGCATTGGTGTGAACTGTAACTTCTCTCTGCTTGGTTGATGTCTTTTAGTATTTGCTGTCTTTCAGATGGCAGTCAGTGGATCACTGTTTTTATTCACCACAGCAACAAATGGAATGTGTCTCGCAGCTTATCTTCATTGTTAATATTGTATTTCATGTTGTTCTCAAACTGTATGATCTTAAATGCATAGGTGGAATAAAAAAGGTGAGGAGTGCCCCCTTGTAAGGATTGTAGATAGGACTTGGAATCTCCTTTACAATATGTTTTTGCAAATATGGTAGGCTGCTCTAGCAGCTCATTGTTGCTGAAGATGCTGGTTTTCTCCCCATCAGCTGTTCACTTGCTGTTGTCTCCTCTGGGTACCAGCGCTTGTTCTATACTTCTGTGTGGTCTTTTAACTTTCTAACCTGAAGACTACTGTTTAGTGAGGGGAAAGTGGTTGAGAGGGCCATTATGACCAAAGCTGTTGAAGGGATCAATGGAAACTTCTTCTTGGTAGCAGGGAGTTATGTTGACTTACTTGCTGGGAAAACTGAGGTGGTAGAAAATGGGAGATGGGAATCTGACATTTCAAGCAGGCTTAAACATACATATAAACCGAATCTTCACTGCGTTTGTAGCTGCGTATATGTAAATGAGTCTCATTGTGATGGTTGTCTTCTAAAATAAATTAGCATGGTCGCTGTATTCTTTGAAGGGATTCAATGCTTTTGCTATTTTAAGTGTTTTTAATACCCAGCTCTTCAGGGAAGAAAGGCAAAGACTTATTCATGCTGTCTGGGCTTATGTAGAAACTGTATTTCGAGATCCTCCCAGCTGTATTTCCCAGTCCTTCTTCCCAAGCTTTTGAGAATCTATCATTTATCCAGAAACAGTTGAAGCTTTTACTTCCTCTCAGATCTTCTGTTTAAGTTGCTTCTGTAAATTGTCCCTACCATTTTTTTCCGAAGTGAGCTGGACTATTACAGTGTTTGTAAAACTAGTTCACTTAGATTGAAGCTGGAAATGGGTGCTCGTGGAAGTTAATCTGAAACAGACTCCTGGCAGGCGGAAAGCTGCAGTTAGGTCTGGATATGTAGTACGTTTAAGTTGGTAAACTGTGTACAGCTTAATGGTTTCAAGAGTTTGTGAGCTGGTGAGAAGAACTCCTACAATACAGTTCTGGAGTTCTTAGCAGAACTAGGGTGATCTTAGGTACCTACTGTAAGGCATAGTTCTGAGTGAAATCTTGTGTACCAATTCGTCCTATTCAATCTTGCTGTTTTATTACATAGCAGCAACATGCTTTGGTGTGAAATGAAGGATAAGATACAGGAATGTAATGAGAGCTGAAGAATCACATTTTGCTACTTCTAGTATCTGTGAATTAATATTGGTATCAGAAGAAACTGCAATAAATTTGAGGAGGAGCTGTAATGATAGTTGGCGTTGGTCTTACTAGTTGTACTTACAAGTGACTATTGAGTAATAGGGAGGGTGAGGAGGGATGAATGGCTTATCCAGATAGATGTATGAGGCTAAAAGCAAGTTTGACAAAAGAAATGGTATACACTTTCAGAGTAATGATTTTACTAGCTTGGGTTTTATTTCCTGTAATGGTTGGTAGCCACATAAGGAGAAGTATGAAAGCTGTAGTGAAATCAGAAAGGCATCATTCTGAAGTTTTGGTAGTTTTGTGATGTTCTTGAGTCAGCTGGTGTTTTGGCTTACTAGTATATGTCTAGCTTTCATTAAACAGGAGAAATTTGAACATGCTTTCACTGGAAGTAAAACTGACATCAGTGCTACAATGTCAAAATTAGGTGCTGTTCTGAAAGTTTCAAATGGACTATCTGAACCTTTGAATAAATGAGGAAGGACTGACATGTTTCAGATAACTTCCTTTTAACATCATCTGTAAGCATCCCCTAGAAACACCCTAGAAGTGCAGTTGTGAAGCTGATGAAAACAGGTTTCTATTCACAGTACTAAGTCTGAAACCTTTCTAAACCTAAACTGGAGAAAAACCTACTTTGAAAGGTTATAGTATTGCTTTGGACAATGTTTCTTTCAAGGCATTAAATGTTAGCAAGGTTGATGCCTCCATAAACCTGACAGAAGGCAAGATAAACTTATTTGTGTCCATGTCAGCTGTGTATAACTTGCTTTTGGTGACATTCATATGTGAACAGTATGCATTTTAGCATACTGAAGTTTAAGAAACTTAACAGAAGTGTCTAAAAGACTTGCACGTCAGTGCAGAAGGCAGCTTCTTTCAAATGCAAGACCTAGCAACTAACTGCATCTGTAATTACGTACTTTGTTTTGCCTGAAGTTAACATTATGCTGTGCCTTTTTTCTTTCTGTAGGCTGGCTTCTCTGGCAGACCGAACGGCCCCTTGTCCGGCTTCTCTGGCAGACCAAACAGCCCCTTGTCTGGCTTCAGTCAAAATATAGGCTCATTTGGTATGTGAAAGGCACTTAAGATTTTACTGACATTTGTGGCAGTTGGTTACTTGAACAGTTGGAGATATAAAGAAAATTGCAGTACCATCATATTGAGATATTTTCATGTGTCCCCCATGCAGTAAGCGACATCAAATTGTTCAGATAAAACTGTGAGTAGGCTTTCCTTTTGACCATCACTCCTTTGTTTACTGCAGTTTTGTTGAATACATTGTATAACTTCTGATGAGAGTGAATGTGTCAGCTGGATAACCGTAATTGCCTCTGCTAAACATGAACAGTATTAAAAAATGAATAAATACTACACGCAGTGTTGAGCAGTCCTGTCGAAGTACTTTCTAACAGTTCTGTTGAAAATAAGAAAAGTTCTATGAAGCTGTTGAACAGAAACATCTGCATTAAAAAGGCAGACAAGCAAAACACAGACCAAACATAGATGTTCTGCTATTTTTCCTTAAAGCACTCTTGGTTTAGTGAAGATTATGCCTTTATAAACTTATACAGAAGTTTTAGTTTAAACCATGCCGAGGTTGTTGGTGGAAGCAGTTTGTTCCAGGCTTTACTTGGTGTGGGTATACACTAGCCAGATCAGGAAACAGGTTTTGCTTAGAACTGACAGTGTGGGATAGGGCAGTCAGGGAGTTCTCACTGTAGCTTCTGTTCTTAGGAATGATCTTTGCTGAAATTGCTTGTGGATATTTTAACTTCAGTCAAATTCTTTATGAGGTGAAAATTCATAGTTTATATTTAGTTGATAAAACTGTGGAAGCATGACCTAAACTTTATTTTAGCAAGTTGTGTTTAGCACAAATTAGATGAATATGCTTATAAGCAGTTAGGGCAGTATGTTTATTGTTGATTTATCATTCTCCTACCTGTCAGTGTATAAGTGAAAAGCAGACTTACGTTTACCTAATTCCATGTCCCCAGGATGTTGGGAAGGGCAAGAACCAGATATCACCTGTGCTATTTGAACAGTTATAGCAAGTAAAGAATTCAGAGGACAGGTGGTTTCTCCCTAGTACAGAAGAAATGTTTTACGAGGACTTCAGGTTACTAACTTCAGTAATGGTTTGATAAAGAACAGAAAACAGGAAGGGCAGTGTATGTGAAGAGGAGTTGAGTTGCACGTTAAGTGGAAGTGAATGTTGGAGCTTCATGTTTTTTAACTTTCTGACTAGCTGTGAACTCTGCCTGTTAACTTTTGTTATCTATAACAAAAATAAAGATTCTCTGATTTGTGCCTTTTGTGCTGAACTCATGGCAAGGAGGGCTTTTCTTGCTGAAGATCTTGCTTCCACTGTCATCATTAAACATAATTGTTTTACTGAGCTAGGCACATCATGTAATTTCAGATCAGCGTAAGCACTTTGAAAGGATCCGTTTTGGCCTAACACAATCTTTCTGGTTTTTTTAGTTGGTAGGGAACTCAACCTATGCTTTCAAGCGTAAGTAGTAATACTGAGGTTGCGTACTTACGCTAGATATAAGCAAACCTTATTTGCTGTTTAAATAAGTGCTTAAAGAGCTAAAGCTGTTTAGGAAGTCCAGAGGTGAGACACTCAGTTGGTAAGATCATGGATCTATTCTTGACCTTGTTTAAAAGTGTGCATTGGTATTAGTGAAGCTTCCTATTCAGTGTTATGGAAGAAACTGTCCTTTGTTTTTCCAGAAAAGGCTGGATGGACCAGTTAAATGAACTGGTTAGGAATTTTGTTGCTTACTACAAGATTGATACTGGTATTTGTATTTATACTGGCATTGCCATGAACTACCCACTTAAATCTTCAAATGGACATGAATTTTGAATGTTTTTCAGGCCATAGAAGCAGCAGTTTAACACGGTTTAGAGTTTTAGCAGCAAAGTCTCCTAATAGAGTAACTCAGTAGAGTACCAAAGATAACAATGTTTGTTCTTTTTTCCTTTACGACAAGCTCTTGCATGCAGGTGACCTCTACATTAATTGATGTTTGTATTGCTGAGGAAAGTACTAGTGCTTTGTGTTTTTCAGGGATAGCTTTGATTATGTTAAGCTGTTTTAACTTGGAAGGAAAACAGTATCAGTGTTTTCTTAATGTGCCATATAGTCCTGAATTTGTCTAAAAGCTTGTAGATTTATTCTCTTGATTTCAAGTTTCATGTCTTATGATGGTTGCTGTGTAACCTGATCTTGAGTTTGTTACTGCAGAATAGGAAACTTTGCTATTAAAGAATCATTTGGGATAGAAGGCACCTCTGAAGATGGGTTGGTCCAAATGTGTGCATAGAGTAGGGTCAACTATAATCAGTTGCTCAGGACCTTGTCCAATTGAGCTTTGAATTTCTCTGAGCACGGAGATTATACAGGCTTTCTGGGCAACTTGCCTAGTGTTTAACTACTGTGGGAATAACAATTTTTTTCTTTGTTTAAATGGAGTTTCTTGTATTTCAGTCTGTGTCCATTTCCCCTCATCCTTTTGGTGTATACCACTGAGAAGGATCATCTTCACTCCCTACTGTTAAGATACAAGATCCCCAGAGCCTTCTTGCGTCATGGTCGAGCAGTGCCAGCTCTCAGCCTCTCTGTATGACAAATGCTCCAATGCCGCCTTCATCTTTGTGGTCCTTTGCTGGACTCACTCTAGTATGTCCATGTTTATTTTGTGATGGGTAGTGTAGAAATAGATGGAGCATTCTAGGTGTGGTCTGAGTAGAGGGCAAGGACAACCTCCCTCCATCAGCTGGCAGTATTCTTCCTAATGCAGCCCAGAAGGCAGTTGACCTCCTTTACTGCTCAAGCACATTTTTGGCTTATGTTGAGCTTGTTATCCACCACAGCCCCCAGGCTTTTCTCAGCAAAGATACTCTCCAGCTGGCTGGCCTCACTGTGTACTGGTGCCTGGAGTTATTTCTCCCCAGGTGCAGGATTTTGCATTTCTCTATGTTGAATGTAGGGGTTTCTGCCTTCCCACATTTCTAGCATGTTGGAGGTCTCTGAGTGCAGCACAGCCCTGTGTTACATCTCAGTTTTATGTGTCTGCAAACTTGCTGAGGGTGCACTCTCCCATGATCCAGGTCATGAATGAAGATGATAAACTGTGTTGGCCCCAGTATCATTTCCTGGGGTATTTCACTAATGACTGGTCTCTAGCTGGAGCTTGTGCTACTGATCACGTTCTTGCATGCCCAGAAGTTCAACCTGCTTTTCGTCCTC
>VXAL01009365.1:409286-446148 GCA_013399475.1 Chauna torquata | reverse complement strand
TTGTTACTGCAGAATAGGAAACTTTGCTATTAAAGAATCATTTGGGATAGAAGGCACCTCTGAAGATGGGTTGGTCCAAATGTGTGCATAGAGTAGGGTCAACTATAATCAGTTGCTCAGGACCTTGTCCAATTGAGCTTTGAATTTCTCTGAGCACGGAGATTATACAGGCTTTCTGGGCAACTTGCCTAGTGTTTAACTACTGTGGGAATAACAATTTTTTTCTTTGTTTAAATGGAGTTTCTTGTATTTCAGTCTGTGTCCATTTCCCCTCATCCTTTTGGTGTATACCACTGAGAAGGATCATCTTCACTCCCTACTGTTAAGATACAAGATCCCCAGAGCCTTCTTGCGTCATGGTCGAGCAGTGCCAGCTCTCAGCCTCTCTGTATGACAAATGCTCCAATGCCGCCTTCATCTTTGTGGTCCTTTGCTGGACTCACTCTAGTATGTCCATGTTTATTTTGTGATGGGTAGTGTAGAAATAGATGGAGCATTCTAGGTGTGGTCTGAGTAGAGGGCAAGGACAACCTCCCTCCATCAGCTGGCAGTATTCTTCCTAATGCAGCCCAGAAGGCAGTTGACCTCCTTTACTGCTCAAGCACATTTTTGGCTTATGTTGAGCTTGTTATCCACCACAGCCCCCAGGCTTTTCTCAGCAAAGATACTCTCCAGCTGGCTGGCCTCACTGTGTACTGGTGCCTGGAGTTATTTCTCCCCAGGTGCAGGATTTTGCATTTCTCTATGTTGAATGTAGGGGTTTCTGCCTCCCCACATTTCTAGCATGTTGGAGGTCTCTGAGTGAAGCACAGCCCTGTGTTACATCTCAGTTTTATGTGTCTGCAAACTTGCTGAGGGTGCACTCTCCCATGATCCAGGTCATGAATGAAGATGATAAACTGTGTTGGCCCCAGTATCATTTCCTGGGGTATTTCACTAATGACTGGTCTCTAGCTGGAGCTTGTGCTACTGATCACGTTCTTGCATGCCCAGAAGTTCAACCTGCTTTTCGTCCTCCTCCCTGTCCAATTATGTAGACTGAATTTCATTGGTTTGTATAAGAGTGTTACGGGAGACAGTGTCAGAAGCCGTGTTTTCTTATCCTTTTCCAGGTGCTGGTGAAAGACCTAACAGAAGTCAGCATATGCAGCATGATTTTGGAGGATATTCTGGGAGCAGAGGTAGGATTGTGTGTTAAAATCTGTAGTTTTGGGGGATGATTAAGCCTTGCTTTTGGACAAAACATTTGGGATGGAGGACCTTGCTACTGGTACCCAAGTAGATTCTGAAAACTCGAATGTTACTTGGATAGTAGCAGTACTGTTGCTGAATGATGCTATTCTGTATGGAAAGCAGTAGTTATGTGCCCTAAGCTTTGTTTAGTTCATTTCTTTGCCTTGTGAAAGGGCACTTTGTTGCATTGTGCTGTTTTTATTTTTTGTTTTCCTTCCAAATAATTTCAGTGTGTATTCACTTGCCAGTATAGTATTTTGACCTTGGTCAGGCTGTCAGCTATGTTAAAATGATACATGAGTTTAGCTCAACTTTGGAATAAACTTAGTTTTATTTTCTCCATTAGTATGTTATGGCCTTTAAGTGGTGAAGTAGATTACTGTAGTTTGTGTAATTCACAGACTAGTCTGTGAGCACGGGCAAGTGAAAGTGAAGGTGACTAGAAATAGCTGGTATGGATTTACGTACTGTAAATTATGCTTTACCAGCTTGGTTGCCTTTGGGCTTGGAGGAATGGGCAGTGTGCAGCTGTGTATGTTACTAGTGTACTGGGTGGATCAACAGGAGTACAGCTGATCAAGGGATATTGTGATCTACTCAACACTTGTTAGATAATGACTAGAAGACTGTATTCAGTTTTGGGCCCCCAGTAGGGAGAAAAAAGATGTTGCCAAGCTGGATCAGGTTCAGCAGAGAGCCAGCAGGATGTTTAGGGGAGTGGAACATCTGCCTTGCAAAGAATCTGAAGGATGTGCACTTGTTCACCCTGCAGAAAGGAAGGCTTCAGGTTGACCTTGCGTCAGCTTTGCTCTACCTATGAGATTATTGGGAATGTGCATTTAGGCTCTTTACCGATGTGCAGAACAGGAGAACAAGGGTCAACAGGTATAAGTTGGGATAAAAGAGCTTCAGACTCCCTATAAAGGAAACATTTTTCCTCATGAGGGCAGCCCAGCATTGGAAGAGGTATTTAGAAAGTCTGCTTAGTCTCCATCCTCGCAGGTTTTCAAGATCTGACTGGATAAAGTTCTGATCAACCTCGTTAGAATTACATGTTGACTCCACTTCAAGTGGGAGGCCAGACCAGAGACTTGAGGTTCCTTCCAGCCTGAATGATTCTGTAATTTTAATGTTGACTTCATTTAAAAATGAACAAAAAAACTACCTTAAAGTCAAAGATAGTTTTGAATGTTAAGTTGATGCTTTTTTGTAATTGTAGATACTGGTGAACACCTGAACAGAGAAGATCAGCCAGTGACTAGATTTGGTAGTAGGAGTTTTGGAAATAGAGGTAACTTCACAGAGTGTCCCTGATTTAGTGGCTATTTGTATTTGATGCATTGTTTTTGCTATTCATATACTCAGTTTTGTTATGTCAGAGCCAAATGAATATTTGACTTGAAGGCTAATACCAACCAATATTTCTGCATGATGTAGGCAACAGTATCACCCCTTAGTTTTGACTGCACAAAATAAAATACCCCCACCATATTTGCCAGAAGGCAGGGCTCTACATCTAAAATTAATGTTTTCTTCAGCTCTGGTTTTGATTCTGTTCTCCCTGAAAAGGGTTATTTTTCTGATCATTTATTTGGGTCATAATGTAGTACAAAAGGCAGCTGAATATTAGTATTCGCATATACCATGTGTGAAGGGAATATAGCAGTCCTCTTTTGTGCAAGACCTGAAGATCTTTTGAATATCCATAAAGAGATACTAAATCCCTGTCCTCTCCTTTCTTATTGTAAGTGCTGCTCATATGTGATGCACATTGAAGAGGTTGGTAATTGCCAGTTCATAGTACTATGCCATGTGCTCCCACTAGGCACCCTCGGAAGTGCATTGTGTGGTGGAAGCTACTATTGGGTAGCATCTGTTCAGGTAGTTCTATGGCTGTAAGTGGGATTGGTTATGAAACAAGGAAGATGGAAGCTGTAATACTGGTTTAGGCATGTTTAGCAGAAGATCTCACCTGCAGAACAGCAGCGCTGCACAGCATCTTCACTCTGTGCAGCTACTTGTGAGTTATGTTTACTCTTTGAGAAAATTCTATGACTTCTACATCTATTGGATTCATGCCTATTATGGTATTGGAATGGTAGACTTGTATGACTAAGTAACACTTTGCCAGTGTTGTGGGATGGTGCCTAATGGTTCTGCTGTAGATTCTTCAGCATTTGCAAAATTACCCACAACCTGTATTTAAGGTCTATAATACTTCTGTTGATACCTAGTGTGTTCTCTTGCATGTGAGCCTTTAAGATGCAATTTTTTTTGCATTTGGAAAAACTCAAAATGATATGCTATATATGAATTGGTATGCACTGAGCATGGGTGAATGAGCTACAGATGCTGTGGTAGGAGAACTTCTAGCAGAAGATGGCCTTTGATGTTACAAGATAGTAGAACAAATGTTCGGTTGAAGAATAAAGACTAATGAGTAGGTGGTAATACTGACTGCCTGGAACTTAGACAACGCCTAGAACTGTTACAGCTAAAATGAGAAATAGATTGATTGTGCATGTGGCTGTTTTCTTCCTCTGCCTCTCCGTTAGGAGGGTGACTAGGAAAGAGTAAGAAATGAAAACACATAAAATTGTTGGCACTGCATGTCCCAAGCAACTGAATAAGCAATTTTGAGTAATAAAATAGATGCTGATAAACCTGGAAGGCAGAGAGTGCATGAAGAAATACATAGATTTAAATACTTAAGAACAGAGTTACTAAATTTCCTTTTGAAAATCTCTCAAGTTTATTATTCACTTAAACTAATAGTACTGGGCTTTGACACTAATGTAACTCCTAAGAACAGTGTAAAGTTCTTTTTTCCTCTCTCCTCCTGGCTTTGCAAAATTCAAAAACACATTCTGCCCACAAAGTAGGGGTATCTGGGTTGATGTGAGGCTTATGGACTGTGAGAAATGGAATACAGTTATGTAGGGTGTTAAGATTTGTTTTCAAATCCTCAGTCCACAGGAGACAGAGATTGCAATACTGCCACACTATGGTACTGGTTATGAAAACTGTGAAGGTACCAATGCTGACAGTTTTTCTGTGGCTTAACCAGAGGAGTGAACTGATCTGGATCAAAACCAAAGGCTTGGAAGTTAGGTTTATGTTAAGCACATGTGTCAATTTGTATACTTCAAGACATAATGTTGGTTTTTCTTCTTGCAAGAAGCAATACTACAGGAGGGTGGTAAAATTCTCTTCATATTTTGGCAAAAAATTTCTTCTTTTTCCATATTTAGGCAAATCACTTAGTTTTATTGTACATTTAATTGGAATTCATAAAACAAGGACTGTACAGAATAATTAAATGTGCTCAGTGTGTACGTGGACAAACTAAGGTGTTATGCTGTGATGTACTGCAGATTTTCAAGAAAGGAACACTGTAGAAGATCCTAGCACACAAAAAGGAGGTTTTAGAGGAGTTTCTGGTGTCTTTGGACAAGACAAGAGTAAGTTTTATATTGACTGGTTTGTGTGGGAACGTACCTTTGGTCATTCTTCTTGAGCTGGTTGCTCCATGAGAACTCTAAGTATGAGGGTGAAAGCTGTGAAATAGCTCTTTCTCTTCAGCCATGTTACGGAATATAGATAACTTCTTTGCAAGACAGCATTGCTGGGAATAATACAGCATAGGTAGGAGTTAAAAAGCACCTCCTGCGGCAGTTGCACTGTAGAGTTTGTTGGGAGTTTATCCTCATGATGGGGAGTGAAGGGAGAGGTGCTGGTCTCTTCAGTGATAGGACCTGAGGGAACGGCATGAAGCTGTGACAGGGGAGTGTCAGGCTAGATGTTAGGAAAAGGTTCTTCACCAAGAGGGTGGTGGAGCACTGGAACAGGCTCCCCAGGGAACCGGTCACGGCGCCGAACCTGCCGGAGTTCAAGAAGTGTTTGGACAACATTCTCAGACATCTGGTCTGGTTTTTGGGTGGTCCTTTCTGGAGCTGGGAGTTGGACTCTATGGTCCTTGTGGGTCCCTTCCAACTCATTGTATTCTGTGATTCTGTAATACTAGCTTTAAGTGTAGCACTTCATAAGACTAATTTTGAATGCTGTATCCACTATACTGTATGTTACTTACAGGTATTAAAAATGATCAGAGAGAGAGACCTCTGTATGGCAGCTTTCTTGGCTCTAGAGGAAGAGGAGCACTTGGAGGTCCTGCAGGTGAGATGATTTAGTAGCACGGTGAACATTTTGGATTTCCTCATTGCAGATTTGAAGCAATGCAGTGCCTTCATAGCTTTGCCAAATGCTGTTAGCTTAATTTTTCTCCCAGTGTAAATTAAGAACCTACGGCAGATGTTAGATGGCTTGCTTACATGCCCACCCTAGACATGATTGTAAATCAGATAAATTTCAGTAATTGGAATTTCAAAGCAGTTGTCTTCTGTAATTTGTCTTACTCCCATGACTGCTCTGTGAGTAAACGCACAATGAAGCAGAAATGCTAAACACAAAATTCAAAGCAAGCCTTTAAGAACTTCTTCAGTTCTGAAATTGTTGCTCTAGATTTCCCCCCCCCCGCCCAAGTGCAAGTGTTATTTTAGGTTTATCTGGGCTGACAACATGTAAGTTTTGTAGCTCTGTGAGGCCACATCTTCCTGATGACTTTTTGTGTTTTTTTGGTGGCTACAAAGGCACTTCCCTCATGGTCCTGTCTTTTGCTCTGATGCACTTGGAACCTGTATGTTTTGGTACCTAGTGTGTAGTAGGTTCATCACTCACAAAAGTCTTGTAATTCAAAGTAGAAATACTGTTAAACTAGTGTAATGGGTAGTGGATGACTGATACTCTAAATATAAGAACATTCTGAGATATTGGCAAAAATAGCATTTCTCACTCTAGAAAAGATGCAAAGATTAGGATGTGTTTTCAGAAGTGCTGCTTAATATCCTGAGAGTAGTTGATTTGCCTCTGTGGCTTCAGAGTAAATTTAGTTCAGATCATGATTTCTAGAAACTCTAGTGCTTTGAGTATGAATGGCTTGAGGTAAACAGTTGAGTTGAGAACCTATTAACAGCTCTTGTTACTGTCCTTCCTCACTCAGTCTCACATTCCTTATCTATAACTCTAGGCTCCTTTCTTTTGTTGAACGGCCTTATATTAAAGCGTTTTTACCCTTCTTTGAAATTAGCAGGAAAACTTCCTGCATAGAGTACCTAGAGGCTGCCAGTAAGGGCTGAGACTTTTTATATTTTGTGTATAGTAAGATTAAGGACTGAAAGAATTCTGTACGTGCTGCTGTCTAAGAGCTCAATATTAACACAGTTCTTACGTCTGTTAAAACCTGCCAAGTTTTTGCCAAGTATTTCCTCACTCCTAAGAATAAATGTCTTTGCTTTTCAGGTGATCGTGAAAGCAACACACACACAATAAGTGAATGCCAAGGTCAGAACCTTTATGGATTGGATGTTAAAAATGTGTGGCTATTGAAACAACAGGATAGTGTTCTTCTTGGGTTTAAATACTCCCCTAACTCTTGAAAAATTACCATGATGACACTGAAGTTTGACTCTTCAGTTACGTAGAAGCTGGTTATGTAGCACAAAACAAGCATCTCCTGACTTTGCGGAGATGTTGAATGATTCTGTAAACCAAGTTGCTGTAACTATAAGCAGTGTGAATTTCTTGTTACTCACAATATTTTACTTACCAATTTTAGGAAAAGAACCCTTGCTTTAGAGTTAACAGTACAAGATTTTAAAACTGAAGATAGATCTGAAGTGGTATCATGGTTTCAGCTGGGATAGAGTTAATTTTCTTCCTAGTAGCTGGTATAGTGCTGTGTTTTAGATTTAGGGTGGGAATAATGCTGATAACGCACCGATGTTTAGTTGCTGCAGAGCAGTGCTCACACAGAGCCAAGGACCTTTCAGCTTCTGATACTGCCCTGCCAGCGAGGAGGCTGGGGGTGCACAAGGAGCTGCAAGGGAACAGAACTGGGACAGCTGACCCAAACTGGCCAAAGGGATATTCCATACTGTATGGTGTCATGCTGAACAATAAACTGGGTGGCTGGCCTGGGCGGAGGGGGATGCTGCCATTTTGTGGGGGACTGGCTGGGCATTGGTCAGTGGATGGTGAGCAGTTGCTTTGTGCATCACTTGTTTTGTATGTTCTTCTATCAATATCATTATTATTTTCTGCCCCCTTCTGTCCTATTAAACTGTCTTTATCTCAACCCATGAGTTTTACCTTTTTTCCGATTCTCTCCCCTGTCCCACTGGCGTGGAGGGGAGTGAGCGAGTGGCTGTGTGGTGCTTAGCTGCATGATGGGTTAAACCACAACAGTCCTTTTGGTGCCCATTGTGGGCCTCGAAGGGTTGACATAATGACATCTGACCAGAGAGTGTTAAAAACAAAATTGTTATTAGCATTATATTAGTTTAGTAGTTGCTGGTCACAATGATTTATTCTGAGTTGTGCTTGTTTTCAGTCATGTTAGGTAACACTTTACTTGCTGTCTGTGCTCCCTGTTGTGCTGTTTATCATTTCTGGGGGCTGGTTTAAGGTTATTTTGCTGTATTGTGTAACAGTGGCTTATGATATGATAAAATTAACAGTCGTGAGTCTAATCTGGTATTTGTATTCAGCATTGCTGTCATCTCCATACTTCAGGAGCCATCTCTCAGAAACTATTAATAATTATACTTTTTACCTTTCCTCGTCAGGGAGCCAGTCTATGGCAGAGACAAGGGGGGACACTTTTCCCTGCTTCACCTTCCCAGTCTCCTTCAGGCTAGTTACAGTAGCTCTTGGGAATTTTGAATATCCTTGGGATGTTCAAACCAGTGTGTTCATATTGCTGTCTCCTGAATGTGTTTCAGGGTTTGTTTAAGGTTAAACAACTATTTAAGAATAACACCCAGAGATCTCCCCTGAGGCTGGATAGTTGAGTGGCAGGGAGTGTGGGAGGTTATGGGCAAGCACCTAGGACAGTGGATACCTCCAGTATTTTGGAGCTTCACCCATTGAACCACGTGCAGAATCTTGAAAAACTGGTCAAATGTTTGAAAAAGGTATTCCATTGCCCTAGCAGTTCCAAAGACTGACGCACATCACTGCAATGTACTGAGGCTTGGCCTGTGCCTACTGAGCTGCACTCAACACTGCTCGAATGCCTGCGACAGGCCCTGTGGCTGAACGAGAGAACCAACCTGTGCTGCTATCAGTTGCCCCCATACACAAGATGAGATAATAGATGCAGAATTCAGCTTGTTTAGCAAGGGAGGAAATCCTCATAAGAAAGGGAAGGATGAAGACATGGACAAGGCAGGTGACTCTGAAGCAGGCTGTCGTGGTTTAGCTGGGATAGAGTTTTCTTTGTAGAGGCTCGTATGATGCTGTGTTGTGCATTTTTGATCAAAATGGTGGTGATAACACACCAATGTTTTTAGTTGTTGCAGAGCAGTGTTCATACAGAGCCAAGGACTTTTCAGCTTCTTGTGGTGCCCTGCCAGCGAGGAGGCTGGGGGTGCACAGGGAGCTGGGAGAGGACACAGCCAGGATGGCTGATCCAGACTGGCCAGAGGGATGTCCCATACCACACGGTGTCATGTTGAACAATAAAAGCTGGGGTAAAGAAGGAGGAAAGGGAGGATGTTGGGAGTGGTGGCGTTTCTTCTCAAGAAACCGTTACGCGTGATGAGCCCTGCTGTCCTGGCAGTGGCTGAACACCTGCCTGCCCATGGGAAGCAGTGAATGAATTCCTTGTTTTGCTTTGCTTGTGTGCATGGCTTTTGCTTTACCTGGTAAATTGTCTTTGTCTGAACCCATGAGTTCTCGCACTTGTACCTTTCTGATTCTCTCCCCCGTCCCACCTGGGGAGAGAGTGAGCAATGGCTGTGTGGTACTGAGCTTCCTGCTGGAGCTAAACCACAACCCAGGGTGATCATGAGAACAGGAGGAGGAAGAGGCAGTTCTCTTAAGCTAGTAACCACCTGAGCCCTATCCCTGGGTGAGCTGTGAGGTACATGTAAAGATTTCAGTTGCTGTCCAGGTGAGCACACCTGGCTACTCTGATGCTGGAATAATGGGGCCAGTAGCCTGGAATTGGAGGGCAAGGAAGCCAAGCGCCTGGGATCCCACTCTAGGGAAGCACTTGCAGAAGAGGCACGAGTCCTCAGGCTCTGGAAGTGGCTCCTGTCAGGTGTGAAGGAAAGGTATCCCTTCGAGGAAGATATATGTCACCCAGGCAAGTGGACCACCATGGAGAGAGGAATCAGCTATCTGAGGGAGTTAGCCATGTTGGAGGTAACTTATTACAACCTGGACAATGACTGGATATCCAAAGATCCAGATGAAGTCAAGTGCACGCTACACATGTGGTGGAAGCTTGTACGGAGTGCACTATCATTGTATGCCAGCTCGTTGGCAGTAATGACCTGGAAAGGTGGAGAGGGACATACGGTGGATGAATTGGGTGGCCAACTCCAGCAATACGAAGAAAATCTTTGTCCCTGTGGGCCTGTGTCTCGGCTGTGAAGCTTTCCCAAGGTCCAGCAACTCAAAGAGGATGTATCTTTCTCCACACCTGTATGAACCAGTATCTCCGCTATTAGGAGTAAGCGCTCCTCTGCTCAAGAGAGGATATAGTGAGTACACACCACGTGCCACCCTGTGGTTTTATTTGTGATCATGGAGAGGTCATGAGGAAATGGGATGGGAAATCTGCCTTGACGCTAGAGGCACACGTGAATTGCAAGGAAAAACAATCAAAACAGGGAGTTCTTCCAGGAAAATAGCTGCTCTAGTTTGTAGTGGGCAGTTACCCAGACAGATTAGAAGGACTGATTTTCTGATCCTTAATAAAGGGACTTCTGATTTATATTTACAAGAAGTGAGTAATGAATACTATGATCAGGACTAGAGTGACCCTGGCTCCTGTGAAAAGGCTTCTATTGCTAACCTTTTAGTGAATATCAAATTGATTTTTACATCTGAGTTTTAGCATGAAGAATACTTTAAGGAAAACAGAAGTGTAAATGTACTGCCATGGACAAATGAATTATTATTGTGTTATATCCTTGTATATTAATAATTGCAGTGTTACCAGATAGGGACAATTTATAGTATAATGAGTTTGTGGTAGAACTGTAGAGCCTAACTTTCTGTGAGTAGCTTTTTAAGTAAGATCCTTGAGTAAATGTGAGAGAAGAATGCTTTAAGTGCTTTACAAAAGTCAGACTTTATATGCAAGTAAGTTTTAGGTCTAGTAGTATAAAAATAAGTTTTAATAGAATTCATTTACGAAATTTCTTCCTTGTGTGGAAAGTGGAGGGAAGTGCAAATGACATCCCACTGAACTTAACTTCAATAGCTCCATACTTAAAATAGCCTAAGGTTAAATTTTCTTTATACTGTTGATGAACTTGTGTTTTTGTGTTCTTAAGGTCCAAAGGTGACTTATGTGCCCCCTCCTCCACCTGATGATGAAGAAACCATCTTTGCACGTTATCAGACAGGAATTAATTTTGACAAGTATGATGAAAACATTGTTGAGGTGTCAGGACTTGACCCTCCAGCACCATTACTGGTTAGTGAACTCTTAGTCTTGGGGATTGTGTTGAGTGTGATTCTGCAAGGGTGTATCCTGAGTGTAGTATTCAGTGTTAATGAAAATAAAGATTTTGAATCTTGCACACAATACTATGTCAGAGGGCAATGCCACCCTTCTGAAAGATAAAATTTGAGTTTAAAATGACATTGACAAATGACAGAAATGGCCTAGAAAAAGTACTGCTGGATGGACGAAGTATAGTCCTTAAATTGCAGAAAACACCAGTTTAGAGCTTGAAAGAGAGGTCTTTGGCATGGTTTCTAGGAGGGCTGGTAGAGTTATCTTGTTGAAGTACTGGGGCATCTCTGAGACTGTGAATGAACACCTGTTGGAATACTTTGTATTTGGACAAAGAGGTGTCTTTGAAGTCATTTCTAGCCCTGTTTTGTGTCTGCAATTTATTGTTTAAAAACAATAGGCAACTTTGCTTCCACTTAACACCATGTGGCTAGTGTAGGAAAAAAAGGCTCTTTTTAGGAAGAAGGGTAAGGAAGAAGGGCAGAGGGAGGGGTGGTAGTAATGTGTGTGGAAGGAGAAGGAAGAGCTTGTTCCCCCCTCCAGAGATTTTCTCACTGAAGTTAAAATGGTGTTGTCATGTATAATGCTTTTTGCTCCTGGATAGTGATGCTGTTTTAGCTCTGCTTAGTAGTTTTAGTGCAGAGACTAAGAGTGTAACTACTGAATGGGGGAAAAAAAGGAGTTTTTAGTTTAAGTTTGTTTATTTTTTCTGCATGCCATGGTGTGAGTTTGCCTGCTTGAATCCAGATGTGATGATGTATGGCTTCTACGCAGTTTTCTCTCAAAGCTAATAAGGCCAGTTGAAGTCCTTTACTGTCATACAGACTATACTACTTGAAGGACATGAGTGGGTTGAAGAAAACTTTGGGGCTTTTGCCTGTGAGAATCTTGATAATCTAGATGACTTGTGAAACCCCTCTCTCAGAAGTTCATGCCTGTTTAGTGTTAGGATGCCTGTATCCTATGGTAAGCATCTCAGTTTTTAAACTTTTAACTTGCATGGTAGTATACTGTAAAATACATTTTTCTTTTCCTTTCACAGGCTTTTGAAGAAGCTAACCTCTGTCAGACTTTAAACAAGAATATTGCTAAAGCTGGATATTCTAAACTTACTCCAGTGCAGAAGTACAGCATTCCTATTGTACTGGCAGGGCGGGATTTAATGGCATGTGCCCAGACAGGATCAGGAAAAACTGTAAGCATTTTATATAGTATTCGTTTATACTGGAAATGTGTGACTTTGAAGTTGTAGAGAGATACGTCAGTCTTCCAAATGAACATTCTTTTGTTGGAAAGCATCTAATGTAACTTTTTTGTTGAATGATTTAACTTGCACTGAAATGGCAAGTGTAGTATAAGCACAGATACGAAGAATGGATGGATAGCCATGTTCTTGGCTTGATTTCTTCTTAAATACTTCAGTGAACTAATAACTAGGTACAACAGGCCAGTCTTCAGGGCTACAGATACAGAATCAGATGTATAGGCCATCATGGAAAGTGCTTATTAGAAAAAACTCAGCAGTTGAAAGTTGTTGGTTTTCTGGTTTTTTGTTTTTTGAACTCATGCCATATTGTAATGGTGTGTTCTTTTGTTGTCCTTGGTTTGACCCAGTCTGATCCGCACCATACTTAGTTTTATGTGATTCAATATTAATAGTAGAACAGTGACTAGAGTTAAACTGATGGTTGTCTCAATTTGTCGAACTGTCTAATATACACAAATGTAACCTTTGACAGATCTGTATGAGAATATTTGGCTATTAAGCATAGCTTTTTGAAGTTCAGTATAATGTGGAATTCTAGTGTTGTTACATAGCTTATTAGATACTGTTTTGAAAAACCTCTTTGTGGAAAGGAGAAGGTAAGATGTCCAAATCTTATGCTACAAATATTTTGAATGCTTTTGGGACAGCTGCAAAGGGTCTGTTTTGGGGGTAGCTAGTCTTACTTGGAAGTAAGAGTGCTGATGCAGACGTCAGAAACTGATCTGCTATTGTAGTAGTCTGCAGATTGGTGATACCTTGTTATCTTACAAATCTACTGATGATAATGTAAAGCTTCTATGTGTATGTTTTAGGAGGACATTTGATCCTGAGGTACTTAATTATCAGTATGTGTCAGGGTGATGTGTGGAACTGCCTGAAGAACTAAGAAATAAGGTAGTACCTGATGGTGTTTGTGCATTATTAGACTCTTAAGGTCTAGAGAGTTGCTTCCATACTTCATAAACAGGGATAAATAAGTTTAAATGTTCTATGTTCTACGTTCAGGTCAGTCCTTTTGCAGTCTGTTTTTCTTGAAGTTGGTAGCATGCTGTATCACTCTAGCTTTAAGATTGATACACAGCTTTTAATGTGACTAATTAATGCTGTAAGAATAAATGTATGTTGATGCTTTTTTAGGCAGCTTTTCTTCTACCGATTGTGGCCCAGATGATGAGAGATGGCATAACTGCCAGTAGCTTTAAAAAGCTGCAAGAGCCAGAATGTATTATTGTCGCCCCAACTAGAGAACTGATAAATCAGATCTTCCTAGAAGCAAGGAAATTTGTGTATGGGTAAGCATTTGCACTGCTGCCTAGTATTGCTTGTTACTTAATCAGCAATGCTTTGTTTTTTTCAAACTTTCAAAAAATTTTCTGTGCCAATTAAATTGAATTACTACAAACACTTGAATTTAGCTGGTAATACTGCTTAGCAAGTTTGTTACTGCATGGCTAGGAATTTAAACTCTTAATCTTCCTGACATTGGTGAGGGAGGGGAGGCTTACTCCAGCTTGTAGAGATGGGTGCTAAAACTATCACATCATCTTTAGTGATGAGATAAACGAAGTTACTTAAAGAACTTAAATTCGGCTTACTTTATTACCTACTTACTTTTATTTTTGTCTTGACAAAAAGAGGTATGTGTTAGGGGTTTTAGTTAACTTTCAGTGATGGCTTGTAGTACCTCTGTACTTCAGTGTTTCTGGTCTTGAACAGAAATATTTCATAGTTCAGGCAAGCCTTTTCAGCTCTGCTTCTTCAAAACAAAAGGTTTTAAGTTGTCTTTGAGCCCTTGTATGTTGTATGACAATATGTTTGTACTGGATTGCCAGTGATCTTTCTGCTGCTAAGTGATAGTTTCACCAGTGCATTGGAGGAAATAAATCCATTGTATGTAATGGCTTGTTAGTTTTAAGAGGCTGAGTGGAGAACATCACTTTTAGTGCAAAATGTGGTGGACTTGTCTTTGGCTGTTTTTTGGTCTTGGGAGGTAATACATACATGGCTATTTACTAAGCATATTAGTAAGAGTAGCTTAATATATAAAACTGTTCTACTCATGTAGCTAATGGTGCTAATTAGTACTACTTTAAACTACATACAGATTACTTAACAATAAACTAGCTTTTGAATTCAGAAAGCTTCTGCTGCAGCTGCCCTGTGGTAAATGCAAGATATGACACTGGTGGTTTTACCCTGCTGGGCAGCTAAATTCCACAACTGCTGTCTCACTCCCTCTCTGCAAAAAGGAGGGGAAGAAGAAAGTATGGTGGAAAGGAAGAAAAAAAAAAACATGGGTTGAGATAAGGATAGTTTAAAGGGAAAGAAAGGGGGCGGTGGGGGGAGAACAGCAAAGGCCGTGCAGAAGCAAAGAAATTTTCTGCTTACCATCAATGAGTGGTGTTTGGCCACATCCTGGGAAGCAGGGCCTCAATACGTGTAGCGGTTGTTTGGGAGGACAGGCACTTCACAGTGAGAGCCCCCCCCGTCCTTCCCCTTTCCCAGCTTTTATTGCTGAGCGGGACATCATATGGTATGGAATATCCCTTTGGTCAGTTCAGGTCAGCTGCCCTGGTGATGTCCCCTCCCAACTGCTGCTCACCCCCAGCCCACTGGGTCTGGGGGGTTTGGAGAGTCTGGGTGCTGTGCCAGCACGGCTCAGCAGTAGACAAAACACTGGTATGGTATCGGTGCGGCTCCAGCTACAAGTGCAGAGCGGAGTGCTGTATGGGCTGCTGTGGGGAAAGTGAACTCCATCCTGGCCAGTCCCAGTACAATAACGTAAGCCAGTTAAACAGTATCAGGATGTGAATCTCTTGTCTCTACAATTAGTTTGTAGCATAAACTGGTATTGTGTGCATGTTGCTCAGTTCAGATTTGCGATTTTCTTAAGCTCTTAGCTTTAATTCACAAATAGGAATATAAAATAGAGCTGTTTTTTCTACAGGAGATGAAAATCTGATGTAACTTTGGTAGATCTAGCCAAAAACCTTACTGGGAAGAGTACTAAATGGTCTAGTGGTGGAATGTGTTTGCAGTCTAATGCTTGAGTGGCACACTGCATGCTCAGTGTGATTAGTTGCTTTAAGAAGATCTGTCTTTGTATATGTTCTGCACTGTCCTTTTGAGATTTCGGAAGCTTACTTCTGAAGCTTTAATGGCATATTTTTTGATCCTCTCCTTTTTCTGCTAAGTCTACAATATAAAAGGGAACGATGTCTGACACCATTTCAATTCTTAACTGCAGTGTTGTATCTTAGTTGAAGGGAGAGGGAAGAATGCAGGTGAGATGCAGTGTTCGTTTCAAGAAAGCCACCTGTGCATGCTGTAATATGTAGTATGAATGGGAACCTAGAGCTTACAGTGAGTGAGTCCTGCTTTTGGTTACAGGCTGTGCTGTATGGTGAAGGAATTAAACTGCTCAGGTTGGTTTGTGGTAAATTGGCTATCTTTACATGTTTTTATGTAACAATACATTTTACACACATGGCTAATCCTATTTTTTCTATACAATAGCACTTGTATAAGGCCTGTTGTCATCTATGGAGGTACACAAACAGGCCATTCAATTCGTCAGATAATGCAAGGCTGTAATATATTGTGTGCCACTCCAGGAAGGCTTCTGGACATTATTGGAAAAGAGAAGGTACGATTTTAAAACTTAGTCTGAATTCCCTTAAGCACCCTTGGTCTTACGTATGTTGGTGTTCATTATCCAAATTTGTTAGAAGCAAAAATGAAGCCGTGAACGCCAGTCAGTATTCTGTCTTAAGTGTCTGTGCTGGCACTTAAACTAAGTGAGTTTTTCTTGGAGTAACTAAATACCATGAGGCTTTTGAAAATATAGTGTGAGTCCAGATCTCTTCAGTCCCTTTTAGGGCTTGCTGGAAAATACCAGTCTCGAAATTGGCTGCAGTGTTCGTGGCAATTAAATTTTATAGTTAAATAAATGGAATGTGTTGTCTTAGTTTTCATGGAAAATTCCATAGCAGATTTTCACTTGTCGTGTTTGTTTGCTACAGTAGCTTTTATCTGCCTGTGGAAGTGTGCTAATATTAATTCTTCAAACTTTTAAATACTTATTTTATTCAAAATATAATAAATTCTAGGTATAATATTATGCTTTAATTTCTATTGTTCCAGCCATTATAAATTCAAGTTGAAATTGCTGTGTGTTATAATGGGTGTCTGTGATGTTGCATGGGACAAAGTTTGGAAAAATACTTTCTTGGTAATAAAGTAGAGAGAAATTGGCTTTCTGTGGTTGTCAGACTTCTAGTCACAAAGTCTTTGTCAGCAGTAGTGAAGTTACAATGTTGTCCTTGACATGCTTTTTGACATTTACTTTTTACAGAACAAGGAGTTCTTTGAGAATGTGAGAGGGTTATCTGAGAACCTTTCTAAGACTTGGACACAATTTCGAAATGTGCTAAATAATAGTTGATCTGCAGTAGGCTCCATCTTGATTTACGCTACTGAACCAAGTTCTGAAGCATTTTGGTGCGTGCATGTGATAAGAATTGGTGTGTAGATTAGAAAGTTAGACACTGAGATGCAAATAAAACATAATGCCAGAGAAGGACATAGGCTTTTTTGTCAATAATAAACTTCTACTAGAAAGAAATAACAAAGATGGATTTTCATAATTAAGAAATTCTGTAAGTGTATACTGTCAGTGAACCAATGCAATTTTTCTTTCATGGAAATATTTACAGATTGGTTTGCATGAATTGAAATATTTGGTGCTAGATGAAGCAGACCGCATGCTTGATATGGGTTTTGGGTTAGATATGAAGAAGCTGATTTCTTACCCAGACATGCCATCAAAAGACAAACGCCAAACACTGATGTATAGTGCCACTTTTCCAGAAGAGGTTCAGAGGTGAGCTGAATAAAAGTGGAAACGTATCTGAAGGCATACTTGTGTAGAGCTAAATATCTGAAGTGTTAATGATACTTATTTCAAAAGCTTATAAACTTGCTAGAATGTACTGAAAAGCTATAATGTTAATGTTCCTTTTTGAAGACTTGCCTCTTTTTCTAAGCAACAGATCTCCTACTAACTTGTACAGATGAAAGATGAATTGCTTAATTTAGTTGGGGATTCTCAGGAAATCTGAGAAGTTTATCTGAAAGCTCTTAAATTCCACTTCTGCAGAAGTCCTCATTACTGGCCGTTTGTTTCTTGCTCTTGCTGTTCTACATCTTTGTGCAAGCTCAAAAGCAGTGATCTTGCTGTTTAACAAGCAGCACCGGTACTGCTGTCTTTGGTATCAGGGCGTAGTTTAAACAGACAGATCAACTATTGCTCAACTCACCAGCCTTTCTGATATAGCATCTTTTACATGCATGAGTGCTCTTTGGTTTCAGTAACTCTGAATCTTCCACTAATAGGTTTTAGATGCATCTTAGAGCTCTGCCACTCACTACCCTTAGTGTTCCACTTTCCAGACAGAGCAAATTTCAGCAGATGGTAATGGTGTTGCTGAGCCTGGCAGTAAGAGAACAAAGTACCACTTTCTGTGTAGGTGGATAGATATTTTTCAATGTTTCCACTTTTGAAGAGACTGGTGTCTGAAGATCCAGTCTTAAATCAGAGGAGTCTAAACTTCAGTCTGAGCAGTTGACATAATTTTGGTGGCTTTTATGGTAGTGATATTGTTGCAACATTACTACTGAAAAATACCAGTAAGCATGTTACAGTTTGAGAGCATGTAAACTGATCAGACTGTTGAGGTGAAGTATGTTGTTACTTCAGTGGGTCAAATCCTGACAGCTTTCTTCTGAACTTTCAGCAGTTCTGAAAGATCTTTTTTTTGAGGGTGGGAAAAAAACATCTTAGGTAGTTGAGTGTCCTGAGTATGAGGGGAATGGATGGCTTTCTGTCATATAATCAGTTAATACTAACAGCTGTTGGGGAGATGAACTGCCTTCCTTTAAGTAGGATTGAAGTCACTTTAAACTCAGTCTTAAGTTGTCTGGTGTGGCTTTGGTTCTTCAGCCAAGGCTCTGTTGTGGAGTTTTTTGTGTTGAAAGAAAGCCTTGTAGTGAACTAATAACTGGCCTTGTTTCTGCAGCTGGAAATCAAGCATTCAAATGATATTGTACATGAATATGGTTCGTGTTCATTCCCTGTGTTCACCATTTGTGCAGGAATGTGGTCTCACTTCCCACTGTGTACTGGGAAAAGATCAGGTGTGTCTGTCCTTTAAAATGAGGAGTGTGGCCTGGTTGGCTAAGGTTTTGGGGTTGAGAGAAGAAACCTTGATCCCTGGATCTCCAAATTGTCTTCATCAGTGTGTTTCAGCTAATGCTCTTGCTACATGTTTTTGCTAAGTACTGGGGGATGGGTTAAGAATATTATAACTACCAGCATCAGAAGGAAGATTGCCTTCAACTGTACAAGACATCTGTTGACTTCTCACTGATGAAAAAAAATCTACTTTGCTGCTGTCAGTCTTGCAGGATTTGCAAGTGCTGGTAGAAGACTTCAGAAACTTGAGTGCTTGGATCACAGTTTGCAAATATGGTAATATTCTTGCAACCTTTTGAAACTTGAATGTTTAAAGGTGGTGATCTCATTTTAGAGAGTGAAAAGCTGCTTTTGCTGGAGTTGGTTTCTTCCTGATTTACTACCTTTCTGATTCTGGAGTCAAAAAGATAATGTTTTTCCTTATTCTACTGTTGAAACAACTTTGGATGGTATAGGACATGTTGATCTCTTTGGCTCTGTTGGTTTCAGGCTCTCCTGCACTTCTATTCAGTCTTCTGTTTAGTGAAGGTAGTCAGATTAAGTTTAAATGCACCATTAGGTTTTGTTCCTGAACCTGGGTCATTAGGACTCTTCCTGT
This sequence comes from Chauna torquata, assembly GCA_013399475.1. Classification (NCBI taxonomy): domain Eukaryota; kingdom Metazoa; phylum Chordata; class Aves; order Anseriformes; family Anhimidae; genus Chauna; species Chauna torquata. The sequence goes on along the minus strand of VXAL01009365.1, from coordinate 427,208 downwards.
GTAGAGGAGCTGAGCCATGGTTTTCCTAGCTGACAGGAGAACTTCTGCTTAGCAATTGTGGGCTTTGTATCTTCCATTAAAATGGAAAATGTCTGTCTTCACTCTCTTCTTGTTTTTTGTTTACTCTTCAGTTTTCAGAGAGCTAAAACTTGCCCTTTCCTTTCAATTTAGAACTGTATTTCTCTGAGACCTGAATTACCTTTCAGATCATAAGACCAAAAACTCTGGTAACCTGTTTATTTGCTGTGAAAAACACCCTGTAAGTGGTGGTTACCCCTGTAGTTTATTTCAGGCATGTATGTGGAACTTTTTGAGATAACTGTGAAATGTAGTGTTTGTATTATGAAAAGCTGCAGGCAAGTTACCAGTCAGTGCATGTTACTGATGATTTTTGTGCAGCTGTTTAGAAAACAATACAGACTTTTAAAGCTTTTTTAAAAAAAAAAAGTATGGCTTTATATTCTGACTTCTGAGGAATGATGCAAGTAATTGTGATGATTGCTTACACATAAATGAAGTCACTTGATCTTACAGCAAAAATAAGCCACATAATAGACTTCAAATTGCTGAATTTTGTTTCTCTTCAAGGCTGGCTGGTGAATTTTTGAAAACTGACTATTTATTTGTTGTTGTTGGACATGTGGGCGGGGCCTGCAGTGATGTTCAGCAAAATATTCTTCTGGTTCCCCAGTATTCCAAGAGGGATAAACTGATAGAAATTCTACAAATGACAGGTAACTTTCCTTATTACTAATTGTCTTCCACGGAAGACAGAATCACTTTTAAACTTGTGCTTTTGCTGTTGACCAGATTATGATTCCATTCTATTATGCACAGTACAAGACTACTGACTGAAGCTTGAAGCATTTCCCAGGGAGTTCTAGGTTTTAGAAATGATTGTGTTACAGGTGTTTGTCAGTCTCACCTCTGACTAATGGTGGAGAAGCTTCCTAGATGGTTAGTTTCTTTGCACGGACAATTAGTTACTACTTTAGCACCTGGAGGTGTTACCCCCAGAGTACAGGTTTATTAAATGTAAGAGAACCTTTGGGCCTGTATTTTGTCAATGGCTGGGATTTTTCTGGTTGTGCACTGAGTGTATCATACATTTTAATGCTCAAAACTGGAAGGGAGTCTGGTCTGTGTACCTTGTGGTTCAGTTCTCGGAATTGTGTGCCATGTCTAGCTACATGCTGTAGAAAGACTGTGCACTGGGACTTATCACAGAGCAAAATTATTTTTGTCTCTCTACTTAGGAGGAAAATATAATGCAGTAGTCTTCATCTGGGTTTCTGTGTTGATCTGGAAACTGAATTAGTTCAACACAGGCAAGAAATTAAAATCATGCTTAAAGACTTTTGTTCAAAACCACTTCTGACATTAGGTGTTGTTATAAGTAACAGCAGCTGTGAAGAGTGAAATTGCATCAGGTTTCAAACTGCAGTAGATCTGAACTCTTGTTTAATGTAGGTCGTGAACGAACCATGGTGTTTGTGGAGACAAAGAAAAAAGCAGACTACATTGCAGCCTTTCTTTGTCAAGAAAACATACCAGCCACTAGCATCCATGGGTGAGTAGTAAGTGAAAGTTGGTTAAGTATTTAAGTGAAAGTCAGTAGTACTGTATCTTATGAGAAGCTTTTCTTGAAATTTTGTTTGGCCCTAGCTGTGTGACTTAAGTTTGTTATTGGTTCAGATTGCCTTGTAATCCTCAGCAGCTGTACCCTGTTGAAAATGTTTTTTCTGAAGGCCAGTTCTTACTGCATTTGCTGTGTATATATCTTCATGGCTGACCACACTTCAAATGCCCTATAAGAGCTGGAAATCTAATAAAAGCCATACCATATAAATTCGTCAATCTTCTTTATAGTGTAAGTGTTCGTGTGTGCAAATCTTTCTGTTGTAGTAGTTGATAGCACTTTTGCAAAGAAAATTTGCCAGTGCTGCTCTGTAATGGTCATCACTGTCTGATATTGTGGCTGCAGGATCAATCTTCATTGTTGGCCACACTTAAAATGCTCTGTAAGAGTTAGAGACTCTTATGGCTGCTGCTAAACAATAAAATGAGAATATAAAAAATTGAGTAGAATCAGCTGTTGTTTATATGTAGATATTGTCATCATTTGTGTGACCGCAAAAGACCTGTTGGTGTTAGTGATGTTGGTGAGATGATATTCGTGAATTGAAGTGGCAGTTGTGGATCTTTCGGTCTGTCTCACAGGCTTCCCCAGAGTGTTAAGTCCAGTCATGTACTGTACAAGTTTCTGTTGCTATGGTTTTTGTCTTGATGTGTTCATGGACTTCTTACAGCGTTTGTATAGGGACTGAGCACAGAAGATTCTTCTAACTTGTGTTTGTAGTCTAATCATTAGTGTTGAGTATCTGAACAAATGCTGAAAAACAAAGTGAAAGGCTTATTAATTCCAGGTCTAAGCCCTTCTAGAAAGACAATCTTTTACGTAATGAGCTAAAACATAGTGTTGTGTTTGTGTGTATGTCAAAATGTAGGACAGCCAACTGAATCTTAAGTTTCACAGTGAAGTACAAAAAATCAGAAAGTAATTTGTGATATTTTTCATCTTGTAATTGGAGGAAGGGTCTTGGAAGTCTTCTGTTTTGGAAAGTGTTCTGACAAACATCAGAATACCAGGGTTGTAGCTAACTTAAAATGACCTTCATAGGCAGATATGAAATGTGTGTGTCCTGTGTCCTGTCAATTTCACAAGTGTGTGAAGGGTCACTTTGAGAAGATCAGGCCTTCTGTTCTTGGATGACCTGAGCTGTGATTGTACAACCTGTTTTGTGTGGGAGGGGGGTTCTTAATGCATGTCTGTAGAATTATTATGCTGTCAGTTAGTGCCATTATAAAAAAAAAAAATCTACTTTTATGGAAGCTGCTGGCTTGGCAGGAAGGTTACTGACTTCAGATTCACTTGCGTTCTTTGAATTGAAGGTTGTTAGGATTAAACTCAGATTAAACAGGGAACTGGCTTATAGTTTTCTAGTTTGTTCTTTCAGTTAGACAACAAAGGACATGAGTTAAACTCAGATCTATAGTACTTAGGTACTAGATAAACTATAAATATTCTTTAAAAATGCAAAACCCAGAGCAAATCTAGATTTCTTCTCCTGATGATAAACAAAAGACAAGTCCTGTACTGTTGGCTGGCAACTTTCTGGCATGTCTGACAAAACTGCTATGCAGGAAGCTACGTGGATTCCGTCTTTACTATTCTGGCTTACTACTGCAAAGTAGTAGGAAAAGCACTTTTAGCCATGGCATGAAGAAACAATCAGTAAAACAGGTTGATCTTCTTAAGGGAGGCAGTGAGTTTGATACATGATTATCTTTTGTAGTTGCGTGAATTATTTATTAATTCAAATACTTCTGTGACAGAGCACTCTGTAGAGATGACTTCTGAATTTGTGGCTTAAAACGGTTAACTAATTTGCATCCTTGAGAACGAAGTCCTTTTGACTTCTCCCCTTCTCTCAACCCTATTCTTAAGGTTGTCCTAGCACCCTTCTTTCCCATTTTGCCTCTCTATGCTTAGCTTTGAGATTGTTACCTCTGGACAATAGATGCACTGTTGAAATAGTCCTAATAGATGTTATTCTCTTAAAATGTGTTTTCTCTGGAGGGTTAGGTTAAAATAGTTGCTGTATGTTACTGCTAATCAGTTAAAAATTCCAAAAACTTAAACTGGTAGGATGCTGTGGGGGTTGTTTTTTTCAAGAACTATTTCTGTCCTTGAATCAACTTGTATCTTAAATAATACTGCAGATTTTAGAGATATCCATTCTAACAATTGTTTTCTTGTCAGAGATAGGGAACAGAGAGAGAGAGAGGTAGCTCTTCAGGATTTTCGTTCTGGAAAATGTCCAGTTCTTGTGGCAACTTCAGTGGCAGCAAGAGGCCTGGATATTGAAAATGTTCAACATGTTATTAATTTTGATCTTCCTTCCACCATTGAAGTGTATGTACACCGAATTGGACGAACTGGTCGTTGTGGAAATACCGGCAAAGCAATTTCATTCTTTGATAATGCTTCAGATGGCCATCTTGCACAATCTCTAGTTAAAGTGCTTTCAGATGTAAGTTTAAAATCGTAGTGCTCAACTTTTCTGTTTCTTTAGGATATCGCTTTAATGTAATGTGTATTATTGCTGTGTTATGGTTGTGGAACTCTTAATATGAATTGGCAAAGCAGTCAGTCTCCAACTTCACTTTTCTACTTATGTAGGCTCAGCAGGAAGTTCCAGTTTGGTTGGAAGAAATTGCTTTTAGCATTCAGAGAGCAAGTGTCTTTACATCAGTTGATACCCAAAAGGTAAGTCTGAAAATGAACTGGGAGTCTTGGCTTTTGGAATTCTGTGTCAATATGAAAGTGTGGTTAGTTATGTATATCCAAAGTATATACTGCTGAAACTTCAGGCCATAAATGTGTCCCTTATCTTAGTTGTGCATCTTCAAAATGCTCAGTATTTCTGAAACTCATTTTGGCTAACTTGTTCAACTTTGACTGTTTACAGTGCAGCCTTGCTAGCTGCATTAGTGTTGATCTGCAATGTCAAGAGTGACTCTGGAAGAAAAGGTTTGTGCAAACTTACAGACAAACTGTGGTTTCAAAAACTTCTCCACTGCATGTGTTGGAGCAAAGAGTTGCTAATTATAGAGTCACTACTTGTTACGAATCACTCAGACAAGTAACTTAAACGACTGAAAACTTAAGGTAATTGTAGCTAGATAAATGATCTTAATCTGATCCATGTCAGAATTGTTTATGATGTTTGTGATGATGAGGAATCTTCTGGTTCCTTAGTGTTGCTGTTACCAGATGTTAAAAAACAATATGAGTAAATGCGACAGTCTAGGTAGCATAGCTCTCAAATCACTGTGCAGTTCTATGTTTATTCCTACTTTGATTTTTTTAAATTGATGTTTGATATTTCTTGCTTTTACCTACTTGAATTTGGATGCCTTCAACAAAAGCCTGTCCTTGATCTCTTGCTTACATAAGAACTTTATTACATCTCAGTTGCATTGCAAATGTCAATACTCTGTTAAAGACCTGAAGAGAAATAATTACGCAGTCTATGCTCACACGATGTCTGAAGCTAGAGTTCCTAAAGTTCAGATCTTCCTTTCACGAATTATCTTTTTGCATCCCATAATTATTGAATGTACTGGGTGTTTTGAGTGTATACACCTGCCTGTCCGGTTCCTTAATCGGATCTGAATTTTTTTCCCCTTTGGGTCTTCACTGGTACCTGAGTTGTTACATACTTAAGCTTTTACTTCCTCGTCACACTTGCAGCCTCATAGTGGATCATTCTTCTGTATTTGTGTTCAAGGACACTTTATTTAAGATTGCTTCCAAAGGCAGATCTTTCAGTCCGGTTTGCTTCCAAATACATCTCATCAACCTTTGTGGTGTGTATCCCAACATTTCATGAAATCTCTCATTTCTAGATCTGACTCAGTCTGTTTTTTGTGACCTCTGAATTACAAAATCTGGCACTGACTCTTGTTCCACTGGCTTCTGAACAGAGAAGTTTCAGAGGAAATCTGATTACTGTTTGCCTTGGGAATGCTGTCATCTTAATCATATATATATAAATATATATAAAAATATATATATGCAGTGCATGAACTCTGGAGTTGGAGATTGTCAAATTCTAATGCCTTCTTTATGAGCCCTTCTGAAAACAGTGATTCCAACAGACTGTGCATTCTTAATATTGTGGTTTAGCCCTGGCAGGCAGCTCAGCACCACACAGCCACTTGCTCACTCTCCCCAGGTGGGATGGGGGAGAGAATCAGGAAGGTAAAAGTGCGAGAACTCATGGGTTGAGACAAAGGCAATTTACCAGGTAAAGCAAAAGCCGCACACACAAGCAAAGCAAAACAAGGAATTCATTCACTGCTTCCCATGGGCAGGGAGGTGTTCAGCCACTGCCAGGACAGCAGGGCTCATCACGCGTAACGGTTTCTTGGGAAGACAAACGCCTTCACTCGCAATGTCCCCCTCTTCCTCCTTCTTTACCCCAGCTTTTATTGCTGAGCATGACACCATGTGGTATGGGACATCCCTCTGGCCAGTCTGGATCAGCCATCCTGACTGTGTCCTCTCCCAGCTCCCTGTGCACCCCCAGCCTCCTCGCTGGCAGGGCACCACAAGAAGCTGAAAAGGCCTTGGCTCTGTGTGAGCACTGCTCTGCAGCAACGAAAAACTTCACCACTATTTTCATCAAAAATCCAAAGCACAGCATTGTGTGAGCCTCTGTGACGAAAATTAACTCCGAGTGAAAACCATGACACCCAATCAGCTCTTTTTTTCTTTGAAATGAACTAGTAATGCTGTTTTTTTATTTGATAGTGAAATGATTAATTTGAAACTGCAATCTGTTGGAGGCTTTTACATGATTATTTTGGGACAATCTTTTAGGTGACTGGGCTTAATAATTTTTCCAAAGGAAAAGGATTTTACTGGGAAAGTAATAAAGGCAATCATCCTTAAATAAGAAAGCAAAGGAAGTTTTTTTCCCCAAAGTTGTATGAACTCATTTGTGTTGGATAAGGGAAGAAGATGGGATTTGAACTTTGGAAAAGATTATTCCCACAGCTGATAAAAACTAATGTTAAAGTGCATTAATTTCAGACTGAGCTCTAAAAAAACCATGTATGGAAGTGTAATGATAAGAGCTGCATTTAAAAATAATGTTCAGATGATATTGAGTTGTGAATGCAAAATGCTAAAAAAAAAACCCACCTGTTAATGATTCTAAACTAGTACCTATTCTGTTTCCTAGAGTTACGAAGGCAGCAGCAGCATGAACGCAGCAGGAGAAAGAAAGTCATATTCTACAAGTTCATTTGAGACATGGGATTAAAGCCTATTTAGTACCAAACTACAATGTATTCTGTTGTGCTTTAAATGAGCTGTTTTACTTAATGCTTGTTACTGTTAAGCTTTATGGAACACTTACTGTTTACAAGCTAGCTTGTAAACATTACAGTGATGCTTTCATAAATGTGTATGTAGTCAGTTGTGATGAACCCAGGGTTGATTATCACTTGATGTATGAAAGCAAAAGCCATTTTTAGGAAAAAACTTCAGGTATTTCTTAAGTGTTAAATGATTCAGTGGGTGTTTGCAGATGCTTGGTAGCTAGTATGTTGCTATAAATAAGTGGGATGTGATCCTTGTTTTGTTTGGAGGTGGAATAAGGTAGATACCTTGAACTTTCTACTTTGTTACCAAAATTTTGCTTGGGAAAGTAGTCTTGTGAAGACCTGTTTTGGGAAATAACTATGTAAAGGGCCCACCTGAACTTAATGTCCCTTCATTTTTAACAGGTCAGTTATAAAATTTGTACCAAATGATGAGATGACAATCTTGAGGAGCTGTTAAACATCTTGTAAACAATTACTTAATAAAAACTTGAGGAGTGTGTTTGTATTGATGGTTGCTTCTACATCAGATGTACAAAAAAAGCATGTAATTGCAGCTTCATGAACTGGTACTGTTTCAACATGCATGAAATGTGTATGTCTCCATATGGAACTAAAGGTCAATGGTTACATCCACAATTTAGTTGAAATACATGTTAATACCAAGTAGTCTTTTGAGAAAGTTGGAGCCCCATGTTGCATCTAGTGTATTGTTTTTGCCTTTGACAGACATATGTACTCTTCTATCTCTTGTGGAAAAGTTTGCTTTAGAGCAAGCTTGGTGGCTTATGTCTAGAAGAGTTTCCCAGACTTGTAGAAGCTGTAGAGGGTAAGCAGACATTAACAGCTCTGTTACAAGGAGATTTTCTTAAAGTTGCTTTTTCTTGGAAATTTTTTTTGATTTACTAGTACGATATGCTATGAAGATGCATATCACTGCCCCCAAAGGAAAATGGTAAAGTAATTGTAATTCGTATGTCTTTCACAGGTGAACAAGCTTGCAAGCTTCTCATGTTCACTGGTGTCCAGCGCACATAATGCTGATCTGTGTTCCTTGTTCAGTCTTCCCTCTTGATACAGGGAAATAATACTTATAACCTGTGCTTACAGGACTGAAGTTTTAATGTGAATATCAGAACTGACTTGGGCAGTACTATGGAATTTGTAATTGTGGTTAAGCACACTGCTATTCTTACTTTCTGTATGAGTATTTTTTTCAAAAATATTTATTTAAATACCTATTTACAAAATACGTTATTTTTGTGAACTATGGCTTTACTGCAACATAATTTGCAAAAAAAGTAAGTCTTAATTGTAAGTATACCATCACTTCAGCTTGCTTCAACTAAATTGCAACTTGTAACCAGCGGATATGTGTAAGCTAGAAGTCTGTAATTTAGAGTACAATGCCCTGGGCAGCATGACTCCTTTTCCTGACAAGATTCTGAGGATTTGTTTCCATTCTGAATTTCAGGTAAGAAATTTGGGGTGCTTTTGATTTGCTGGCTGCAGGAAATGCATATGATCAGTAATTACTGGAAGAAGCTGTACAGTTGAGGTCTTCCACTTCTGTGAAAAGCAACCAAAGTAACTACAGTCATGGGTCACGTATTCTAGAATAAGCCTGTGAGGGGAACTGACTTAGCCTTGTTTCAAGGATCACTTATTACAGGGTGTTTTTTGCTTCACCTCCTGTCTTACTGTTGGCTAAGGAGGCATCAGGATGACTTGTACAACTGACTAAAGAGCTGTTCTGGACCTGTTGTCTAGGCTTGCATTTTGTAGCTTGCACAGTAATTATTAGAATAGCTTTTTAGTACATGTTACAGTTTATCAAATGTAGGATCTGGAGTCTTTCCTGCAGGAAATAAGTGTATACAGGGTATGTAATCAGAACTCATGAGCTTTCCTTAAATGTTTTAAGGAAAGTGTTTCTCTTTGTTTAATTTGGCATGGGTGGAAAGGGGATTTGAAAAATCAATCTGTTTTTTGAATAAAACTGTCTGGTTAAAACTGAAAAGTGGGGATGCGTGCACATTTCTAGTATCTTTACAAGGCATGTGTTTGACTGCTGATTTGCTGTTTCAGTTCTCTGCTATTTGTAGATACTTCTGTCTTGTCCTTCCATGCAGTAGCTTTCTTGGTTAATTCCTTCATGTTTCCAGTTAAGAGGTTGTGTGGAACAACTGCTCAAACTTGCCTGCATGCAGTCCTAGAGTAGAGTATCTCTGTTTTGAAAAGTAGGGGCGTTATACATCAAATTACATTCTTCCTTTTTCCCCTGCTTCAGGTAGCTGTAAATGTGTGTTAGGGTATCTAATCTATCAAAAATATTAACCAAAATAATTTCTTTAAGGCAAAAAAGCAATAACCAGTTAACTATCAATGTAATAATTGGTAGTGTATTAAATACTGTGTGCATAAATTTGGAACCAATTGTAAAGCCTCTTGGAAACACTTGAAGACAAAGTTTGCTAACATTTAAGTGTTTAGAATTCCCTTTTATAACAGTACATAAATAAGCTTGAAATAATATTCTTCAGCAGAGACCGTCTTACTGTGGGCAAGGCAGACTATTTTTGCATATTCTTTTATATGGAACTAATTACCTGTGCTTTCTACAACTTGAATCTCTTTCTGCATGTTCAGAACTGCTCGTTTCCTAGGGGGATAAGACTGGCTGTTTCTTTCATTTAAGTAGTTTTTGAAGGTGGTAGGAGATGCCACAAGCAAATGGTTTTTATTTTGCAAAGTATTTTTTCCTGCTACATCATTTAAATAAAATTCTGTCCAGGTTTTTTTGGTACTCAGTTGATGTAATGTTTGTGACCTAAGCTCAGTTTATTGTGTGATTCTGAAGTTGAAGGCATGACTTCTGTTTATATAGATCATGCTGCTGTGTGGGTTCCATGAAAGGTTCACGTTGCTTCTCTGGTGTGAGGAGTGGTATTTTGGGGGATGAGTGCTTGCTCTGAGGGGTTCAGAGAAGGTAGCTAGGCCTTCAAAGACTTTAATATTTCCATATAGAGAATTTTTGTGGGCCCCTAAATTTGGAGAAGGCTGGCATAGGCCAAACTTTGGTAGGGACAAGTACTTTCAGCCCCTTAGCTGCAAGTTAGTACATTTCAAGCAGCTCATCTTTTCCCTCATTTCGCTCATGCAGGTGTGAGCAAATGGCACGTGTAGGAGTAGTTGTCAAAAGCTCTTATGTGTAGACAGCAGTGCAGTTGTCCTCTAGGTGGCAGTCGGGATGAATGTTCTTTTAAGTATTTCACTGAACTGCTTGAAACCTGAGAACAGCATAGCTGCAATTCCTTTTAGATGCTTCTGCTCTTTGTAGTGATATGATAAGGTCAGGTCCTTGCATAGTTTTTCCCTGTCGTTATCTCAATACCTATATAAAAAATGCTCCTTGCATTGGAGATTGAAGATTAAGCTGGAGGTTTTTGACAAAGTATTGTTGCAAAATGCCATCAACCTGCCTTTCCTTCCTCCTCCCTCTCAGTCTGGGAGGACTGCAGTGATGAGGGTGAATATGAGGAAAGGTGTGTGGAGGTGACTTGTGAGAAATGTTTTGACTGTGGACCTGATCAGAACAGTGGTTCTAGGAGTGGGAATAAGCAAGTGGGGTCGAGGGCTTCTTTTTATAGGTGCAAGATGAAGGAGAAACAGCAATAGAGAGAACTTTGCACAAGTGCTAACTTTGATGAACAAGACTCGCTTCTTGTGTTTTCCGGAACAAGTTCTGGCTCCATATCTGGCATAAATACCAGATCTGCTCTTAGCTTTTAAATGCAGAAAGGATTATCACATATGGCTGTTCCTTGTTTGTGGTCAGTCTGTGATTGGTGTCACGTGGCTTTCCAAACACATGACCCAATTCATCAAGCTACTGCTTTTTCATTACTTTTTTATCTGGCGTGCCTGAAATGATTCTTAAAATTGATTTGATATGTTTTAAAAAAAAAAGTACAAAACAGATGACCATGCACACCATGATCATTCTTGTACATCCTGCTGCTTTGCTGCAATAGGAACACATGAGGTGTTTTTAATATCTTCTTGCAGCCAATGATAAAATATATGTTTTCAGGGTCCACCTCTTGGACTTCCACCCCAGTCATGTTTGAGTGCTATACTGATAAAAAGAATTGCTTTTCACAGATAGTGTGGGCTGTACTGTGATACAGCACTGGAGTATGAACCTCATTGGTGTTCAGCTGCGGCTGTGGACAGTACCAGTGGTGTGTTATGAGTCTTCTGGCAGTACCCTGTAACTAAACTACATCTACCCCCCCTGCCCTGTTCTGTGTCATCTGGGTACAGATTTACAAACCAAGATCAGGAATGGGATCTTAGAAGGAAGCAGGCACAATCTTTTTGGAATTACTATGACTCAAAATACTATGAGGCAATTAAATTCTTTCGGACTTAAAAGTTAACTTTTAAAAGTTATTGGTATAGTAGTAGTACAGAGGAAGGCTAATAAATTGCACAAAGGACTGAGTTACAGAAAGGACTCTTCATGACTGAAAATTGAAAATGCAAAGGAGGTGAAAAAAGCTTTTGTAACTTTCAGGCTTATAGCAGTTGAAATAAATGACCAGACAAAAAAGCTGAGAAAGTGGTGGGAATTCTGGCTGATCACAGGATGGCTGTCAACTGCTGATTTTAAGCAGCTAGGAAGAAAGCATCCCAGGCTGCATCAGGACTGGGAGGAGGTGAGGGAATACTTGCTCCTTAGGTTGCAGGTGACACGAAATGCGGGGGTGACCAGCAGATGCAGTCAAGAGCGGGGCTGCCTTCCAGAGGGACCCGGGCAGGCTGGAGGAAGGAGCCTTGTGCGGTTCAGCTTGGACAAATGCTGAGCTCTATTAGTACAGTATTTTCAATGACACCTTAGTCTGAGCACATTTCTTACTGGGATTGTAACAGACCAGCATCTCGTCATGTACAACACCATCCTTAGAAGTTTTCCGGACCGGACAGGATAAAGGGCCACATGGTCCAATCTCGGCACTAGTGCTTTGAGCAAGACATCGAGCTGGGGATGTCCTAACATGCTTTCCAACATGAATTATTATCCTATGATCATTTCAGATAGCAATATAAGTCGAGAAGGCTGGGGAGAGACTCCTGAATTAAGGTTGTGATTGTAGTTTTCAGTCTTGAAGATGAGTTGAAGTAGTGGATCCAGCAAAGAATTTCTGCGAAAGTCAAACAGCAGAGAACAGTAGACCAGAGAAGTGTAGTTAGGATTTTGTTTTTTAAGGTAAAGTAAGATCTGCTGTTTGTGGGGCATATGTAAAACATTGACAGCAAGTGTTCTGCTTTGGATCCTAGTGGGACGCCAGCTTGAGTATGAATGGTCCAATTCGTACTGCTATCAGGAAATGTAAATTAGTGGCTTACAGCATTTGATCTGTAGCTACTCACGGGCTACAGACTGGGTCTGAGGTACTCGTAAATCAGCAGGGAAAAGCAGGCCTTCTGACAGAATGTTAGAATGTGCTGATTAAGTGCTGCATCTTTGCTCAAAAAAAAATTGTGTTGTGCATCACTTGCTTGTTTTCTTTATTAAACTGTCTTTGTCTCAACTCACAACTTCTTGCACTTTTTCAGTTTTCTTCCTCATCCCACTTGTGGGGGAGCCAATGGCTGTGTGGTGCTGATGGCTAGCTAAACTCCACCATGCTTCTCTCTCGTGTCCCATCCTCAAAGGAATGGGGAGGAAATATGATGGGGGAGAGGGGGGAAGGCTCACAGGTTGAGATGAGGACAGTTTAAATAAAGGAAAAAAAGAGAGAAGCAAAGAAAACAGTATTTCTCTGCTTCCCATCAACGAGCAGTGTTCGGCCACGTCCTGGAAGCGGGGCCTCAGTACGCGTAGCGGCTTTTCAGGGGGACAGACATGTTCACAACGAGAGCCCCCCTTCTCCTCCCCTTCCCCAGCTCTCCCTGCTGCGCGTGACATCAGGCGGCAGGGAATACCCCTTGGGTCGGTTCAGGTCAGCTGCCCTGGCCATGTCCCCTCCCCACCTCTCGCCCACCCCGGCCTACTGGCTCTGGGGGGGCTGGAGAGTGCCTTGATGCTGTGCCAGCGCTGCGCAGCAGCAGCCAAAGCACTGGTGTGGTATCGGTGCTGCTCCTGCTGCAGGTGCAGAGCGCAGCGCTGCACGGGCTGCTGTGGGGGAAGAGAACCGCATCCCCGCCAGAGACAGTGCACCACACTGATTTAGTTCTGTCATGGCAGATTTTTACTTTCTGTGAATACATTGTGTAGGTTTAGCTTTGGTCTTTGGCAATGACACTTCTTATAAACACACTGCTGCTTTAGATTTTTATGGTGTTTGTTTCAATCTGTTTTCTGCAGTAGCCAATAAGCAACAGTAGAAGTGCATTTCATCTTCACATTTACCTGCTCTTTGTATTTTTTTTAAAGTGTTGGAACCAAATTAGAAAATTGTAGGCTATAGTTCAGTAGTGCTTGAAATACAAATATTAAATGTTTTTTATATTCTTTTTCTTCAAAGCAACTATGTAGACTTTAGCACCTCTGAATGTGGTGAGTTTGACTTTTATTACTTTTTATTAAGCAGAAGTGAAAATGTTATGGTGAGGAAGGATATTTAGAAGAACTATTTTGTTTTCAAGGGATTCAGCGCTCTGTTTAGACAGAGTTGACTGGACAAATCATTTGTCCAGACACTACTGAAAATGTCTGTCTTCCTCTTAAGCTCCTAAATAGGTTAAAAATCATACTCATCTGTCAGAGCCTGCTTTCCATATATAAAATAAAGAATAGTATTTTCTTTGGAACTTGACTCTAGATGTACCTGTTGCCTGCTGCTGGTGTTTAATAACTATGAACAGTGACTGTAGTAAAATAATTTGAGTATTTGCTTGTCATCTTCCTCCACTATTCTAAGTGAAATACGGACATATTTACAGAAAATGGGATGGTTACTTAAACAGATTTTTTTCTTCTTTTGGGAAGGTGGATGAGGTTTGAACTGAAAGAAAGTTGACTTGATTTTGGCTTTTTGGTGCAGTTCTTTTACCACCAGTTATCAGGGACGTGAAAATGGGGAGGTGACTTACTAAATAGTTCTTTGCCTTGATAAATCTTAAAAATGAACAACCACCCCCTACCAAAACCAAAAAACCCAACTGTCCTCTCCAATTCAAAATGCTTTTTTCTTCCCTTAAGACTGTCACCGTATGCCAGTTGAAACTGTATAGAGGCAGATATTACCCTTGCAGCTCTGTTCCATGGGCTTCTCAGTTTAAACATGCCTGTCATATAATAAGCTAAATTATACTAAAGGACAGACAGAGTTTTTACTTAAGGAATTCTGTATTTCAAGGTCACATTCAGTATGCCAAGATGTTCTAAGTAAAAGTTATCATTCTTCACTGGAGTTTTCTGAACTTGTACTTAAGCTTTTTTGTAATGGTGTGTTTAAACTTCAGAAATCATTCTAGAACTGAAATATATTTGTTTTATTCATGTCTATCTAGGCTGCTGAATATGTAATCCACTGTAGCAGAACCACTTTTCTTTGGGAATTTTTCCTGTGTACAAAGACTGTAAGCACAATATACACGATTTAAGAATACAAAACAATTATTCATTGGAAAGTGCACACTAGAAAATGAGTAGCATGTTAATGCTAAATGTTAACATGGCCCTAATGAGACATCCAAGTCTGTGCTAATTAGGCTGCTGTTGAGTAGGTGAAGAAGAGTCAGTGTTTTTGCTCCTAGGAACAGGCTGATCTTCTGCATTGCTGAATTGCAAGCTGCTGATTCTCATTTCTTAGTATTTCATAGTTTTTTTTCCTGCTGATGTTTTCCCTCAGTAATCCTTGAGCTGCTAACTACTGCTTTCTCAGCAACTGCATTTTAGTCTCCTTTGAACTCATCTTGTGTGACTTTCTTATATACTTTCTCCTAATTTAACAACAGATTTCTCAGTAATAGTAGGCTGCGCATCAATTCAAACTCTAGGCTGAGAATTAAACAGTTCTGAATGCAAGTGCTGCCTAAAATTGTCTAAAGCAGATGGCAAAACCCAAAACTGGCTTCAGTGTGGCCTAGCACAAAAAGCAGTATACAAGCAGATGTAAGTACTTCTGTCTGAAAGCTTAAAATGAAGATTGACTGCAGTGCTTACAGGTTTACTTTAAGGTGGACTGCATTATAGCTCTAAAAAAATAAGGCTGTCTGCGGTCTTTGTGGTTGCCCAGCCAGCCTGAGCTTTACAGATCTGCTAGGTAGCCACAGCACATGTTAAATTTGAGACAACTTTGAGTATTCTTGGTATGGTTTTTAGTCCATGTCCTGATGCTGATAAGGCTGCATGTAATTGCTCAACTTCCTGAGGATATTTAATGCTTCTGCACCTGCGTGTATGCTTTTGCTGCTGCTCTTTTATATGTGTGGATAGTATCTGAGAGAGACCTATTTGCTACAGACACAGCTATCATCTCACTGGGAATAACATTAGACTGGCTAGTATTATGCAAAAAAAAAAAGTAATTCATACTGTATCATACCATAATGTTACTGAGCTTGCTGGTCTTAAGGAGCTTGTTGCAACTGCATTAAAGTGGTGCTCTGCAACAGACTGCCAAGGCCACCATGAGGAAGAACCAGACTTCAGACCACGGCAACAAAAATGCCTAGTCTCACCATGTAAAGATTTGTTGCCCTGATTCCTGGGAGGATGATTATGGGTATCCATATAGGGAGAGATGAGCTCAGATTTGTTCCATGAATCCTCTGAGAACTTCAGAGACTTGGAAATAGGTCATTTGTATCAGACATTTCTGAAATGGTTTGGACTATTCCAGAAGTGTGTAGAAAGTGCCTGCACAGTCTCAAATTCAGGTTAGTCATGCTTGTTTCCATAATTCCATCTCTAAGCTAGGTATCTTTATTTTCATAAAGAGCAGTTGTTCTTCCATATCCTGTTCTTCAGTCACCAGGATCTACCCCAGATTTGCAGGATTAGAGATTCATTATTAATGTGTTTTTACTTCTTAATGTTTTCCACTCTGAAGAGCTTCACAAAGTGCTTCATAACTGCCAGCATACAGCAGTTAAGATCAGAACACAGGGGTTTCTCTCTGCTACTCTTTCTCCCACTTTTCCTCTGCTCCAGCACAGGTCTTTCACAGGCTGTAGAGACCATCTGCTCTGGTGTGGATTCTCCATGGGCTGCAGAGAACATCTGCTCTGCTATGGAGTTCCTCCTCTTCCTCTGGCCTTGGTGTTTCCTGTGCTGCTTCTCACTTTTTTTTTCGCTCCCTCTTCCTCTGCCTGTCTGGTGTTTTTTCCCCTTTCTTAAGTGTGCTTACCCAGAGGTGTCACCAGCTTGGCTGATGGGCTCAGCTGCGTCCTGTGGGCCTCTGTCTTCTCAGCCCTGTAACCCCCAACTACCAAAACCTTGCTGTTGCAGAATACATCCTGGCCTGAAATGGAACACGGTGGGACCAGGAGCCACATCATGTTAAGGGAAGAAAACAGAAGTAATGCTCCTGCTGTCTTTTGAGTGCCAGCTGAGCAAGGGGCTTTGCTTCAGAGATTCAAGAGTTTGCAGGTCTGATAATTATCACAGTTTGCCTTTTAGGAGTCTATTTTGGCACTTAGAAACTGCTTCTATCTTGTCTGTGCAGTACTGTGCTTCCTATCCTTTAATTTAGAAAAGTGCTAGGTCATATCACCTTTGAGAGATGCTAACTCCAGAAATAACATACAGATCTTTTCAAAGCCAAGCATGGTGTGTAGGAAGAGAGGAATATCTGTATAACAAGGTGTTCTCAGCTATATGAGCCTTTCTTATTTTTTTTTTGTCTTGCTGAAATGTATGTTTCTGAGAAACTTGTTTTTAATAGTGGTGGTTGTAGTTGGGCTCTCTTTGTCAGAAGTGATTTTTGTTGGTTGTGGTCCTCAGGAATCTGTGCTTGTTGTGGTCTCGTTAGGGAAAATTAGAGGAAATGGCATCTTGAAATCCTGCCATTAAAGTTGTATGAGATTTTTAGTAATTCTCTTAGTCTGCTTGTACAAATGGGTATAATTATATTTCTCTACCTTTGTAATTGTAGTAAAAGGCTTGGGAAGCCTGAATTACTGTAGGATGAAAACATTTAAAACATTTCTGTAGTAAGCCTCCAAAGGCAAGACTCTGGGGATAAAATGTCCCTTCTTTGCCAGCATTTTAACAGACTGCAATTACAGCTGATGTTATGGTGTTGCAATACTGTAAAGGAAGATGTGACGGGAAGGAAGTATTGCAAAGTTCCCTATTCTGAAATGGATAACGGCTTTGTGGCCTTCTTAGGAAAACACCTGATTCTTTTTGTGAGGAATAAAGGTTCTCTAGAACAGAGATTAAGAACATTTACAAATTAAATTCATCTAGCTTTTAAAATCTTTCTGCATATGTTAAATGTGGGCAGTTGCCCACTGCATAACATAAAAATTACCACATTTCTTACCCATCCTATATTAGGTTTGGACAACTTGTGTGTCTGCTGCTAAATATTTGTCAAGTTAAAGTGATACAAGTGTGCATTATTATTGCTTATTCAGAGCAATAAAGTAGTGTTAGACTTGGTCAATGTACTTCAGTGAAACTAAGGCCATAGGCATAAATCAGGAGTTTGGGAGCATGGTTTTGAGGGTGCTGCTGTTGTGAAAATTCTTCTGTGAATTTAAAATGAAGTACAAGAAGGACATAACTAATTTTTCACCCCTTAAATGCAGTCTTGCATCAGAAATCAACTGTCATCAGTACTGTGTGATGACAATAGATTTCTGATGACAAATCAGTTTTTTACTGAAAAACAGACTTGGTATAACCAAGTTGATTACAGAATTTGACTATTTTTGGTGAGTTTTCAACCTCCCCCCCCCCCCCCCATGAGGATCACTACAATAGAATCGGGGTACAGCGCAATCAAA
>VXAL01009365.1:366399-404152 GCA_013399475.1 Chauna torquata | reverse complement strand
CGGTGCAGCGGGCTCTGCGCTTCGCCGCACGCCTGCGGCTTCTTCCTCGCAGGCCCGTGGGGCAGTAAGAGCGGAGAGTTCTTGCTGTGCCGCTGGCGGCTGCTTCTGCTGGGGAGAGCGCGGCAGAGATGCTGGGCAGTGGTTTTGTCCGGGCGCGCGGTGGCAGGAGTCCGTTGTCAAAGCGTTTGCGATGCAGGCGGTCGTCGGAGGCGATACAAGCGCTTTGCCAACTGCTGGCTGCTTAAACTGTTCGTCTGCCCTCAGATTACCTCAAGAGAAGCGTGTCAGGTTGTTAAATGCCGTGCCCCCACGCTGTTCCTACACGCGCACGGTTTCTGCCTCTTGGGAAACACTAGCGCGGCGTTACACATCAGTCGCAGGTACTGCCTGCGCACGCTTGTGCTTGAATTGGGGAAGCTGCGTTCAACTCTGCATCTTTAGCGGCCTGTGCGAGTGTTGTCTTTTGAAGATAATTGCCTAAAACTGTTGCAACCCACCTTCTGGTCTCTACCCGCGAACTAAGACACGGGGCGAGAGAGCGGTTTCATGCTCGGAAAAAGCTTTGCGCGTTAGGCAAAAGAATAGAGCGGTCGGTTCAGATTCTTTTGTCAGATAGAAGGCTAACCAGTAACAAAACAGATTTCAAAAGAGGTAAAAAAAAAAAAGCTTTAGGTATGTGTCGTAAGTGTTGCAGTATTGAACATTACAGCGTCGATTTTCTCTGTATTCAGTAATGATGTGAATCTGGTGATTTTTTGCATTATTTGGGACTTTTAGGGGACGTTTTCAGTTTAAGAAATACCATACTGGCAGATCTCAAAATCTGTTTGGTTGTAGTAGGTCTTATGGCAATGGGTTTCACACTACAGTTCTGTTTCAGCTAACAGTTTTGACTAAGATATAAAAATATTGTTAAAAACCATCCTCTTTTCCATGGAAAGACTGCCTTCTCTGTTGGGGAAAAGGACTAATGTTGTGCTTAGATGTACAGTAGTAGGTATAGCAGGTAGGAGTCTGGCAGTGTTCTTAAGTTCCTTTAACAATTTAAGCGAGGTGTCTGGCATCCCACCATGAAAGACGAAGGAATTGGTGAATGTGAACCGTGCAGAGGCTTCCCTGTCATGTTACACGTGTGATGCATTAATGCAGTGGAGGCTGTAGCCCACTCCTGTAAATCCAGCTATTCAGATATTGTGTCCACACGTTAGGAAGGGTGTGAAGAACTGGCGAACCTTCAAAAGAGAATATAGAAAAATAATTGAAGGAAATGGAAAACAAACCTTCTGAGGAGGACTTAAAATATAATTTTTGCATTCATATGAACTTGAGATGAGTATGTCTAGGTGTTTGCATATAGAGAAGCAGAAGGATATGTGATAGTGGGAGTACAGAGTAATCTTCTTAGTAACTGTGAGAGAGATATGAGATAAAAGGGAAGGGGCACAAAGGCAACCACCCTACCTAATAACGTCTTACTAACTAGAAAAATGTGACACAAAATCACGTCTCAAAGTATACTCTAACATTTGCAGTTCCTCAAATGCTAAGGCTAAGAGGAAAACTCCCAGGACCAGACCTATACATGAAGCCTATTTAAGCACTCGCTTGACTGTTTCTTCCTTCTCACGGATGAAAAACAAGGAATGACTGTGCAGCTACGAGATCTGCAATTGTCTCTAGTAATTGTCAACGCTCAGTTCTGGTATTATTGATGTCCTGGCCTTTCTTTTAGTGAGCATCATGAAATCAGATATGATTACGTACTTAAAATAAAAAAAAAAATAAAGTGACCTAATATGTAAAATAAAGAAGCTAAATCTTGTTTTGTGTTTGTAGCTTTAAGTTTTTCCCCTAAAATTAAAGTTTTTATTATGAGGTATAACATATCAATATGTTGGCAATGGGATATTTGTTTTGCAGCTGTTTGATTTAGCTGGGCATTTATACCTTAAGATATATTTAGAGGCCTATCTGTTACATTTGTGTTTGTTCAGAGAATAGTGAATAGTATTACACTTACTAGATACATATGATTTTTTTTTTTTTTAATTAGTATCAAGCTGCATTTAGGTGAAAATTGGAATTTAAATATATGTACGGCATTTTATATTAAAAAGTGTTAATATCTAAAGTGCTGCCAAATAATGTCCTATACCAAAGGAAAGCGTTTATCAAAACAAGTTTTGCATCTGTGATTCTCAAGGTATAGTAAACAAAGCAAATGTTATCAGCAGTTTTTAACTGAACTGACTTTTCCTGGACACTACATCCTCCAGGATTTTAGAACAAAATTATCTTATCCTGTTGGGTCTGTTCTTTAATTTTTTTTTCCATAGGGACTGAAAAAGGAAAATATCTTTCCTGCTTTTTCAGTTTCCAGTTGATTTGCAGTTTGTAAATTAGCAAGGCATTGAACCTAATTATTACAGCCTTTGTTTCTAATTTTTTTTTTTTTTTTGTCTTTTTGCTGTGACATTTATAGAACAAGTTTCTGCAGTCAGAAGTTGGCACTGAGCTTCAAGGAGCTCTGTTCCACTTTAGTCCTTCAGATGTCTCCATAAGCTTACTGGTTTCTGTTTTCTCAGTAAATCTGTATTGTTTGAATAATACTATGAGTTTATTTTAGTGATTTTAATAGATGATGGTAGCATTATGTTTTAAGGCAAGTTGTTATCATTTCGAATTTAAACAGGTTTGTTTTTCAACAGAAAATACGCTTACTTTCTGTTTAAATGAAGTTCTATTTAAAATTTTAAGTTTTATTCATCCTGGACTGAGGTTCAGCTAACTATTTTTAGCTCAGTTAGAGACTACACGTTATGAAACCAGTGTGCTCAGGATCATTTGCTACAATGTCTGCCTTTTTTCCCCTGAATGGACTTGTCAAGCTGTGGTTTGCAGGGATTAGAGGGTTCAGAAAGGACTTTAACTGTCCCTCACTTCTGCTGCTTCCTCCAGTATGTTTGTATGTCCTTCTCTGCTCTGACCTGTGTAGAGAAATCTGTTTTTCCTCTTCTGATACCCACTGGTACTCGCCCTTGGAATTGGTCCTGGAAGCTGGATGCTTCAGCAGCCTGCTTTCTTGGAAGGAGACTGAAGTCCACATTTGGATTGTTTGCCTGAAATGCCCTCTTTCCCTCTGGGATTTGTGTAAACACTAATGGATTTGAACAGTGGAGTTCAGGACACTTATGCTTACAGCTTTTCCAAATGAATCTGTTTCTTTTTCCGTATTAACTCCAAATGAATTCACTGGGATGGCCCGTGCTCGGGCTCCTGGCAATCAGCTTTGGCTGATCTGGTATAGAGCAAAGTCTGTCTCTTTGTAGGGTAGCTAGCATGGTAGAGCTGCTGCAATTGCTGCTAAAGACTGAGTAAAAGGCAACAATAGCTGTTCATTTTTTTGTCTTTCAGAGTTATTAGAAGTGTTGTATTTATACATAGTGGGAAGGGATACCCTGTTAGATTCCAACAAAAATGTTAGAAATTCATCAAGATTGCTGGGCTTATGTTTTGTACAGGCTAAAGAAATACTGCTGGTTCCATTTATAAGTGTGCCATGTTCTTTATGCATGGCATAACAGCTACATTGCATGCAGAACTACTTGTTTGTGTAGTTAACAATAATCTTAGAATTAGGTTGGAGTGGAAAAACCTTTCCCATCCTGAAAGGGGGGTGGAGGGAAAGGTGAACGAGAAATACCCTACATAGAAAATGTGGGGAAAAGTTGGATTGAGTCATTTTTTCCACTGACTTATTTGTATTTTTAAACCGTAGTTATTCCAAATAATGTAAATTTCAAAATGAAAAATGGAAAACCAGAGGTGTTGGTGTTGAGACAGCCTTGTTTCATCAACCATATTACATTTTTTTTTTTTTAAATGATACCTTCATTGAGATTTCCCCTTCCTGCAAGAAATCTTGTTTTGATTAATTGAGTTTTTAGATAGCTCTTGTTGAAGAAAACAGTTCTGCTCATGCTATTTGTTTACTCATCTGATTTTAGCTTTTCTAGGTATCTTTCACAGACTCACAGAATGGCTGAGGTTGGCAGGGACCTCTGAGGGCCATCTGGTCCAATCCCCCTGCTGAAGCAGGGACACCTACAGCAGGTTGCCCAGGACCATGTCCTGGTGGCTTTTGAAGATCTCCAAGGAGGGAGACTCCACAACCTCTCTGGGCAGCCAGTGCCAGTGCTCAGTCACCTGCACAGTGAAGAAGTGCTTCCTGATGTTCAGATGGAACCTCCTGTGTTCCAGTTTGTGCTCATTGCCTCTTTTCTTGGCACTGGGCACCACCGAGAAGAGCCTGGCTCCATCCTCTTTGCACCCTCCCTTCAAGTGTGTTTTATATATTCATAAGATCCCCTCTGAGCCTCCTCTTCTCCGAGTTAAACAGTCCTAGATTTCTCAGCCTTTTGTCATAAGAGTGATGCTCAGTCCCTTCATCATCTTTGTGGCCTTCTGTTAGACCCTTTCCGGTATGTCCATATTTCTCCTGCACTGGTGAGCCCAGAACTGGATACAGAACTCCTCTGGGGTGGCCTCCCAGTACTGACTAGAGCGGAGGGATTGCCTCCCTTGACCTGCTGACAATACTTTGCATAATGCGGCCCAAGTTACCATTAACCTTTTTTGTGGAACCCTGCTGGCTCATGGTCAGCTTGGTGTCCACCAGGACCCACAGGTTCTTTCCTGCCAGGCTGCTTTCCAGCTGAGTGGCCCCCAGCGTGTATTGGTGCCAGGGGTTGTTCATTCCCACGTGCAGGACTTGGCACTTCTCCTTCTTGAACTTCATGAGATTGTTGTCAGCCCACCTCTCCAGCCTGTCAGCTGGATGGAGAGCTGCCCTCTGGATGGCAGCACCTCTGGTGAATCAGCCATTCTCCCAGTTCTGTGTCATCTGTAAGTGAAGCACTTCTGAATTTATGATGTGATATTTCCATGACCAGACAGTTCTTTCAGCACTTTCACACGTGCAATTTCTTAAACAAGTAGACAGCTAAAGAGCTATTTAGTCATGTATGATTATGATGACAACAACAAAAGGTGTAACCTGCTCAGACACCACTCTGATTTCTCACATGTAGTAATTAGTGACTTGCATGTTGAATAACCAGCTGCTAATTTGTATTGGAGAAGGTTGAAGGAGGTGCAATGTAGCATCAGGACTGAATGAAATTAGCAGCTCACAGCTGGGAAGAAATGTCACGGAGGTCTCTCTCCCTAGACCCCGTGCTGTTCTCTATTTAAGGAGATCAGATGCTTGTCAAGTCGTGTAGTAAGTCACTTACCTTTGCTACCTTAGCAAGAACAAACAGAGGAGCCCTAGAACAAAAGAGAAAGGCGGGTGTGGGTAGAGGACAAAGAGATCACTGAGAACGGATGGGATCTTTGATCTTTGTTTAAGCTTTCAGGTGAGCACGTGGAACTGGAGTTTTCTCATGGTTTGTAACTTGGCATTGCAGCTGGATTTGCCATGCCTGGGCTTCTTAGCGCTGTGCTGCACTGTGGTGGAGTGTGCAGTGGTATGGGATATTTTTGGCACAAGCATAACTCAGAAATGTTTTTATGACTTCCCTGTGCTTTTGCGTTCCAATTCTTTGCTAAAAAAGCGTGGGATTGCTGGAGCTAGTCAAAAGACTGTGGTCTAAAAACATTTTCCCTATTCTTGGAAATAGCTGAACTATTTTGGCTGAAATGCAGCCTCTTCTGTCTCTTGTCCCTTCAAAAATAGAGAACATGTAAGATTCCAGCAGAAACTGTTAGGGTTTTGTGAAATTCTAAGGAAAGAAAAGAGATTTTTACAGTGGGAAGTGTGTGACAAACTTAGTAGTGTTTTTTTTTTTTTTTAGTATGGCAGATTGTTCTGCATCTCCCAGCTAGAGTTTTTGAACACTTTGAAATGTTTTATGCTTTAACCGAGTTGTTTCTTTTGCTCATACTGTCTTAATTTTTCCCACAAAACTTTTGGACGTGATCTATACAATAGTTTCCAAAAGAGTCAGTGCTCCAAGATAAAGTCAAGTGTCTATGTCAACTCACTTTTTTTTTTTTTTTCACCATATCTGCTATTGAAATGGATTGTTAATTTTATTAAAAACCTCTTGTAAGTTGATTCTTTCCTAAGCTGGAAGGGATTGTATTCTGTAATAATTTAGTTGTTTGCATGCCCCGTCTGGGGAGAACCAAGATCCCTATTTTATCCTTGGTACTAGAGGAGATATTATTTTGAGTAGTCCACAAATAAGAAACCACTTTTTATCTAGAGCAGTGAATTCACATTCAGCCTAGACAGATGCTCTGTGGTGACAATCTATCGTCTGTTATTCCTTGATTCTTTTTTAGGAAAAAACTATGTTTAGAAATATCGGTTTTATTTCATGAAATCTTTACAATGAAGAATAGATGTTGAGCTTTTGTCACAGGTTGCTAGTAGTTAAGACTACAAAAAAGAAATAACAGCTTTATTATTTATGTTAAATGCCGTAAACTCTTTCCTGTGAATAGTTATATATGCTTATCTTCATGTGCCACACATGGGACTTGGTGTTCTCATAAATGAGTATTTCCTCCAAAGCCGTACTCACAGAACTGTTACAAAACATTTTATTTAACTATCTAATAAAATGATGTACTTCTTGAAGTAGAAAAAAAAGCTTTGATGCTAGTGCAGCATCCGTAACTCATTATTGCAGAATGTTGATTTCCACTGGGCTTACCCTTCCTCCTTTGTTGTATATTTTTGATGAGGCACATCTTCTTGTAGAGATCTTGATTATTTTGTTTGGTTTTGTTGATATCAATAATCATCTTTGAAGTGTATTAGTTTCTCTGCAACCACTAGTCTCCTAGCTAATAAAGTACTGACTGCATCACTGTTTACCACAATGGTATAGCAATCTTTGGTGTGTATTCCTATGAAGTTGGTAAAATCTTTTTTAGAGTCATCTGACAGTTACAATTTTCCTTTATTTTTGAATGGAATGTAGTTTTCTTGTAGTCATTTAAAAAAAGTTAGCCTTGCTAAATGTCTCTCCCTAGAAGACAGAAGACAGGCTGAGTTTCAAATAGATGTGTAGAATCATAGAATCATTTAGGCTGGAAAAGACCTCCAAGATCATCCAGTCCAACCTTTAACCTAGCACTGCTGTCCACCATTAAACCATGTCACAAAGCTCTGAATCCAAACGTTTTTTGAAGACCTCCAGGGATGGTGACTCAACCACTTCCCTGGGCAGCCTGTTCTAATGCTTCACAACCCTTTCAGTGGAGAAATTTTTTCTCATACCGAACCTAAACCTCCCCTGGAGCAACTTGAGGCCATTTCCTCCTATCTTCTCAGCTGGCGCTTGAGAGAAGAGACCGATCCCCACCTCACCACAGCCTCCTTTAAGGCAGCTGTATAAAGTGATAAGGTCTCCCTTGAACCTTCTTTTCTCCAGGCTAAACAACCCCAGCTCCCTCAGCCGCTCCTCATCAGACTTGTTCTCCAGACCCCTCACCAGCTTCGTTGCCCGTCTTTGGACACACTCCAGTGCCTCAAGATCCTTCTTGTAGTGAGGGGCCCAACACTGAAGATACGTTTCTTACCAATTCTTTACACTGTTGTTGGAAGGCAGATTGGATCACCCTCAGAAGGATTTCAGGTGCACTTACCTCTTCTTTATGGAAAGCTTGAACAGTTACCTAAGGAAATCTACCAAATTGCTCTCATCATGCAGGAAATTAATACTTAGGCAAAGCAATACATAACTTGAATCCAAGTGAGTCGTCATTAACTCTTATTATACAAAAGCTTACAAAGTGTTAAAGTTACAGGGGCATCTTTTCTTGAAGTATATTTATCTATCTATCTATTTATTTATTTATTTTATTTTATAACAGTGTTTCCTGCCCATAGTTACTGAAAAGGAAATGTTCAACTGTTGGATTTGGATGTTCATCTTGCTCTGCAGAAGTTCCATAGCAGGTGTGTTTCTTGATTATTAGCACTCATGTTGCCATAAGAAAATTTTCCAAGAGATGTCCTTCACCAAATAAAATTCTGCTCTCCTTCTACCTCTGGATCTCCCTCTCCTTCCACTGCAGTGCGTGTCTGTATGGCTGGTTGTGAAGTGTTAGGAAACTGATCTGGATGGAAAACTACATAGATTTTTGCCAAGCTTTTATTTTTCGTCTGTTTCAGTTTCCTTGTAGTTCTCTACACAGATACGCATTCTGGCATGGGAGGGGGATAACACTGGAGTGAATGAGTGACATGGGGATTAAAAATGCTGCTTGTGACAACAGTGCCATTTTAAACTGATTAAGTTGAATAATATAGCTTAGAAAAGGAAATCACAAGGACAGGTTGAAATAATGACTATTTGACAGTAATTGACAGTTCACATGCAGTTTATTACATACAACTTAACACACAGCAGTAGCGTATTACATAATGGCATTTGTCTCTCAAATTGTTTGGGAATTACATGGAAGAGGGGATGCATATGTTTCTAGAAACTGGAACTATATGAAGCAGGGCAGTTAGTTGAGTGCTTGCAAGCGATGCACAGGAAACTGTGCAGCAGTATGTAAACTAATAGTATGACTTTGAAATGAAAATAAATGACTTTGAAACAAAAACAGCAAGAAGAAACATAGAAATCAGTTTACCTAGCACAGTTAGTACACACACAGTTAATACAGGAGAGAATTACCAGAAAACAAGGAAGAAAGTTTAATGTCTGGTTCCCTTTCGTTCCATAATTCCAGTGAAAAAAATGCTATATGTAAAAGTTGTTTTTGTTTTTATTTAAAAGATTTATTTGTGCAATTTGGCACCAAGAAATAAGTAGCAACAGAAAAATAAACAACTAGGTCTTTGTGGGACTCCAAGGGGTGATTCTTGTACTCTTTGAGAAATTTGTTGCTGAATTCATTCATTTACCCTGCTTCTGTTTTCCTTTTATGCACATTTTGCATACAATTCCTGCGCTGTATTTGAGATTTTAAATTCTATGAAGGGTAAAAATGTTAACGAGATGTTGAAATATATTGCAGCTTATTTATAGATTTTAAACTTACCAGTTTGATGTATTTTCTGATATACTCATTAGTAATGATATAATTAAATTGTTATGCATACTTTTTATATATATATAGGAGTGTTTTTTTAAACCATGTTTAAAAGGCAACAGCCTCCTTTCTTCATTTACTGCTATTAAAGAACATTGGAGTTGAAATTTCTCCACTATTTCTGGGAAAGTGTAAAAACGTCATTTTTGTACAATACCTATATTAAGATAGTAATTCGTGAGAACCGAGTTTACAAACAGCAAAATCTG
Organism: Chauna torquata; assembly: GCA_013399475.1. NCBI lineage: Eukaryota > Metazoa > Chordata > Aves > Anseriformes > Anhimidae > Chauna > Chauna torquata. The sequence continues at coordinate 394,823 of VXAL01009365.1, read as the reverse complement.
ATTCAACGGACCATCTGTGCATTTTATTTGAACTCCATTTGAAAAAAATCTGATTAAACGATCTGTAGACATATATGTTGATAACAAAATAAGTTACCATTTTTCTACAGGTATTTTAAAAGAGACTAGGTTGTGTGATATCTTTAATTTTGTTTTTAGATGAAAACTCTATCAGAGATGCTGACATTTTTCCTTCATCTCCTGAAATTGAAAGAGGATCCACCCTGAAACTATTCTGTGTTCTTGGAAAACACTACACACCTCACAGAAATGCAAGCCACATCATCTGGAAATTGAATCATGAATTGATTGCTCAAGAAAACTATAACATTGTAAATGAGACTGTATCTAGTGTAACCATCCATAATTTCACTTACAACAAAGCACATGTGAAATGTTTCATTAAGTATTTGGGCAAAGAACAACTTTTGGTTCACACTGAAGTTAAATCTGGCTGTAAGTAGAAATGTGGGACAATGAATTCTAGTATTTTTGAATAACTGCCAAAATTTTATTTTTAAAACAACTAGTTGTGTGGGGTTTTTTTGTTTGTTTGTTTGTTTGTTTTTTAGCCTGTGGCATTGCAAGATACTCAAGTATCTAAGTATCTTCTTTTTTTCGAAACTAAAGCATGACATTTGTGGCAATGCTTGTTGATGCTAGTCCATAACCTCTCCAGTCCTGACTTTTGGCCAGTTAAATCAGTGGGTGTTTTCTGCTGAGTTCAGAGACTACTGGACCTTTCTCTTTGGTTATTTCTCAAGTCTAGCCTAGCCAACTTTGGCTTTCTCCAGGGGTGATTTCCTTTCTAATTCTTTGTTCCAGAAAAATTATAGTTACAGTCTCATCTGGAGAAGATTGCAGGATAAATATAAACACTACTTTTCTAATTTATTGAGCAGGTTAAGTCCAGGTTATACTAACGACTGCGTGGGGGTCCCATTCTAGTAAAGAAGCAGTAAATGCAGAGAAGTAAATCCGCAGAATAAAGAACAACAGAAGATATTGCCTGTCTGCAAAGTTAATTGTGCTGTAAGCTTGTCAGCAAAAGAAAGGTCTTCTGAAGAGCTGTGTTAGGTAGAACAGAAAAGTATTATTTTGGAGAGACGTCTTCTTCAACCAGTTTATTTCAACGGGAGCAATTCTCTTCCTTTCAACTTCCATCTCTTCTAGTGAGTGAAGAAGTTTGGCTTTAGCTTTGAGGGTGTTACATTTAATGGATGACTTCAGACTATAAATATTGCAGAAGATTGTTTCCTTTGTGCCATCTTGCTTATAAGATAGGGAGACCGGAGTTAGTGGTCACTTCAGGGTCACATAGATACATTTCCCAGGAAGTTGTCTTCTGCAGTCTGAGGTCATGCAGGCTTCTCAGATTAGCAGTTTTAATAGGATATGTGGCTAGATGTTCTGGGAAGGAACCAAGAGTTTTATCTTTCAGAGAATGCCTGGAAGTTTTTGCTGTTTCTTTGTTTCTCTGTTACTGTCTGGACTAGCGTTTAGCCATGGACACATTGCCAGGGGTGTAGTTAGAGGTTCAGGACAAAGTATATATTGGTTTTGATATAAATTTTTTAATAAGTTACTGTAGAAATACCTTCAGGCCCACTTAGTTAAGTACTTCTGAGAAGTAGTTGGAGCAAATCTCCCTGTTTCCTCGGGGGAGGAAAGATTCATTTGGGTTTTGTGAAGAGTTTTGAGGGCAATAAGAAATTATAAAATGTAGTTCTGTGGAAGCCATGTAGTGGAGTCTGGCCTTCTGACTAGCATAATAAGTTTTATATTAAAGTTGCTTATTTTTATGCGAATTAATTTTTTTTCTTTTGTCATTGTAGTTCCACCAGACACACCAGGAAATATTTCGTGCATTTATTATGTTGATATTGAACTTACCTGCAACTGGACTTCAGGAAGAGAAACAAATCTTACAACAAACTATACTCTTTACAGAAAGATGTAAGTATAGGGTGTATCAGGAACTGGGGTGCTGGGGTAAAACTGGTAGCCCTCTCCCCCTCATATCCTGATTTCCGTTCAGAGTAAACCTGGAAACATCATGTAATTCAGAGTCGTGGTGTTCCTTAGTAAGCACAATTAATTTTGGGTTGATAGTGGTGTTGAAGAAAGTTACAAGCTGATACCATTTTAGTACTCTCTATAAAGGTAATGAGCATTTTCAACTCAATATTCAGTAGACAAATGTTTATGTCACAATTGATATTCACTTGTTTCCTTGAAGTAACTTTTTTAGATTAGATTACTAATTAGATCAAAGCTGAGTTAAGCCTAGGTACAAATACATTCTTTTAGGATATTCTACTGCTGCCTCAGAATGGAGCCACTTAGTGGGACTGTAACCTAGATCTAGGTTACTGTTACTATCTGTCCTCATTTTGGATGGGGAAAGAAAGTGACCTCTTCTTCTACTTAATTCCCAATTAAAGGCAATAAAGTCCCTGTTATTCTGCCTAGTCATATCAAATACAATTGTTTGTATTAAGGTGTTGCAAATAGGGATATTTTAGAATTTGTTTATTTGTTTGTTTAATATTAAATAGCAGTTTTCAAGGTGCTTTTCTGGCTAGAAGCATTTTTTCATTGTAGTTCTCTAAAATATAGTTATTGCAAGCCAGGCCTTTCATCTGAAGGCTGTTTTAAGGTAGGGGAAAAAAAAAATCAGAACTGTGCAAGTATAAAGATGAACCCTTTGACAGCATTGGGGTTTAACCTAGGAGTCTTTGGAGTCATTAATTTTTCAGGGAAAGAATCAAGAGTTGTCCTTTTTGAATTGCTCACAGCTGGGGATTTGCATTTGCAAATACAGATTATGCAGTCTCATGCTTTTTAGAATTTTCATAACCCCATTATAGACGAATAAATATTTGATTCTTTCAATTTCAGTTAAATTTTAAATATTGTTTAGGAGCTTTTCACTGTGAAAATAGTGAAATCAGTGTTGTTTCAAAGCAGAGCTCAGATACAGTTTTGAAGGTGATGGCACAGATTTTATCCCAAATATACTTGTCAATCTGTTTTTCATAATACTGCTGCTTGTGGTGCTCCTTTTCTGCCTAGTCAAGGCTGTAGGTAATATGTTTGCATGAACAGTTTTCTAAAATAATGGAAATGTTGTTCTTCAGAAATGGAAGGAATTTAGACTCCAAGGGAGATATTTTCTTACTGTAACTTGTTAGGATATTATATCTTTTTTTTTTTTTTTCCTTAACCTAAATGGTAGGGCGAGAAAATGGCTTTAGTTGTATGTCTGTTTTAGGCTTGACATTTCAGGCTTCCACCTTCCTTAGGTGGGACTTTCTTACTGCTTCTAGTGTTACTGTGTTTTGTAATTTAGCTGGATATGTGAAACCATAAACTGTGAAGATAAGTATGTTACTGTTCCTTCCAGTACCAGCGCAAATTCTTCTTTAACCACACAGTGAATTGGATTGCAGAACTATTTCTGGTAATATCTAACCATAATCCAGATCAATTTCCTTGTTGGGTTTGCCATATGACTACAAAGCATTGGTACAGGGGAGCAGACATCTGTGGAAGGAAACAAACAGCTATGCATGTTAGGGAGGGTAGGACTGCTTCTTTTCACAGCAGTGCAGGCCTGTGCTGGCTTAAAAATATTTGTGAAATACCAGCCTGAAACTGTTTTTTTTTTTTTTGAGTTATGTGAATCTGCTTAATATTGCATAATTAGTACATATTTAACACAGCTCCCTATATATAAGTTTTAATTTGTAGAAGAATTTCTGTGTTGGTAGGTAAAATGAACCAAATTTTGTTAGTCTTGTATCCTGCTCCACCGACTTTGAAAGTATATGCTGAAAAGTCAGCGAATTATCTGTGTGTTATTTCAGGAAAATCTGTCAGATTTTGATTACTTTGTAATAAATTGTCAATGGTACAATTTGGCTTTTTCTTTTGTGTGTGTTTAAAAGGTGAAGGTAAGCTTGTTCTCTCATAGCTGTGTCATGCGGCATGTGTTTCTACTATATCTACATATATATTTCTAAAGGTCTTGTGGGGAGTTGCTTGGTTATTTCACTGCTTTTTGATTTTAATCTAAGATAATAATAACCTGTGAATCCCCCATTAAGTCATTTTTACTTTTAATTACTGCTCCTTGAAAGTTGTCTTATTAGTTCCAATTAAAACTAATTGAGTCTTTGTGGGCTATTCATATGCGTTATTTATTGGTTTTAGTTTTTACAGAGTGAATGCAGGAGCAGTGCAGTTAGGAAACAATATTTGTTTGCACAGATAGATCACCTGAGGAGATTTTCACTGCTAAAAAAGTCCTGCAGCCTCAAAAACGTATAAGTAATAATTAAAACCTAATCCTAGCAATCAGTTAGAGTTATTCTAAGAAAATCCTCTGATGTCTAACTCCTGTTATTTTTCTCTTTCAATTTTTAGTATGAGTAAACAAGGTGTGGTTATGCCAGAACCAGAGCGCTCCAGCTGCCGAAGCAAAACTGAGTCGTGTTCATTTCGTTACCCAAATACTCCATTTAGTAGTTCTTTTTGTTTTCAAGTGAAAGCTGAAAATATTTTGGGTGAAGCCACATCAGATTGTGTTCCTATAGCTATGGAAAAAATAGGTAATTAAATAAGAGTTAAATAAAGATAAAAACACAATATATGTTGAGCTGATGGCACCTTCCCCAGTTCTTTTTGCCTTTCTGTAAAATACAGCTTAGAGATCTCTGGAACAAATTCTGTAAACAAAGTTAGTTTTTGTAGAATAAAACTATAAAAAGTAATTTTTTCAACATAACAGTTTTTAAATAATTATTTAGATTCCATCTGGCTTTCAGTTGGTTTACTTATGAAATACCATCTCATTTTAATTGCTAGTTAAAATTCAGAATAAAAATTCAGAATCACAGAATATCCCAGATTGGAAGAGAACCATATGAATCATCAAGTCCAACTCCTGGCTCCACAAAGGACTACCTTAAAAATTAAACCATAAAATTACAGTGTTTCTGAAATTAGGTGCATCTAGGGTTTAATAAAATGCTTTAGTCCTCCTAGTTTTTATTTTCTCAAAATTTGAATGCTTCCAATTTAGTGAAGCAAACCTCCTGTTATATTTTAACTGATTGCCTTTCTGTGTCAGATTCTTTGGACTGGTTGGAACAGGCAGCAATTTTCAGCAATTTCTTGGGCTTACGAAGAGGTGGTGAAAAATGATACATTTGTAGTCATAATATGGAGTAGCTAACTCCAACAGTATTTTAGCTAATGTCTGCAGTAGCCGTTGTAAATTACTGAGTTTTTTTTATTATTAACAGGTAAAGGCAATATACTAAACTTCTTTGTCAAACTAAGTGGTGCTTGGACTGTGTATTTTGAGTGGTACTAGATGTCAGTGCAATGTCTGGCTGTAAATGAATAGTGATCTCATATCTCCAAATCTGCCCATCATTTATTCTGCAGTTCTACTTTCTGGTTAGGAATGTGAAAAAAAAAATTACCTGTTGTGCAATTCCCAGGAGCAATAGTGCTGTTTATTTCATCTCTTCTCCCTCTGTGCTTTGCTGCATTTTCCTCTATTCATTTTGGTGCAGTTAATCATGATTTTGATCTCAATATGGTGAGGTCAGCATTGTCGTTCTTTCCTGCATAATACACATCCCACTAAATACTTTCTTTTCCAATGCATGACAGGTTGTGGAGCTATATTTGATTTGCTGGCTCATGTGAGACATTGGTGCCAAGGCTGAAGCTAGGATGAGTCCCAGCTAGAAGGCTTTCCCTGAGCTGCACTGTGTGCAATATGAGCAGCCAAGTTACAGTAGTGGTGTGCTTCTGCTTGGACCCTGTATGTCAGATTCAGCTCCTCAGTGTTTTGCAGGTATCCACAAAACAGCTGTGGGTACCGCACAGTGTCAGACAAGAAGTTGTGTGAGGTGCAGGTTTGGGCTGTGGTAAAGAAGTGTAAAGAATAGCCAGTTATCCTAGACTCAGTGCAAAGAACTTGAAAGACTTAGCAGTGCTGTTTCAGAGGAAGCAAGTATAATCCTTTTAATTGAATATTTTTGGTGCAACACTATCAGCTCTCTAGCCTTCTGTTCCTTTATTCGTTGTGTTCAAGCCTGCTGTGGCTCCTCGTTACTTTCCACATCCTCTGTACCAATCACTTCTTTTCTCAGTGCTGATCCTTTTCGCTTCCTCTCCTTCACACTGCTCTTACCCTCACATCCCTTTCAACTGAATTCTTCTCTCATCTGCTATTAGGACTTGACCTTAGCTCCACTTCTTTTCTTTTCCCTGCTTTTGTCTTTGAGAAGAGACACTGGTAGTGTTCTTCAGCACAGATACAGATGGAAGAAATATGCACATCTGCTTGAGAGCAAGTTTGTCAGCGTTAAATTAGTTGTGTGTACAGTCTCTCTTACAAGTAACTTCCCATATGTAGAGTTATGTCTATAAAATATACCGTCATGTGAATTCTCTGCTGGAATGTATGTTATTGGGATAGTAGTTGAACTTCTTGGAATGTGCACAGACCAATTCTGAACTCTTATATCAGCCTTTTCGCCTGTTAATATTTTTGTTTCTTCATTCTAGAGAAATTTGAACCTCCTGAAATACTTTCAGTAAAAAAAATTGCTGGTATAAAGCAGTTGCTTACAGTAACCTGGAAAATACCTGAGAAGATTATCCCTTCACAGGATTTAAATTGCCAGGTTCGATACAGAAACTTGTATTCAAACTCTTTGGTAAGCTGCTTAAGTTTTCTTCTGAATGTGGGCTTGTTTGTGACTAATTTCTTAATGTTATAAAAGTCATGTTATAATGTTATAAAAAAGGCAAGAAGTAATTGGAAATAATGATTAAAACCTTGTTATTTCAGTGGAGCATAACTAACTATGCATGATCTTAGGTTCATTGTTTTGTTGTGTAGGATGAATTTTCTCTTCCTTTTGGTCAATGTCTATTTTGGTACATACCATACTTCCGAATATTTCTGTGAAAGGCCAAGGGATGACCTGTTATACACATAATTGGTCAAATTATGTTATTTTTCTGTTGCATTCTGGTGGTGCAAACAGCATTTACTCCCAACCATAATAGTTAAATCAGATTAAGATGGGCTAATTATATGTTAATTTTCAAGTAAATGAAAGCATAAATTTTGCAAGATAGAAAATAAGGGAAGTTATTTTTCTGAGTCTGTCGTTCTGACACTTAAATGAAGGAGTATTGTAGGGAAACATAACAATATTTAGACTTTGGCTTCTTTCAGATGGCTTATTCCATTGGTCCTCAGTATGGAAGTGATTCCATTTGCAGTCTTACTGTTTCCTATTCCAAATTTAAGAATGGGTCAGGTTGCTTGGCTACTTTTTTTTTTTAAGCTCATTAAACTGAGGTTTCTTGACCTTTTTTTTTTTTTTAAATACATGTTTAATTCTGGGAGCAGAGAAAAATTCATTAGGGTAACTAATAGTAGTTCTTGGAGCTTTAAAGAAGTTCCTGATACTAAAGCGGTTTTTAATTAGCATCCTCCTCACGTCATGGCAAGCTTTGCTGTAGATATGACATATTAGTTGCTGGATTCAGGATACAATATCCTGGATAATCTGATGGGTAGAATGGCTTTGGTTTACAGTGGATGTTGAAAACTGAACTAATGTTTATTTGAAAGGTCCATTCAAGATGTTCATCTCTTTAAAGCCAAGACACTGCTGTCCTTGTGATGCATGTGGGATCCTTCCCACAAGTTGAAAATGTTCACGTTTTTTGCCAAGTTACATGGTTATTGTGTTATTGTGTGTTTTGTTTATTTGTCACCACCTGCATAAGAAATAACCTGTCTAGTTTTTCATTATCAAATAAGTCTACATCTGTTTTCTTCTTCAAAACTTAATTTGCTTTTTTCCTTAGGTGTTTTAGAGAAAAAATAGTAGCCATAATCAGTAAAGAAAAAAATTTCAATGAGTTTACTTTTATAGGTCTTAGGCAAGTATTACTCGTAGTTTTGTCTGTAGCCAATCCAATGACAATGGCCAACGAAGACAGCATGAACAATCAGTTAGATGTAGAAGCTGTTTTTCTGTCTGTTGGCACAAGTATGCAAAAAAAAAAGAGTTTGAGCAAATGACAGCTGTTTTCTTGACCTTGCCTTCCTACCAAGACAATATAAATAGTTTGCTGTGGACTGTTTTTACTGAGTGAAAAAATGATTACCTGTTTTTCTACTTGCATGTACTAAGTTTATAATTATAATTAAATATTGTTCACGGTCTCTTGGCAAGTAACTAAAAGCTAGGCTAGCTGCAGACATAGCTAAGCTAAGCTATGTCTGCAGTTCTACGTCAAGTTCTGCAGGAGATTGATACTAGTTCTGAAGTCTTTTTTGCTGTAGATTGGCTAAGGAGTTTTGTCACCTACCAGAGTTTTGTAGGTCCCTGAATTCATTGTCACAGAAGTATTTTTCCATTTTTGAAAATGAGTTTCTTGAGATATGATTGGACTAAAATTTTCAGAAGTTAGAGATTGTTTCATTAGGCAGTGCACTTCCTGTTCTGATTTTTAAAGGAGTGGTGTCTGCATTTTGCATTGTTACAGTTTGATTTGGTTTTGTTTGTCTGTGGTTCAACTGGTCGAAGGCAAGAATTCCTTCACAAGTTTTTGGCACTATTGTTGTACACTTACTTGACATTACTGTTTAAATTTGGCTCCCAAAAAGGAATCTCCCGTATTCCAAAACTTACTTTTGCTGACATTGTAGAATTTAAGCTAGCTTGAAAATTAATTTTAGCTTTTTTCTTTTTCAGTTTGAAATTTGAGAGCCAGAAGAGTTGCTGTTGTTTATTGATTAATGTTTGCAATTTGGAGGATAAAACACTAATGTTGTAGTGATTCTGTCAATGCTTCTGTACATGAACACTTAAATCTTTCTACAGTTCCTGTTGCTTGCTTCTACTTCATGCTGTCAATCCAGTTCAGTTGATACATCAGCTCTAATATCTGCTTTTCATGTCTTCTTTCACTTTTGGTTTTGGAACAACAATCGAGTTTCTGACTTTTGTCAGTGAGATTTTTTTCAGTGGTTCCTTTTAAGACAAAAAGAAATTACTCACCTTGTCATTACTTTTCCAAGAAGACATTGCATCAGTTACTTCTCATATTCTTGTCTTCCTTCACCATTTAAAGACTCTATGTTCCATGCTGGTTTTTTTTTCTTTTTCGATACCAGAATTTTTTGTTTTCTCATCGATCACATGCTGATGATCTTTGGGGTGGCCTAGAGCCACACTGTTACACGGCTAAGAGCTAGAAGGCCCTGTATCTTGGAAAAGAAAAACAACAGAAGTACCAACAAAAAAAAACAACCAGTACCCAACTGGTTCATAAGCTGCAGGTGATCACTGCCTCCCCAGGGATGCTTCTGCTGCAAGGTGCAATTATCTGTGATGATAATTGGCTTTAGCAATACTCAGTTACTTCCCTGTTACTGGGAACTGCAGTTATCCAGCACCTGCTGTACCAGCACAGCTGCTCTAGAGCTGCTTGTGGTCTGTACATGGTTCAAGCCATGGGTCAGTCAGCCCAGATGTTAGCCTTAAGCTTCTCAGACCCTGGGGTTTTACAGGAAGAATGAAGATGCTACACAGAAAAATGAAATAAAAAAAAACAAGTGATTTTGAGTTTTACAGGAGTGAGATGCGAAATGTGAAAACTGCATCCTTTGTTTTTTTTTTTTTAAAACCAGGCCATGTGTCTGCATCCAATTTTATAGCAAATCATTTTTATTCATGCTTCTACTTTCAGGAAATTGACACTGTCATGGTGACTTCTGGAGAGGAAGTGACATCACTTAATCTCACGGGTCTGTGGGACTCCACAGAGTATTCAGTAGCTATTCGGTGTATTGGTGTTGAATCAAAATTCTGGAGTGAATGGTGTGGAGAGAAAACAGCAAGCACAGAAGAGAAAGGTAGGCTAACTATATAGTGTGTTTTTCTTTGGGTATACTTTGGGGCGTTAGGATTTAATAATAGAAAACTGTATTTTCACCATATTATCAATCTATTGAATTTATAATTCTGTTGTTTAAAATGTGTATTTTATTTAAATATGGAAGAAGGAAAACTGCACGAGAGGTAAGGATAGGAAGAGGATTTGACAGGTAATTTAAATACAAACAACATAGGGCTAAGGAGGAAAATGGGTAAATAAATAGGAAGAGAGGAAGGATTAAAGAGTGCACGTGGAGAATGAACACGTGAAGTAGGATAGCAGCAGAAACGTAGTGTAGCAAGTATGTCCAATAAAATGAATTGTAAGTAGAGGAATTAAATTACCAGTTATAAAACAAGACTAGGTGGTTTAGCCCCGGCAGGCAGCTCAGCACCACACAGCTGCTCGCTTACCCTGCGGTGGGATGCAGGAGAGAATTGGAAAGGTAAAAGTGAGAAAGCTTGTGGGTTGAGACAAAGACAATTTACTAAGTAAAACAATGGCTGTGTGCGCAAGCAAAGCACAACAAGGAATTCATTCACTGCTTCCCATGGGCAGGCAGGTGTTCAGCCACTGCCAGAACAGCAGGGCTCATCACGTGTAACGGTTTCTTGGGAAGACAAACGCCATCACTCTGAATGTCCCCCCCTTCCTTATTTCCTCCCCAGCTTTTATTGCTGAGCACAATGTCATATGATGTGGAATATCCCTTTGTTCGTTTGGGTCAGCTGTCCTGGCTGTGTCCCCTCCTCACTTCTTGTGCACCCCCAGCCTCCTTGCTGGCAAGGCAGCACAAGAAGCTGAAAAGTTGGTGTGTTATGACCACTGCACCAAAACGCTGGTGTGTTATCAACATTATTTTTGTCATAAACACAAAACACAGCATCATACAAGCCTTTGTGAAGAAAATTAACTCTGTTCCAGCCAAAATCAGGACATGAGACTGGAAAATCTCCTCTAGAATTTAACAAAAGAAAACAGAAGGAAATGTAAGAAAAGGAAAAAAATTCCTTGAGATGGTACATAGGCTTAGAGGAAACTTTTTAATGTCTAGAATCTTAAAAAACAGAGAAGTAAATGACTAGAACATTTGATAAATTTGAAATTATTACATAAGTCAAGTATTTGTATACACACACATACATGTAGAAACTGTTTCTCAGCTTTTCTTTCTAGCACTGTTTACCCCTGAACTGAGCTATTAGAGTCTATTGTATATTTATAGAACAAAAAGGTGTTTGTTTGTTTGTTTGTTTTAAATTGCTATTTTATACAATGTGGTCAATGTACCTAGCACAGTAATCTAAGAAGATAATGTCTTGCCCCTGTGGTGGTTTAACCCAGCAGGCAGCTCAGCACCACACAGCCGCTCGCTCACTCTCCCCAGGTGGGATGGGGAGAGAATCAGAAAGGTAAAAGTGCGAGAACTCATGGGTTGAGACAAAGGCAGTTTTCCAGGTAAAGCAAAAGCTGTGCAGGCAAGCACAGCAAAACAAGGAATCCATTCACCACTTCCCATGGGCAGGCAGGTGTTCAGCCACTGCCAGGACAGCAGGGCTCATCACGCGTAACGGTTTCTTGGGAAGACAAACGCCATCACTCCCAACGTCCCCCCCTTCCTCCTTCTTCACCCCAGCTTTTACTGCTGAGCATGACACCGTGTAGCACAGAATATCCCTTTGGCCAGGCTGGGTCAGCTGTCCTGGCTGCGTCCCCTCCCAGCTCCCCGTGCACCCCCAGCCTCCTCGCTGGCAGGGCAGCACGAGAAGCAGAAAAGTCCTTGGCTCTGTGTGAGCACTGCTCTGCAGCAACCAAAAACATCACCACTCTTTTCATCAAAAATCCAAAGCACAGCCTTGTGTGAGCCTCTACGACGAAAATTAACTCTGTCCCAGCCAAAACCATGACAGCTCCCCCACTCCTCTTTTTTTTTGAGAGAGTTCCTTAATCTCTGTAAAATGTCTTTGGTAAAATACAGCAATTAACAAAAAGATAAAATAAATGCTCTGTGAGTATTAAGCAGTGTCTGAAATCTGAAAAAAATAGATGTATTTTGAAGAGAGGGAAGTTGCTAGCTGCATCAAAAGAGAAAAGCTGTACTAATTAGAGAAAAATGGCACATTAGAAATAAAAGAGAAAAACTTTTCTTAATAAGTTGCTCTCAGACTACTTTTGACTATTTTTGAAATTTGTTGTTTTTACCATATTACAGTATCTTTGTAATATAACAACAAATTTCAAGATTTTGCTTGTTTGTTTTTGAATAGCTCCCTCAGAAAAAGTGGATTTGTGGAGGGTAATTGAATCTTCACACCCAGCTGGAAATAGATCCGTACATCTTATGTGGAAGGTATATATACTTTTTGTGAAGTGATAATCATATTAGTATCCTGCAGCTGATGGTGCATTGGAGAATTTTGGTGTTGTAGGACATATAGCCACCAGGGGTGTTTGTTGTCATCAGAAAAACCCCACCTCACTGAACTAAATCAGAATTGAAAAGCCTTTTGTTAACTGACGGGTAGATGAACAGAGCTTTGTAATCAGTGCAGAAAGGGAGAGTTTGATGGCATTCAGATCACTGGAAAATCTGATGGAAAGTCCTTACAACTGCTCTCAAATAATGCAACTTATCAAAGCTGTGTTTAAATTCACTTTAGTTTTGTAGTAGAGTGACCCGAGGATTTTTGCATTTCAAGTCTCAGTATTTGACTTTTGAACCTATCCTTCAATGACATTGTTGCAGCTGAGTGTCCTGAAGATGGTACTGAAGAAAGTATCTTGTTTTTGTAAATATAGTATAACAATTTTTTAACCTGAGCTGGACATTTACATAATGAAATTACTGAAAAAGATGATTAGGCTAATGTTGCAGTTGTATCTTAAATAACTAATGCAGCAGTGTAGTTTTTGGAGAGGTTTTGTGGTGATTTCAGGTACAGTTATGCGAGATCATTTCTAATTTTAATAGACATTTTAGAGTTATTCTCTTTTATGATCTCATAACATATCTTCTTAAAACAAAATGTAGCATTATAAAATAGCTTTTTTAAAAATAACATTATCAGTAACATTCTAGAAATAAAACATGCTATTTGATTGTTTCCAGAGCTGCTGTTCTGAAGTAGTGAGATGTTCTGAGAAATCTATATTGAGAAGCAAAATGATGGACTTCTTGCAAGCTAGAATAATATGTTTGCATTCAAATAACTCAAGCATTCCCCCCATCCCTCCTGCCATATCTTTGTAGCATGTGTATTTTTTATTTATAGAGATTCAATGGTCTTTAATACAGTATATAGTTTCAATTGTATAAATAACACTTTGAAACACTTACTAATACATTTTTTTAATAGCTATTAAGCAACTTTCCACCCCCTGGGAGAATTCTAGGCTACAAAATACAGTATTTTCCAGAAAAAAATGCTGCACTTCAAATGACAGACATCACTACCGATAAGAAAACTCTATTACTTTTAAGTGAAGAGGCATATATCATATATCTTACTGCCTATAATTCTGCTGGAAATTCTCCTGCAGCTATTTTGAGGATTCCATCCACTGATGAAAAACGTAAGATTTCTCAATATTGTGAGAGATTTTTCTCTTTACAAACAAATGATCTTCATCTGCTTAGGTTCTGTTATAGTGGAAGCAAAACTGTGCTAAGGACTTTTGCCTTAGAACTATATATAGAGCCATATTATGTATAAAGCTGTGTAGGCCATTATTTTTTATTAGAACAATATTATCTCTCTGGTTGTCATATTTTGCTCTCAGATATTGTGTTTCCTTTACAGAAGATTATTGTTGGAGCTTTTGTTTTAACATATCATTGTTCAAATACCATCACTTTCTGATAAGATATTAGAATCTCTGTTACATTACTTTTTTTGTTGTTTGTTTGCCGTTTTTTTTTAACCCTGAACCTCCCAAATAAATTTATAGTCTCACTAAATTATGTCTCACCCATCTACCAGGCCATAAAATTGGTTACCTCAGGACATTATTGCACTGCATTTAATAATGTCATTTAAACAAAGATGTGTTTAATAGAAGTCCCAAAGATGCATGAACAGAAGCAGAGAGAGAAACATTGTGATTATTCTTATTTTGTATATATTCCCAAAGTACCCCATTCTGCTTACTGCTGTGGACAGGAATGCTTTGTTCTTTGGCTCTTATGCTTAATTCTGATACCTCCATTAGCCTTGCATTGCAACATCCTGCTACCCATCTGTGATCTGGGAGAAAGGCTGCATTTGACACACTGTTGAATCACTTCTCCTACATCAATTGTTTGTGAAAAAAGTACAAGTGCCCCTCTGGAATTGCTCAATTAAATTCCAGTCTAATAAGAAAGTTGGGTGTGTAGATGTGGTGTCATCTTGTCCCGGAGGTTGCTGATTAGCTCTCTGTCCACTTCTGTATTCCTCAATAAATGTGTCTGTGTTTTTTCTGTGCTGTGACATGTTTTTTTTTTTCTACATACTTCTCTTTTACCTTTATGTCATGAGGTCTTTTTTCCCTCTGCTTTGCTAGATTGGATTTTTAGACAGGTTTCTATTACCTCTGTTCTACGGGTTGATGGTTCACTTTTGCTTCACTGTCACTCATGATTCTGATTTGTTTTACTGTTTTCCTATTGCCTTTTGATGCCCCAATCAAACCTTGCTTATCTGCACTAACTGCAGCCAACAAACAGTGAAATATGGATCATAAAAGAGAGACTTGTCTTTGATTCTGTATGTGTGAATCTCCTCAAGTATCATTGCCTCAATTTTTTTTGTCCCCCTCTGTTTATTGTTACAATTCTTATATGCTTCATTTTAAGGTATTTTGAGTACATGCATGTGACTGTAGGTATAAAGTCACTTATTTTTTTTAAACCTTGGCTAAGCCTCATACTTTTCTAAAGAAGCAATCTCATCTTGCTGTAACTGAATTGTTTTCTTGCTGCAGTTTTTACAAACATGGAATTGCTGACATTTTCTGTTAAATTTTTAGCTTCTCAGATGATTGAAACAGTGAGGACCTTTACAACAAATGAAGAAATGATTGTGGAATGGGTAGCCTCTGAAGCAGAAGTAACTGAATATGTAGTTGAGTGGTATGAGGAACTGGAGACAGATCCTTTTAGTAGATCATGGCAGTATATATCAAATTCTACAAAGTGGAAAGCTAACAAAAGTATGTTCATTTACAAGTTATGACTGTAGCAATGTACAGATTTATAGGTATTTATGTGTATTTATTTATATGTAGACCAGAAAGAACAAACGAGGATGAATTTGCACACAATTGTTTTGAAAATAATGTTCGCGTTATTGTTCTACTTTGTGTCAAATAGATCGCTTTCATACCTGAGTTAACATATGTACTTAAAGGAGCAAAGGGAACAAGATTGTCACTGGCTTCCAGATAAAGTTAACAGGAACTGGGTATCTGCCTTCATGACACCTCTGAGAGTCTCCCCCTTGATCCCAATCCAGAACACCATACTGTAAATTGTATCACATTATGCACATAAAACGCAGGATTATTGATATTTGAAAGATTGTATACAATTCAATATTAAAGGATTTGAACTCATGCAGCTTTTCTCAGACCATTTGAAAAAATAACAGCCTTATTTCATGCTTTATTGAAATTCCTGCATTCCATAGCAATTTTAACTCTCAAATTTTCACACAACATGCAAGATGATGTTTGTTCCCATATAAGATTAGGCTACACACTTCATATTTAAGCAGTTTTGTGGTTTGGTCTTCTTGCATGAAATTTGCAATATGGAGGCCTATGACAGATGCACAGTATCTCTATTCTAGCAGAAAAATCTTGATCCAAAAAACTGAGTTCAAGGGAGAAGATTATGTGTCTTCACATATTTTAGAGAGCAAGAAACCTGCAAGAGGATTTCAGAGAGAATTTTAGTTTCAAATAAGCAAATAGAATGATCGGTCAACCTGGCATGTTGAGTAGCATAAAATCACATTTGTGTTATGAGCTAAAGCATTCCTCAGAGGTTTCGGTGCTTTGCGATGCACTGACAAGTAGGTGAGGAACTGCTCACCTTTTTCTAGTAAAGGCTGACTTTTTTTTTCATTGAGCATTTGCTCTAAATGGTAGTAATTTGACTGTGTGTATGTAGTTTCCATGAAAAATCAGTGTGCAGAGTCCATGTACAGAGACAATGTACAAAGCAAAACTGTGACTGTTGATGTCAGCATGAATATCTGTGGCATGTTATCTGTAGCTAATTAAATGCATCTGCTTTTCTTTATACATTTAAATTTTTATTTTACAAGCCCTGGAACAGTGGTGAAAGTGTTTAAATAACATATGTAGTATTTGTGGAACGTGAATTTTGGATTATTATTTCCTTGGTTCTCCATTAGTGAAATTAAATTTGTTAAATTTGGAAGCTGCTCTTGTTCGTGTAAGGATCTTTCTGAATTCTACATCAAAGAAAAAAAAAATTCTCAAGTTTCCAAAAAACAAGTGCCCTGCATTCTCTAAAGTGAAAAGGAGCACTTGGTTCGTTAATGATGAGTGTCTAGCTTGCCCATGAAATGTATCTTACTGGCTCAGACAACACTGATTTAAGTGCTATTTCTGCTACAGTAAACCAAGTTAAACAACAGTCTACTCAAAATAAAATTCAAGAGCAATTTATTACACATTGAATTGAGATGGATGAGTCTTGAGTCTTAAGCTGAAAATTGTGCTCTTCCAATGAACTGTTGTGAGGAATAAGTGCTATTTATAGGTGTTCTCAGTTAAAAAACAACTTCCTCCTCAGCATAACTGGGACATCTTTGGTTACCCTGAGCACAAGTTATGCTAGAAATGTGAAGGCAAATTCAACTTTATTGTTATTCAGGCATGATTCTGGCATTTGTAGAATTATTTTAAGGACAACTTGGGCCATCCTAATTTGTGCTGGGCTGCGATAAGTGTAAGGGACTGAAAAAGCAGCAGAAAGCTGATAAAATATAGGAATCTGTCTATAGACATTATTTTTGCTCAGCTTGAGGAAGAAAGTTGTAGGAAACCCCTTAGACTGGTTATGAATCCACAGATCCACAGGTATATCCTCTCTGAGTTGATGAGAATAATTTTAATTACAGGGGTGCATCCTGTATGTATACTTGGCTGCCAGATTGTTCAGAGTCTAAACCATAATTTCTGGAAGCTTGGTCTATGTTTTGAAACATATGAAATTCCACAGCAGAGGCTTCACTTGTACAATTATACTTTGAGTCAAGTTGGTAAGAAGCATATCTGCAGTCAGTGTAACTGGAGTATCAATGTACAGTTAACAGCTGGGGCTCTATTGTGTCTTTTAAGCTGTTAAGATTCATGAAACAAAGCTCTTTTCCATAGAGCAATAAACCTAAAGGTATGTGAAATTTAAAATGTTCCCCAAAGTGTCATTTTATACTGGTTATTTGAAAATAAAAACTTACACCAAAATGTCGAACTGTTAGAGATGAGTAAGTGGTTTAGTATATGGAAGCTGTATAAAGCTGAAGTATAATTACTAATGGAAACTATTTCTAGTGAAAAATGGGTAAGAGTGCAAGTGTGCTCTTACAAGTTAAAATTCATTGTGTTAAGGGTAATAATAAGCATTTGAGACAATGAATATATACTATATTTGCTAAAGCATATATGTACACTATACCATCCAGTGAGCAAGATACCATGATTTAATATTCTCCTCTCACTGTATGAGTCTTACACAGAGAACTGTACGCAAATATTTCTTCTTTTCTTTTTCTTTACAGAAAACTTTAAACCATTTGTATGCTATATCTTGACAGTATATCCTCTTTATGGAAATAACGTAGCAGCTCCGTATTCCATACAAACTTATGTTCAAGAAAAAAGTACGTATTTAATAATGTTGTGAAAGGTGCGTTGTAGGCTGTCTCTTAGGGTGTATTTTCTTTGAGAAATTTGGTACTGGCATTACTGAAGGAGAGAGGTAGATGCTGAATAAGATACAGGTACAGGGCTGCTTGAATCCACTCATTTGTTTTAAAGTTTACGTACTGTATACAAAGCACTTGGAAAGAGTATAGCTACAAACACGAAACAGGTTTTTTTAAACTCGTGTCTCTTAAGCATTGCAGCTGTATTTAGATGTATAATTAATCTTGATTTTATTGATAAGGTTGACTGAGCTAGTTGTGCTTCTAATATATGACATTCTACTCACAGAATAAAATGAATAGTTTGAAAAGCTTGCTTTTTGTTAAATTTTATAAGGTGAGAGAATATGTGCTGTCCTGCTTATAAAACATGGCAAGAAGCCATGAAGTTTATGGCTGAACAGCAACTGTGGATGAAATTGTGTGTAGGGATGGGAAGAAGATTACTTTGTACAATTTTAATGTGAATGCAGGGGTTTATACAGCCAGCTGCAAGAATCTAGTTTACTAATAATTTTAAGATTTCAGGTGAAAATTTTGATTTTTGTGCATATAGAGCTATCTAAGTGTGCGTGCACACATAGTACAATGCAGTATTAAACATTAATTGCTTTAAAGAGGTACTGGACTGTTGTGGGATAGAGTAATACTTACTGGCACAACTTGGTTTTGAATACTTTCCTGTTTGTAGTGAGCTGACAGTATTAGAAGTTGACAGAGAATGGGAAAGAGGACACGTGTTTTAAAGTTGAAGAACAGCGAGTTCTTGCTTCAAAGTTACGAGTTACCTCTCTATAGTGTTGTGAGGATAGAGCCTTTTAGTGATCTTGACATATGTGGATGCACTAACACTGAGAACTATGCAAACACCAAAATAGATGAGGGGAAATATCAGAAGAAATCACAGATTAGAGAGGATGAGGAAAGTTAGGGGCTATATCAGAGCACTAATAAGATATCTACTTGTACATTGCTTTAGCTGATGTTACTGGTATGTGTGAAGTAACACATGGATAATGTTGTGAAGTAGACTATTTCCCTTCTTTTTCTAATTTATAATGCTTCTGTGTAGAGCCATCAGAAGGTCCTGTGGCTGATACAGGTGTTCCGGGCAAAAATGAAGTTACAATAAAATGGAAGGAGATTTCAAAGGATAAAAGAAATGGCTTTATCAGTAACTATACAATATTTTATAAACCTGAAGGTGGAAAAGAGTTGAGTAAGTATACATTGAACATCAAAGATTTCAACAGGGCTATGACAATCTGCTGTCAGAATATAATTACTGTTTTTGTAGCTATTAGCATATTTTGTGATTGTGTGCCATAAATATGTCTGAAAATACTGGTGCTAAAATGTGGCTTACATAAAGATTAAGGAATTTTTTAGATTTAACTCAAATATTGTAGTATTCTAGTGAACAGTCCTTGCTTTAATGCTGCATGTGTATTCTTGCTCAGTTTCTTTATCTGTTTTGAACTTATTTGATACAGCAATGCTTGCTATTAATAAATCTTTTTTTTACAATTAAAATTGTACTGCCTGTGATAGTGCAGCCATGAGTGTTAACCACATTGTCCTTTTCGCCTCTGCAAGGGGATCCAAATGTGATGGATCTCTAAGCGTTAAACTTAGTGTGTCACAGCATTATCAGTCCTCTTCCCTTTCCCAGACTGGGATGGCAGCTCATATAGGAGAGGATTTTTATGGCTTGTTCTCCTTATTGGGGGGGGGAACACAGAAAACCAAACCAGTTTTGCAGGTCTCTGCCAAATTAGAAAGTATTATTTATCAGATATTTGTAGTCTTCCACTTTTGCATAAGTACTGAGCTCTCTCCATCTTCAAATCTCTCTGTCAAGACACACATTTGAAGCCAGTTGAAAAAATCATCATGGAGGTGGAGGAGTTATAGTGCAGCTGGAATATATTGGTGAGGCATAGATTCTGTGTAAATTTGTGATTTTGAAGCTCCTGAGGGTTCAGTGAGTTTGTAAGTTCCACACATGTCCTTGGAAGGATGCCTCTCCCAAGCCCTCAGCTTCTAGAACTGTATGGTAGTAATTTTTGGGTAGAACTATTTTTACAGTCAGTTTACAATAAAAGCAAAACAGCAAATGATCAGCAAGAAGCAAAATAAGCTGCCAAGAAATGATTTCTATCAACATAGTTTTTTAGATTAATTTTTTCAGATGTGTTTAATGTTTTGTGGTTGATATTGCTTTCCTGCCCTGTAGGCTGGTAGCATAACTTTTTGAGTATATTTGTAACCTTCTATATCAGAAATAGCATCCATGCAAAGCGTCAGTATAATGCTATCTACTCAAAACTTCTAGTGTAAATCTCAGCAGAATCTTTTATGAGAAGTATTTCTGTGATCTAAATTTGTTCTTCCTTTATAGTTTATCAAGAGGACTGTTGGATCATTCAGTGCCTTTGAAATGGTTCTTTTTCCTTCTTTGTCTTGGACATCACTGTTAACAGACACCTAACAGTCTTTTTTCAAACAATCTCAAACTTACAAATCTTGCCATGGCTTCAGGTGCTTCTGGATAACCAGAGCCAGGGCGAGAGTATTTTTGGTAATTTGTAAGTTAGAAAGAGGAAGCTATGACAATTTCTGTCAGTTTGAGTCTTCTACATACAATATTTTTTGCCATGTTAGTTTCTGAATGAGTTAAGCTGAATGTTATGTGCAAGGTCATCCTCAAGACCTGCAGCCTCAACCAAAATAAAATCTGTAAAGCATTGTAAAGCTTCTCACGTGAAACAGACTATGCCCATTTTAGGGTTTCAGATTAGTTTCTTAAGGAAAATAGTTTTAAATAGCAACTCATGGGAGTTAGTCTTTAATGGCAAAACCCAGCTGTACTGTTGTTTTTTGAGGCTTCTCTGGTATCACATCTTTTTGTCACATCTAAGAACAGAACTTTGAGTTTGTGCAAAGGTGAATTCATTAATGGGCTTTTAATTCTAGAACTTCACTTTCCCCACCTTGATTTAAGAGAAACTTACTTTACTTAGTCTCAGGGTATGTTGCAGCATATCTGTTTCCTGAGTGTTTCTTGACCAAGCTGAATGATTATGTGCTGGCTTTGACTTGATTCACCAGAAAATGTTCTAATTTCGTAATATGAACATGTTGTTAATACCGTTTGTAGACGGAATCATGTTACGATATATGCCCTGCTTAAAGTAATTTTAAAGTAAGACATATCATACTAATTCCAGTACTGGACAAGTTATTGAAAATATTGAGTTCTATTTAGAAAAGTGTTTTGAAACTTGGAAAAAAAAATTATATTGCTTTGGCTAATTTCCTCTGATTTTATTAAAGTGATATCCCAGTGCTGGTAGGTTGTATCCTTTTGGATTATCAGTGTCTGGCTGCATGTCCTAGAAATTCAGTTAAATTTTACGAGCTGTGGAAACACAAATGTCACCAACTATTATGAATTCTTAGTTTCTGAGCCTGGATTCCACATCTGGTAGAAATAAAGTTCGCAAGACACTTTTTTGGTGATAAAATATGCTTCAGGAGAGCATAATTTGCCTATTTTAAATTTAGCAAAAAAGTTATTTGTTTATTTTTAAAAGTAAATTCGTAATGATTTATTTTTTGCCCTAAACAGTTAAGTAGCATTGATAGATGTTGTTTGATAACTTGTGTTCTGTCTCAAAGGACTGATAGGGTTGCTTTGTATTTCAAGTTGTCTTTAAAATACTCTGTGATTCATCTTTGTAAAAGATGATAAATAAATGTACAGTTCTCTGATATAGCACTATTTTGTGTGTTTATTTACATAAATCTTCTCTGGAAAAGATGAAACAGTGAACTCTGATGTTCTGCAATACAGACTGAAGTCCTTACAGGCTAATACGCAATATACTGTCTATGTCATGGCAAGCAATGGAGCTGGTGGAACCAGTGGTGAGCCAAAAACCTTCAAGACTTTGAAATTCAGTGAGTAATATTACGGGGTAGTTACTATTGTTTCGAAAACAAGTTTTGGGGTAAGAAATACAGGATTTTTTTTGTTTAGGCATTTGTTAGAGTAATTTCTTTTTTTTTTTTTTTAATGGGTGTTAAACAAAACAAGGAAGAATGACCAACACTAGCTGAATTTAACTCAGTCTCACAGCAGTGAGGAAAACCTCAAGATGAGAAGTCAAAACCCCAGATCTTTTTGCTCTCAATAAAGCTGTGGAATACTATGGATCTTTGTGGGATCAACGTAATCTTTGTGTGCCATCAATTGTGGAAAAGAGTACCTTACAGTTTATCAAAAAGCAGACATTTCCATCTGAGTTACTAGATTTAGAATAGCTGTGTGTTGAGTCAGATTTTTGGGATGGAGGTTAGCGTGATGATTATGAGCCAGAAGTTCAGACACTTCCTCTTTTCTGCTTCTGGAAGAATGTTTTCCATACATATATGTATATAGTCACAGTGGTTGCCAAACTGAAATATGAAAAAGTACATGAGCTGTCCTTAAACACGTCATGAGGCGTGAAGCTAATTTTTTTTTTTTGCCTGTAAATTCATCTGCTGGTTTGCCACTCAGATGTAAGGTAGGTTAGGCTGTGCTGAGGTCTGGTCTCTATTGCTATCAGTACCTACATCTGGTAGGTACTTGGAAGCTAACTCGGAAATCTGTATGGTATGTTTCAGTCATTAGAGTTAACTGTATTTTATGTATATTTGAAACCTATCTCTGGCATTGAATTTAAAATCTATTTT
Organism: Chauna torquata; assembly: GCA_013399475.1. Lineage (NCBI taxonomy): Eukaryota > Metazoa > Chordata > Aves > Anseriformes > Anhimidae > Chauna > Chauna torquata. The sequence continues at coordinate 372,159 of VXAL01009365.1, read as the reverse complement.
GTATTAACACGTAGAAGTGGCACTACACAGCAGTTTTAGATGACTCTAAAAAAAAAACTGCACGGAGAGGTTTTAGACTCTTCATCCTGGATGACATTCAAAGGTTGGCTTGTGATGACACTAAACAACCTGATTCTAAATTCAGAATTGGACAAGGTGACCTGAAGATGTCCCCACCAGTCTGAATTATTATGTGATTGTGTTAAATAAAGTAAATTTTAAAATGTGATACATCTGTTCCTGAGATATTCTGAGAAGTCCTGGTATGGGCCGCTTTTATGGCTTAGTAGCTGTGACTTGTTGGATGAGAAACACTCATGTTTTGAAACGTTGTACAATGACTATGACAGTATTCTGAGTAATTTTGACTAGTTTTGGCAAAGCTGCTTACAATGGTACTAATTAGGTGACTTTGATGTTGAAAATCAGCTATCTTAATGGAATACATGAAGAAATGATAAACATCTGCTTTTTTCTTCTAAAGATAAAGAAGACATTATTTTCATTGCTATACCCATTGGATTAAGCATGTTGTTTCTATTAGGCCTTTGGATAACATGCATTTTGAAAAAACACATGTGAGTACATTTTTAATCTCCTAAAATTGGATTTAGTCAGTACATTTTAAAAAGTAAAAGGCAAATTTTTATTTATTCTCAAAATGATTCTGCATTGGGTTTCAAACCAATGTCAAATTAGGAAAATATAGCAAATGAAGTAGCAAATAACTAAGCATACATGTTATCTTGTAATTGCAGTTAATGTGCTATAGTCCAAAAATAAATATTGATTTTAGAAAGTGCAGTAAATGGGGGGAAAAAAAAGGAGAAATGAATTTACATATTATCTGTATCAGTTTATGGAAAATGTTACATATTAGTTGCAATTCTGTGGTCAATCAGGTGAGGTGAGCATGGTTTAAGTCAGATGCTGAATTAATAATGCCAAATAAAGCTGAAAGAAAGCTTCCCATACTCTCTTAACATGTTTGTACATACAGCACTGGAACACATTTCCGATAACCTGTATTGCTTATCTTAGCTACATTAACATTACTTTCATTAGTTTGTGTACATTTGCCTTGTGCTGTAAAGAAGTCACGAAAAAACTAAAAATTCATCATGTGAATGATGAATTGGATGCTTGATCCATGAGCTCTAATCCATACCTATGTATGATCCATAATCCTTTTATCTGCTGTCACAGATGTCTCCTGCCAGATTTTAAATTGCTTTCTCAGAGTATGGGGATGCTACAAGATCCCAAAGATGGCTGTGAGAATTTATTAAGGTTAAAAATGTGCTTTTCTTTAGCATGAAGAGTGACTGGGTTATTCAGATGAAGCTTAATGATTAGCTTAATAATCTTAACTATTTTGGGGAATTCTAAGCTATGAAAACTCATATACAGATAAAAATTGATATATATAGTACATAGATATAAGTATAGTTGATGTGATAAGTGTCATTTCCAACAGTTTTACATCTTCATCTATATTGTATATTCTGATTTTTCACAAAAGTAAGAAACTATGTTTTGGTCATGGAGAATACTTTGAGATGTAGTTTAGTGTTCGTATTCTTGTGTGAATTGCAATTTTCAAATTGCAATGTGAAAAGTCAAGCTATCGCTAGGTTTTCATTCATTTACATTTAAACCTAGTATGAATCAATAATTCATTTTGTTTCCTGTTTACTCTTCCATCAGAGAGAGATAAGTTACAGCTTCACTTAGAGTGATTTATCTGCTGTTAAAATAAGAACTCAGTATAGCTTTGGTGTGGTGTAGTGCTAGGGGCACTTTCACTACAGCAGTGTTTACTTGAGCTGGCTTTTCACTGAAGAACTACCAGAAACATGATTACAACAGTTTTAGTATACAGATTTATTTTGGCATATTATTATTTAATGTACTATATAATGAGAAAGTTGACTGCTGTGCATTAGCAGTTTTTCTGCAATGTCAGTCTAACATGAGATTTTTACTTGAGATCTTTTTTAGTAAAAATTGATGTGAGGGAAAACAATTTTACTGAAAAAATATTGTGTTAATGTAAGAAAGACCGTCTGTGAAAGTTTGATATTTGGACTTTTTTGTATTTATTCACTTAATTTTTAATAATCTATTTTTCATCGGTGGACTAAACATCCTTTTTCAATAATAGGTTTAAAAAGGTTTGCTGGCCTGATATACCCAATCCTGCAGAGAGCATTGCAGTGGAATGGCCTCTTGATGCATCTATGGTAATAGTTGCAATTTTATTTATTAAAGAAGGGATCAAATGGGCAGAAGACAAGTCCTTCTCTGACAGTCATTTTATGACTAAATTAAAAAAAAAGCATTGAGTTTCATTCTTTTGTTTAAGTGTTATAAAATGCTCTTAGTTGTATTTCAAACTAGTAGAAAAGATGCATCTTTATAAAGTATATTTGTTTAATTCTGACTTATATGATAATAAGAAACAATGCTTTGAAATTATAAAAATGATTGATGTACATGGCTCATTAAATAGAGTCAATTAAATTTTCTCAGGTTATTGAGTGTACTGACTCAAATCCCCACATCTGGATATTTCCTCCCTTCTCCACAAAAAATCTAGTGCAACATATAATCAGATATGGTTATATCCTAAGGTATGTTATTGTACTAACATTACATCTTTTTAATTGATTGATATTTATGCTTATTAAAGTTTTTATACTTATTTGAATGGAGTTGATCAGGACTCTGTAGAAAGCATACTCTATGGAGAATGGGATTTAAAATTTTGTCTGTAAAATGGTTGGTTAGAGTGGAAAAGATGGAAATAGTCCAGGTTCATTCTGACCATGATATGAAAGTATTTAACAAACAGAATAATACTGTCGTTTTTTAACACTTGTGCACATATAATTACATCCCAGCTGAAATGCACATTACCTTTTTTGATACACTTTTAATTTTAAAAGTACAACAGAACTCAAATGGCAATATTTTATATATTAAAAGATCTTCTGATACATTATCTATCTTTATATAACTTTCAAATTCATCTCTTTGTACTGGCAGAATAATTCGTTTTTGAAGGGAGTGGCATGTGAGGATAAAACCATAGGTCTGGAGGACGTAAGTGTTTTGGAAGATTGTTTTCCTGAAGAAGATCATGAAGGATCACTACTAATGAACTGTGAAAAACATGTTTCTGAATGTACTGATATTAATGCAAAAGACATACAAAATATCTCTGAATACAAAATATCTCTGTTAAATGGAGATAAAAAGATACTGTATAATGAAGAACATGAAGTCGCTAAATGTCTTTCACCATCCATGCCTTATATGATTACGGATCAAGATTTCAGAAGTCAAATGCATTCAGCTTTGAAGCCAGCCAAGAAAATTCAACCTATAGAAATGCTGGAAGGTGATTTATGTGAATCTGAACAGATTTCAGTTAAAAATGAAGAAAATGATAATGAAGAAGTTTTAAAGCTGGAAGATTTCAGTGAAAAAACATTGTTCAATCCATACCTTAGAAATTCTGTTAAAACAAGAGAATTTCTCATTCCTGAGAACTTACCAGAACACAGTAAGAATGAACCCAAGAGCCAGCCAGCTGTTTCACCTGCTTTTCAACAAAATGTTGTCGGACAGTCCTATATAACACTGGACATGGTTGGGCTGGCCACAGCTCATTAGCTGGAGAAAGCCTTCATTGTAAACAAATCTTGACAGTGCTGCTTTTATTTTATTTCTAACCTAGATGATCATGGTTACTTTGGATGAAATTACCCCATTCCTTTGAGCAGCTGTGAAGCAATTAATGTACTGTGTTTATTATACCTGTCAAGGTTCACTTTCAGTGTTGTGGTGGTTTTTTAATGTTTGTTTGTTTGCTTGTTTTTACCAGATAGATGTGTCAGTAGTGGGACAAAGGAAGTAACTTCTCTTAGTTCTTCTTAGTTTTGATCTTCACTGTGAGAACATCCAGCAGTGCAAGTAGCTCACTGATTTCCCCCCAGGCAACCAGTTCTGATGGCTGAGCACTGTTGGAGCAATATGCACTAACACAAAGAGAGCCAACATCTGCCAAATACTTCCTTGAGTTACATTAAGTAGAACTCTGTTCCTGTTTTTATTTCCTCTACTTGTTTTGTATCTGGTTTTATGTGTACTGTTCCTCCTGTTTTGCAAGTAGTTGGTAGACTTCAGTAATCATCTTTTTGCATCCTGACTCTTGAAGCAGTTTGGCTCATAGTTTCCCTGTCTTTAGTGAGAGGATGTGTTATGTATATGCTATGGACTTTATCAGCATTTTGGAAAAGATAAGGTTATATTGGCTTTCTTGCTTCCTTTCCTTTCTCTTGTTTTTAATCATCCTCTGTGTTTTGTGCCACTTCTGTGCTTCCTGTTTATTTGCTGCTTTATTTTTTTTTTCTTTTTAACTGTTTACTGCAGGATATCTTCTTATCGTCTTATTACTGTGAATTTAATTTCTGCTAGCTTAAAATTGGTTTTCCCAGCTGAAGTTTTGGAATTTTGAACTGAAAAAAAAAAAAGCTAAATATTGCATCTTCTGTAGGAATAAGCACTGAATTTGTATTTAGGAAAGTATTTTTTCTGGAAGGTACTGAAAAAACACTAAATCTACAAAGACATCCCCAAATATCCTCTGATAACTGATTTCTATGAGCAGGCTGTAACTTTTGTCTTTTGTTTTATGATTTTGATAAGTCACAAAACCACTTACAGTTTCCATCTTATATAGGCAGCAAAAGTATTAATTAGGCAGGAAACTCTCCATCAGGTTATTTTTTTTTTTTCAGCAGGAAAGAAGCTATTACTGTAAAATCTTAATAAAATATTCTGTTAAATGATAGGTATAAAAACTGATGGAGTCAACTCTAAATAAACAGTGTTAAAGTGCTGTTTGGTGTGACATGTGTGGCATATAGTCTTCACTTGAAGACTTAAAACTGTTTTGGCAGTATTTAAAGGCTTGATATTATCACTCTTGTTTGTGCATAACTATGGACTTCTTTAGGAGAAAAAGAGCATGAGTAGTGGGGGTGGAGAAAGGAGAGACAAATGAGAGTAGGCATAGAAAGCCTTCCCTTTCTGTGCAGGAAGAGGAGTGGGAGGCTTGTATCCTGGAAACTATTAAGAAGTGCGTGTTCTTCACTTAACAGATTTTTAGCTAAATTAAACATTCAGAGAAGCATAGAGTCATAGAATATCCTAAGCTGGAAGAGACCCACAAGGATCATCGAGTCCAACTCCCGGCTCCGTGTAGGACTGCCCAAAAATCAGACCCTATGTCTGAGAGCGTTGTCCCAACGCTTCTGAAACTCTGGTAGCCTCGGTGCTGTGACTGGTTCCCTGGGGAGCCTGTTCCAGTGCCTGACCACCCTCTCTGTGAAGAACCTTTCCCTAACACCCAGCCTGACCCTCCCCTGTCACAGCTCCATGCCGTTCCCTGGGGTCCTGTCGCTGTCACCAGAGAGCAGAGATCAGCGCCTGCCCCTCCGCTCCCCGCGTGAGGAAGCTGCAGGCTGCCATGAGGCCTCCCCTCAGCCTCCTCTTCTCTGGGCTGAACAACCCAAGTGACCTCAGCCGCTCCTCATACATCTTCCCCTCCAGACCCTTCACCATCTCTGTAGCCCTCCTTTGGACACTCTCTGATAGTTTTGTGTCCTTCTTATCCTGTGGTGCCCAAACCTGCACACAGCACTCGAGGTGAGGCCGCACCAGGCAGAGCAGAGCGGGACAATCCCTCCCCTC
>VXAL01009365.1:338444-366045 GCA_013399475.1 Chauna torquata | reverse complement strand
TGACCTTGTCATAAAAGGAAATTAAGTTTGTTAAGCAGGACCTTCCCCTTGTGAACCCATGTTGGCTGTGACTAGTGATCACATTGTCCCTTGGGTATTTTTCAATATTTCCCAGAATAATTTTCTCCATAATTTTACCAGGCAATGAAATGAGACTGACAGGCCTGTAATTAGCACGGTCTTCTTTCTTGCCCCTTCTTGAGGACTGGGACAATGTTTGCCAGCTTCCAGTCAACTGGGACTTCTCCAGATTCCTAAGACCATTGAAAAATAATTGAGAGAGGTCACACACTGACATCAGCCAGCTATCTGAGTACCCTGGGATGGATCCCATTGGGCCCCATGGACTTATATGCATCCAGATGGAGCAGCAAATCCTGCGTAAGTTTGGGGTTGCCTGGGAGTTTATCATTATTGCAGTCACGGTCCTCCAGCTCAGGGCACCTTGGGTCCCAGAGCCCATCATCAGAGTTGAAGACAGAGGCAAAGAAGGCAATAAATGTCTCTGCTTTGTCTATGTCCCTGTTTGTGAGGTGACCGTTCTCATCAGGTAACGGCTCAATGCTTTCCTTGGTCCTCCTTTTGCTGTTAATGTGTTTTAAAAGCCCTTATTATTGTCCCCCACAGTACTGGCCAGCTTCAACTCTAATTGAGGTTTGGCCACATGAATTTTCTCCCAACAAAGGTGAACAGCACCTCTGTAGCCCTCCCATATTGCCTGACCTTGCTTGCATTTAGTCTTTTGTTATGACAGTTAACCTTTACCTCCCCAGGGTTTCAAATTCTTGAACAGAAATCCCACAAACTTTAACAGATTAACCTATTACAGACAAAATTCTCACACTGCATAATCTATGACATTTCTATGTTCCTCATGCCCTTTAAAATCCTCCAAATAGGGAGAAAAAGTGCACTGGTAGTTAATGCAGGGGAGAGAAGGCAGCTTTCTTCCTCCAGTTAGCACTCCTATTCAGTGTATGTTCCTCCACATATAATATGACTGCTGGTGAACAACTGCTGTAGATAGATTGGCAAGTGGTCTGCCCCAGATGGTGCTGAGTTAGTGTTTCTCTAGCCAGAATGTATATTTCATTACAAATAATGTTGTCTTTCACTATTCCTGAAAAATGCATTTATTATAAATAGGTCTCTCTTTGTGAGAAAGCCAATGACTTCTTGAGGTAGATGTTTCAACTTCTGTTCATGAGTGAGAACTTGGTCAGAAGAGTTGCATAGCTATTCCAAGTTTGGTATCTCCTGTAGCAGAGGTAAATGCAAGCAACAGAGCCCTAACCTGAGCACAGTGCATGTGGGGGACTTACACATTCTGTTCCTCACTGAGCAATGGGTTCACGTGCAAACGACCTTTGCACATTCATTTCAACAGTCCTGCTTCTATTTCTTTTCTTCGTTTTTGCAGTGATGCAGTAGGCTTCGTGTTTGTTTGTAGCTTTAAGATGCACCAGGCTTCTTGTAAGTACAGCTCATCTTAAATTACTTGCATGGACATTTTGATTTTTTTCCCCGTTATTATCTCCCTAATGCTTATTAGAGTTTCAGACTTTACATGAAGATGTATAAAGAGATATCATGCTTTATGCATATGTCAGTCTTCACCAAATAGGCTTGTATGAGAAAACAGAAGCATCCTTGTTGTGAGAACAACAAAATTACATATGCGATGAAAATCATGTTGTGTTGTATCCATGTGCAGTACAATTTTCCAGGATATTGAATATTGACAGGCAAGGAAAGCTCAGATGTTACATTCGCTCTTTGCTTCCTTTAGAGTTTGTGCAAGCAGAGTATCTCTGGATGTAGATTTTCAAGAAGAGAAGTTGAGGTGGCCCTGTTGCTTCTGCAAGTTGGTGTAACTCCAGCAGAAGTGATGCAATTATGCAGATATATATCATCTATGAAACCTCATCGATTCCACTTCACTGACCAGCGAAGTGTTTGCATACACATCAATATGTAAGTGCTTGTGTCTGAGCTCAGACAGTGAAATATAATAATGTAATGTTTGTGAAGCAATACTTGCAGAGAAAGAAGTTGTTTGTGGAATTTATATTGCTGATGACCCTCATTCATCAGCACAGATGAGACTGCAAGCTACTTCATTGCTGGGATCTCCTGTTTTATAATATGCAAGGAGTCTAGTGTAAAAGCCCTCAAAATCCTGGCCCTTGACCTGAAATGCTAATCTATGTATTTACTGTATTTGTTGCTCTGCTGTTAGAATGACACTTCTTGTTTCAGTATGTGCTTTGACTTGAGCCCCTCGTGCTGGAGGGAGGAGGAGGACTCTGCCTAGTCCAAGGCCCGCTCCCCCTCCCCTGTCGGAACATCTGCGTTTCCCACATGGGAAGGTGGCTGGCTCCTTCCTTCTCAGCTGAGTGCAAACCAACACTTCAGCAGCGTGGATGATCAGGAGGCTGAGGCACAGGCAGGCTCAAGTCCCGAACTACAGTGACAGTATAGATGTTATCTGCCAGCGCTCCCTTCGTACAGATAATCACTGCGGTCAGTAGTAAGATAATCACTTCAAATGTTTGGTGACTACACAGCTGTGATGGGCAACTGTCATGGTTAACCTGAGCAGATGTTTGCAAACAAAGATCTTAGCGCAGTGACATCTGGCTATGTTTCATTTATTTCAAACTGATGCTATCTCACTATTCAGGTGAGATACTCTGCCAAATGTTGCTTGGAAATAACACCTAGAGCTTATATAACATATACGTGATTTGAGACTGTAAAAATGATATTAAACAAGCTGAAATATGTAATAATTTGAGCTGGTGTTCTGAGTTGCTCTGCTCTAGTTTCAAATCCACTGCAAAGAGCTTGAAAGACTCGTTTTGCTGCTCTGTGTCAGTGTGTTAATATCAGGAAGCAGGGCGCATCCCCAGCGTGGGTAAGTCTTGAGCCCACAAGTGTATGGACTTATCGTAATTTCACGTGGTTGTTAATAGCAGTATCTTTTGCCTCCTGGCAAGAGAGAAGTAAAGCACACGGTAGCTGAAAGAAGTTGTTGTGGTGTGTTTGTCTTAAGGCTATTCAGCGTTTATCAGAAAATATGCGCTACCCTTGTCGCAAAAATAGAGCATGCCTAAAGCAATTTTTTGTCTAAAGTGTTTTGTCCCACATACAGAGGGTGACATTTGTAAAAGGGGCTGACAGAAAAACACTAAGCATTCTGTTTGCAATACTGGCTGTTCTTAATCATAATGTTTATTGGTGCATTTATTACAAAATGCAAACTCTACCCCTTTTACATGTACATGTTGTGCATCCCAATCTAATAACTTAGGAGCAAGGCTCTAAACAAAATACTGTCTTTTTAATCCTTTGTCTTTCAACTTTCTTCATAATTTTGCTACTTTAAGAGGAATTCTTTTTTTTGATATTTGACAAAAATGTAATGATTCTAGTGAGCTTTTGTTCCTTGGATTGATTTGTCTGGTCTTTTCATGGGCTTTCTTATGATTATTTTGTTTGCCCTTCTTTCCAAGAGAAAATAATCATTTTTACCATGACCTCTCCATTTAATTCAAACTATATTTCTTGTCTAGTTCTTTTGAAATCAGAATATGAAAATGAACCATGACAATCCAGAAGTTGGCACAGATATTTGACTAAAATGTCTTTCCATGGAATGAAATTTTTTTAATGGAATATCAGAATGTGAACAGATGTGTGTATGTATGGTGTAGATTTGTTCTCTAGATTTGTTTAAAACAGAACTTACTTGAAAAGTAAGTACAGAGGGATTACTTTATGCTGCCCATGCCTTTGCTAATATTCTCTACTTTCTTCAGGTCTTAAAAAGACAGCACATTTCTAGAAAATAAAGGGGGAATCCAGTCTTTAAAGAAGTTTAAGTAAGCGTGCCTGGTGCACCAGTACTCCAGGGCTCAGGCTGAGCTGAGCAGCACCCATTTCCAGGGTGCTGAGCAGCAGCAGCAGCAGCAGCAGCAGCAGCAGCAGATCCCCGGGTAGCACAGGGATGGATGGCGAGCTCCCCACTGCTCACCTCTGCAGGGTGGGGATGTCGGGTGATGCTCAGGGACTGAAGTTCCTGTAACCCATCTAAACCTGGACTGAGCTCATGTTTCCCAGTCCAAGCAGGCAAAAAAACTATACCATAATACAGTGTTTTGTATTTCCAAAGTGCGTTTTAACGATGAGTCAAATAGAGCAATGGGGACAACGCTTTCAAGTTTGGATGTAAGCCCCCAGCATTTTCTGTAAGCCCTTATATTGTCTTGATTTTCAGGCGTTGCTTAGCCACAAACTGATAAGCTTCAAGTGCTTTATCACTGCTGAAAGCCTGTTGAGCTAACTTTTATATTTATCTAGATTGCAGTGCCTGACTCAATAGAACTGAAGTTTTGAAGTGAGTATGTATTTCTCGGAAAAGCAGCCTTATTTAGATTTCCTGGGTCTATCATCACTGTCCTCAAAGTGCCGTGCTCTCCTAGCCAAGGATAAGATCTGCAGAATTTTCTCCATTAAATGAGAAATTGTATGTCCAGTGGAGTTTGAAGAAGAAATATCACGTACAGAATCACAGAATATCCCAAGTTGGAAGGACCCACAAGGATAATCAAGCCCAACTCCTGACTCCACACAGGACTACATAAAAATTAAACCATATGTCTGAGAGCATTGTCCCAATACTTCTTGATATCCCTGTCCCCAGGGACACTGGGATCCCTAGTGTCCCTACAACCCAGTCCCTCGTGATAGCAGGACCCTCAGTGTCCCCACACCCCGTCCCTGGGGAAACTGGGACCCCCACAGCCCCAAGACCTCAGTCCCTGGGAAACATCAGACCCCCTGTCACCCCCATTTTTGGGCAGTCATGTTGTCCCCTGTGTGGTGAACCATATTGTCCACATCCCTGTGGGTCCTGGGACCCCCCAGTGTCCCTGTCCCTGGGTCTCTATGGGATGGGGGGCCCTGGTCACCCCAACACCCCATCCCCAGAGAACCAGGGACCCCATTGCTCTGAGCCTCCCCATCCCCAGTGTCCCTACATGGGTGCCCTGTGTTCCTTAACCATGTAAGCATTACGCAGTAGCATCCAGGGATGTCAGAAACAACAAGCATAAAATTAAAATCTGGGTAAGTGCTCTGGGGTGCCTACTTAGAATGTAACCGAACCGAACCCAACACTTTAGCCTGAAAAAATCTTGAATGGCTTTCCAAAATGATGTTATAGCAGATTTGATCATAATGTGACAAAATCCAAGACATTTCTTTTTATCCTTTTTTCTACCAAGTGAGCACAGCACACCTTTGGAACAAATCTTCTCGTAGTCGGTGGCTGCTAAGTCTGGACATGGTCTCTAGGTTATGTTTCTGCTGCTCCCTTCAATTCAAGCAGCTGATTTGTATGTGTGTGTGGGGAGGCAGGACAGGAGGGGTTTTAGTTCTGCTTTCCTTTTGACTTTTTTTTTTTTCCTTTAGGAGCAGGAATTTATTGTAAAGTCAGTACTTCTGGTGCTGCAAACTTTTTTAATTTAAAAAATATATTTTAAAAAATCCTCTGTACACAGGATGAATTAAACAGCAGGGGACAGTGTCTTTGTTTTTAATGTAAAATTTGTTCTGTACCTAGCACACTCCCCAGAAACTCTTCCAGCCAGCTGCCTTCGTGGCTTGCTGCCTTTGCTGGCTGCTGCTTTCTCTCATGTATTTACAGTTCCTCCAAACATGATCCCTGCATTTGCTTTCGTCTCCAGTGAATTCTTTACAGCTACGTAGCTTGGTTCCTGAATAAGCCTTGAATTTTGCTTGTCTTTTGGGAGTACTTCTCTTCTCTGCTTTTGCTTTTATTCTCGGAAGGGCTTGATTGCTTTAACACTTCTGATGAAGGGTGTCTGCTGTTTGTGAGCTTAACAAGATTTCACACCGTCTGAGCTGCAAGAGGCAGGAAGTAGGAGAGCAGTGAATCATTTCTGGTGCAAATCGACTCATACATGCTTAGGTTTTGCTCATTTTCACCTCTCTTCCAGCACACAGGGCTAGTTCTTGGTCTGGAAGTACTGTCCTTGTTAAAGGGAAGGATGATCCTAGGTATAAGCTGAATGCTGCTTGCTCTGACCTACTGGGGTGTGGAGGACAGGAGATGCTTGGTCTTGAGTGGAGGTGACCCTGTCCTTTCTCCCCCATCCATCTTCTCCCTCCCCTTGCACATTTGCATTTCCTGTGCCCCGTGGTGGGGCCCTGTCCCCCTCACTCCTGCAAGGCCAAGTTTCCCTGCTGCTGGGAAGCGAGAGCGAAACCTTCGTCCTACACATCAGGCAGTTGATGTTGCAACACATTTTGTCCAGGGGGTAGCAAATTCCAGGTGTGACTATAAAGATGTATAATGAATTACATTCTATGGTGTTTTCCCAAAATAACTACTTTGGTTTATAGTCCCATAGAGAGCTTTTTAAAAAAAAGTTATAAGGGTATTGTTGCTGTAGGTGGTGTGAACATAATTTACAGGAAAGGCAGTTTCACTTATCTGTTCTTGTCAGCCAATTTTTCCAAGAAACCTCTGCCTGCATTCCCTCCTCCCAGTGCAGAAGAGTTGCCCATCCTTTCCTGAGCCGTGCACTGACTGTCACTCAAGGTAAAGTTGCCGCTGCACGGTACAATGCTTGACCCTCCCTGCCCGTGCCTGCTTGGTCACAGTTTGCCCCAGAATATCATCCCCTACCAACAAAAGCTGGAACATGCTTCATGACCTATTTGCAGTGAGTAATGTAAGTCTCTCTGGTACTCCATCACTGCAGGTGCTGAGTGCTCTGCCACCCCGAGTGCTGCTGACCAGCTATAATTTTCTCCCACCATCCGTTTCTGCGACTGCTTCAATGCAAAACTACCAAACAAGTTGCCATGTATTTACGCAAGCCTTGGTTTGCTGGTTAGAGGTGGCCCGGGTGGCTCTGAGTTTAAGGTAAAATTGCGGCCGCTCGTTTCTCAGTGAACGTGGGCTGGCAATGCTGCCTGTAGTGTGGGATAGAAGCGCAGGCGAACAGGAACAACCCTGCCGGTGCCCCGCCTGCTTTGGGTGGCTGGTTTGCATTGCCACATCCCCACGTAAGTTGCTGGTTGCGTTGTCTGTCACTTGTGTTCATTCCACTCCCAGCGACAAGGTTTGCTCTTGCAGTGATTGATTTCTTCTTTAATGATGGGGCCAACTTTAACTCTCTGGGCAGAGACCCTTGTGGCATGAGGCACTTCTATCTACTCGTGCCTTTGTGGATGAGTCTCGGTTTCACTACCTTCAAAGGAGTTTATGCTATGGCAGTGTTTGTTTATTTGTGGTGTTTCTGTTTAGTTTACTCCACATGTTGCACTTTGAGTCTGACCTTTTTCCTACATTGCCTTCAAGCTAATTTTAAAGGATGGGTTCCAGTATTTTTCATCATTGTGTAAAGATTCAGTTTGCTTTTGTGTACAGATGTTTCTCTACTCCACTAACATAGGATTATTCTGTGTTTTCTCAGAAGAGTAGCAGACTAATTTCTACGTTGTGTACTGAAATGACAGTAATTTATGTTAATGCATAAAACTAAAAAGTTCTCTGATGCAGACAGAAGTATTATGACCTATGGGAGCTATTGTTCGAAAAGGAAGACATCCAGCAAAAAGATGAGTAAAAATCACCTTGAAGTAGGAAACCAAAACTCCATATATCAGGTCTTACAGAAATTAAATCCTCACTCAAGAAATCTTTGCCAAGATCCAGCCTACTCACAAGTGGCTTTGAAAACCTGTGTATTAGGCTTGGGATTCTTGCTGCAGAAGCTGATGCTTTCACGCAGTGTGGCATGAAACTGCGTGAAGCTTTTCAGAGCAGGAACTGCCGCGATGGGCACATCGCTGAGTGCACGCGGGAGCAGAGGTCAGGCTCGAACCAGAGTTTCCCTCTGGGCTAGTGCAGGGAAACCGATAGTGCCTCAGTGCACAAGGAAGGAAGTTGGGGAGGCGGGGAGGCAGCGGCACGGGGCCCTCGGGCCCCAGTGCGAAGGAAGGAGGCCGCGGGCTTGTGGCCAGGCTTGTGTGGCACCAGCCTGGGAACGGGGCCCAGGTCACGGCACTCGGCCCCTGCAGCTTTCATCTGCCAAGCTTTGTGTTTTTTTTCTGGCTTTTTCTTGGAAGAGAGCTTGCCTTGCTGGAGGACGTGGGGGACTCCCAAGGTCATAAAGCTGGCCGAGGCACTGCGGAGGTGCCGGGGGAAAAGGGTCTCTGGTTTGGGGCAGGATGCGCAAAGCCGGCTCTCTGGGTGTTCAGGCGGGGAGCACGTGGAGCGGAGGGTGAGGAGCGGGCGACGGACAGGGGCACCCCGTCCCCCGGGATGGCCCTGCTCTGCCCGCAGGAAGCAGACAATGTGGGGGTGATGGGGCAGGCCTCTGCCGGAGCAGGGCCCCCTCGCAGGGCTGCCAGCGGCTGCTCGCCGTGCTGCAGGTCGAATCCCTCCATGACCCGCTGCCACCCCCCGGCTCTGCACCCCTCTGCCGCTGCACACCCACGGGGGCAGCCCGGAGCTGCCCCCGGTGTCTTTTGGGGATCCGTGATCCTCCTGTGATCCAGAGCAAACAGCAGCTGGAGTAGGGTTTAAAGCTTGTTATGGTACCCCCCACCTAGGAAAATCTTAGTGCCGAAACAGCACCCTCGCCCCACCCATAACCCGTCCTGCAATGGTGATGGAGAGAAGCTGCATGCACAGAGAAGTGGCTCTTGCATGCATGTTCAATCTCCTGTGCTAAATCTCCTCGAAACAGGGGAAAAAGCTGCATCCATTCAAGCAGGAAGGGTCTTGCTGCCCAGGTCTGGTGCAGAAACAGTCTTCGAGCGCTGTGTTTGTTCCCAGAGCATGTGGGAATGCATATTGGTAACAAACAAGGGTCAGTGGTAATTACTCATCTGGATGCTGCAGTGCAGTGATTCAGGCTGGAGCAATGCATGAGAACAGCTTCCTATTAGCAAACCCTTGCATGTTCGTCATCATGGGGATACGGGCGGCAGTAATCTGGGCCTGTTTTGTGTTGATGAGCTATTGTGTGGCCCTGGCAGATGGGGATGAGTGCCAGAAGGCACCGAAGTGCTGACCTGACCTGGAGCATGCAGGCACCGAGCCCGCCTGCGGGTCTGGATTTAATATCTGCTCCGGATTGCAATGGAAGTGCGTGTCTGCATTCAGATCTTTTGATGACAATGGGAGAGGCAGGAGAGGAGCCAAGGGGTGTTGCTAAAACACTCAGAAAAGAAAAAAAAGAAGAAAAAAAAAAGCATGAGTAATGCAGTCTGTGGGTAGGGGCTGGAGCAGCTGCATGCGACATGCTGCTGCCACCTCCCGGCGTGGGTGCTGAGGCTGGGCTGGGGCCAGGCGGAGCTGCTTGGCCCAAGACTGCGAGCAGCGGCTCAGCTGGCTCTGAATTTCACCCCCTGCCTCCCCGCTGGGTCGCCTGTGCTCCCTCGCTCCGTGGCCGCAGCATCGCGGCTTGTGTTGACGCCAGCTGTTTACTTCGGGCTAGCGCGTAGGTTTTTGCATTGCAGGCGAGGCAGACAGAAACGCTCTGCAGGATATCGGAAGGCTGTTTCCCACTGTAACACTCCCCGCAGCTGGGAGATGAGGAGGCGTCCGGCCTCGGAGCCGAGCTGCCCGTCACTAGTGCGTGGCGCGGTGCTTCCCCAGCCCTTCCATGGGCTTGGCTGGCCCACGGCCACGGGATGCAGAGCTGTTCCCAGGAACCTGGCAGCATCTGGTGTGCTGATGTGTAAGCTATGCAACTATGTGATTCCTGTGGAAAGCACGGTGTTCCCGTCATTCGCTGTCCAAGCTTATTTCCTTTGTTTATTTGAACAGTTACAGGAAGCTGCCTTGTTCTGCCAGAAGTGAGGCCGGCAATAAAGGTGAAGCTGATGCCTCCTCTTCTGCATGCGCTTCACCCTGCAGCTGTAAAGCACAAAATAACTGCTCAACAGCTGCATGCCCAAGTGGGGAAGGTGCACCAAAAACCTGCACGACCTTAAGGGGCCTTATGTGAAACAGTGGTGAGTAAAACTGCAGAGTGAACTAAGAGTTTGGAGTGCTGGCATTAGCTGTCGAAAAGGAGCCTAGCATTAGTTTCGCACATGATTTAACAGCAAAGTGCTAACTGGCTTGGCACACCTGGGATTGCTGCCCTGCGCCAAAGAAAAATGATTTTTGATGCTGGAGGTTACACGCAATGTAACCCCTGCATTTTTGTGTCAGTCTTGAGTCTGCCCCCACTAAAGGCTTCGCAGCCTACAAAACCCAGCAGGTTTTCCTCTCGAACAGGAAGCTGGCTTTTCTCACGTGCTACCCCTGAGGCCTTGCTGACCTGATCGGTCTCTGAAGATGGGCCTGTGCTTTTTTCAGGACTGAGATGCGTAGGCTCACTAAAAGCCTGCAAGGGTCCTCTACCCTTTAGAAACAAAATAATCAAAGCCAGGTGAGATGAAGGGCAATGGTGGAAGTAGCCAGATCTGTGATTCTAACTTCCTTTCTGGAAACACATCTGTGCAAGCAGATGTCATTATACTCTGCTTCTCCTGTAACATTCCTTAGAATCAGATTTTTTTTACATTTCTTCCCAGTTTCAGCAAGCCTGGCTGGAGCACCACTTCCACATCTGTAGAGTGCAGAGCCACCACCAGCCACAGCCACCCCTTCCAAACAGCACTGGCCATCACGAGACCCAGGAACAAAGAAAATAGGCACAGCCCTGGGAATGGAGCTGGTTCCCTGGGACAGCGACCGGCCTGGCCACCACAGCATCAGCTAGTTGCAACCCACAGCTGTTGACAAGAGTGATTAAAAAGGGAGGATTAACCAATATTCACCTGCTGCTGAAATTCCCCAGAATACCCACATCAGTACACCATGGTCATGTCGCTCTAGGAATTTCTCCATTCCTTGCCTTAGGTCATGTCCTACCTCTGCTCCTTTGGTGGGTATTAAAGTTATCCTAACAAAAACACCGACTCCAACACACAAAGTAAGTATGGAATTTTGTTTTCTTCTCTTTTTGTATATTGTGTAGTAGACAAATGCAACATTCAGGCTCAGCTGGGTTACAAAGAGGAAGACATTCAAAATTTACAGTAAAATGTAAATTGTAGAAAGCAGAGTTTATATGGCAATAAACATGCAGCTTGCAAAAAAATGAAGATAGTGTACTGGTATTAAAACATATTTCCATATAGAGACAGCTTATGCAGCAATTTACAAATTTAACCTCTGGCTGAAGTATGCAAACCCTTTAAAGCTGGCATACAAATTACCAGTAGCTTAGTCAGCCATAGTTACCTTAATTACATACATGATAAAATTTGATTTAATGTTTACATTCACTAGGCATTCGATTCAGCGTCAAGGCACTTTCCTTGTTATATGTCCCCGTGTCGCATGACTCCGCTTACCTAGATGCATATATTGGCACAGTAACATTTGCTGACAAGTAACCTTGATTATAAACTCCTTAACATCTCTCCCCAAATAAAAAGCAATTGGCTACCAGGCAACCCATTGCTGTATCAAAATTTCAGGCTGAATGTGACACCGTGAACAAGTCTGGTTCATCAAAAAAGCCACAAGTTGAGTGGATCCATTAATGAATGTGTGCTTTGCTATGAAGAAAAGCGACAGGTGTTACCAGTTTCAAAAGCTGCAGTGAAGGCTCATCTACCACCCCCGCAGCGCTGGTGAAGAGCTGTCGGTCAGTGCTGTGTGCGGAAAACGCTTCAGTCAGGCAGGAGGAAGCCGAGCTTTCCAGCAGTCCGTTGCCAGTTGTGCCACACGCTTGTTTTTCACCTATTATTACAGAAGTGTGCTTCTGCAGAGTATCAGTGACTTTATTGCCTGTATCCACTACTAAGGTTGTCTTTGCAAATAAACACAACTCTTGACTAAAGTCTGCATGCCGTGAGGTATTTATTGCCTACCCTCGCTCTGCACTAAAAGCAAGGTGGGGGGAGATGATGACCATTGAGATCTGGCCTTTAGTCATTACAGTAGTCTGTAACAAATCTTGTGGCCTTAAAATGCATCCTTGTGCATTTGAGTCAGCACTACTTTCATTTTTAGGAACGGCTCAGATTGCACAAGTAGTACGAAGGGAAAAAACAGAGAAAGCAAACACATGCATCCTAGCTTCATCTTTCCTCAACCGATCCTGCCACTATTAAGGAAGAGAAATGGGAATTTGTGAATCAGCTGCAGGATATCTAATTCTACCCTTCTTCAGACTTCTGCACTTGACTCCCTCGCTACCTTACTGCAGTCTTCTGGACCAAGAGCTGAAACTGAAGACTGGCTGTAATTCCAAATCGGCTGTTTCGTGACAAGAGGCTCAACATTTTTGTTTGTTATAAACTGCCTCCAAATAACATTAAAGGCAACTGTTGGAGTTTAAAATGGCTGTATGTATCTGTCCTAGCAAGGAGAGGAGTGTTTATTGGGGAGTAATGAAGTTGTATGATCCAGCCATCAAGAGAACTTTTTATGGTACTTAAAGGAATGTATCAAAATGGCAGTCAATCTCAATTACAGCCGTCTCACAGAGAAAATAAATTGGTATATTTAGTCCCATTTACCACATATAAATTACAATTTAAAGCATGCATGTCCTAGAGCAAGGCTGACTATAATATTTCTGAGTCACTCTGGAGTTTCAGATCCTACTGTGAAGTCAACACCATAGCAGCACATATTGATACGAGACTTAGATATTCAAGACCTGGCATTAACTAATTAAATTGCCAAAGTTAAACCAGCATGATGACTCCCACATCCTTGGCATGCTAATGTAAGTTTTAACCATCTGGTGGTGCTCACAATTTACAGTCAACACTGAAACTGCAAAACCCACAGCAGGCAATGGGGCCCTTCTGGTGCCCAAGAACTGGAATCTTAACCCTTGTGTGCAAAAACCCTTCCCCCCTCCTGGGGAGGCAGGAGTGGACCAGGGGCTCACCTGGCTCCACACATCCCCAGAACCAACCCCAACCAACCTCCTATTCTAACAGAACACTCAGAAGTGTACTACAGAAATAAATATATACATTTTTCTTGTGAACAGAGGAGTTAGCCTGCACTTAAAAGTGGCTTCAAGTGTGCTAATACAGGAAAAATACTTTATTCTTACTAGCCTCCCCCCTCCCTGCGAAGTAACAAGCTTTTCACAACTAGTCTCCCACTCCTACTTGAAAAATCCCAGTCCAGGTAATCAAAGTGGGCATGAAAGTGTCAATAGTAAAGTGTAGTTTTATTTTAAGAATGCCTTTATTTTGTAAAGTGCACCATAGTTACTTGGGGGGGGACTCTTTTCCTTTAATTATGATGTCAGGGCCAAGTTCAGAGAATTTTGGTGGACTGCTAAAATGCTTGACATTACATACACTCTAAAACCTGTGTGCGACTCTTTGATGCAACTAGATTGTTATGATGCAAATGAAGCACAAAATCAAGTTAAAGCCTGAACACTGTACAATGTAGTATTTTGGCACAGAGGTTTATGAACAAGTTGTAAGTCTATTACTTAGATTTATTGTGGCTTCTATAAGCTGTTCACTGACAAGCACCTCCTGCTTGGTCTTTACTATTTCAGCCATAGATATATGCACAAGATGGAAAGACAGAATACAAATCTGCCAGACAGAACTCTCCCCAGTACACATGCTTGTACAATTCTGTGACTTTATTACTACTAATCCATAAACAATGAAGAAAGTAAGAGTCCAGAAGTCACAGGCCAGAACTCTTGCTAGCATGGACCCCCCTAAAAAGGAGAATTGCTTCAAACTTTAACTTTGGAAATGGTTCATGATTAACAGCAACTGAGAACAAAATGCTTTCCCATTACACAACAGAAAGGAGAATAGTAACTTTATGAACAACTGAGGCTGTCCCTCAAACATGACATATTCTACCAAAAGTTAGCATCACTGGATCACAAATAAAAAAAGATAATCAGCATGCTTCTTAAACATCCACGCCTTTAAAGCAATATTCAAGCTAAGCAGCCAGATTGCGGCCAGCAACTTGTGACCAACAATATTTCAGAGATTAGCAGAGTGTGAATTAGATAGCACGTGGCTGCAGGGCAGTTCCAATAAGCATGCACATGGCTCATCAGAGGCTTTCCCTTTTACTTGTGGTTTCCACAGTCACTATGAAATTTGCATAGAGAAGACATACCCATCCCCCAATAAACTCACTGCTGTTATTTTCCAAGAGGAACGTGTTCTGAAAACAGAATGCTTCTTTGACCTCTGAAAAACCAGACATGTCCTCCACTGTCTTGTGACAGCGTAGTTTTCGTTATGCCCTTGCTCTCTGGCAGAGAGGTCAAAGGTGCTGAGGTGGCTTAGGGAGGAAAGGAGAGCATCTGGTTTGAAGAAAGGTGTAGTTACAGTAACCTGCAACATAGTATTTTAGTTTAAAAAAGTGCCCAGACATGAAAAATACTGTTAGGAGAAAGGAACTGCAGAACACTGAATAAATGTTAAAGATTCAGCATTCTTCATCTGTTTTGAACAGTCCAGACTTCAAATGGTAATCTTTTGGATTTACTCTAGCACTGAATTTCTTTGTAACAGAAGCATAAGACATGTGAATATTATACTTATACCCGTCCTTCAAGGGCCATTTGCAAGTGCTTTGTACAACAGCAGCACCACACATCACAAAAAGTTTCAGGTCTCAGTTCTTTTGCTGATGGAGAAATAAAACCCTTGTTTTATTCTCACAACACAGCATGTAGTGTTTTGAGTCAAGGTTTTATTAGTGTCAGATTAGAAAAGCTGACTAGACAAGTAAAGGTAAAAAAAAATAAATCTACAAGTGTCATAAAATTTCATCACAGGGGAAGGGGTTAATTTTAATGCAGTTATATGTACCTTCTTTAGTAAAATGCAGATTGTCTGAACAGGAAAAAAATGAGACTTAAGAAAAAAAGAATTTTAGCAACCACAAACATTGTTTGTGGCTCATGCTGGATAATAGATACATGTTGTCACTAACTTTCAAGTGCAGGGTATGTTTCCCCCCCCGCCCCTCCCTGAGGGCTTCAATGACTTCAATGCTTCGTTTTTTTGCTATGCTCAGCTTCCAGGAGGTCCTGTGGTGTTAGCAGTGAAATTACAGAACACTAGTCTTTGTAGTCAAACAGGAAGATCATATTCCTTTTCTCCTGCGCAGTTATAAAAACTTTAAAAAGTTTCAGCTCATTACTTGCCTCTCAAGCTGTATACTGCAAAGGTGCACTTCTTATACAAAGGCTATTAATATGACCAAAGAGGGTGTGGTATAATCAGACAGTGATTTGGATACAAGATCTTTAAATAACTGCTTATGTATGTTTTCATCTGGATTTTTAACTTTTAAACATGAAGACTGAATTGCTGTGCATCAAGTTGCAAGGCACATTTAGGCCAAATTATTGTATAGTTCATGTGCACACATATCTAAATATAGGCAGAATATCAGTAGCAGTAGCAGTGAGAGTCAAGCAATCATGGCATTTTCTTGTTTGCACACTGTCAAAAGTTCTATGTAATTATTAAATGGGGATGAATGATTTGCACACTGAGTCTGGTAAGTTGGAAACTGTGACACTGGGCCATGTCAAAATTCAGAGAGTCAATCAAGCTATTGAAAAGTCTATGATGCAGTATGTTTCCACATTAGAATACTAAACTTCAGTCTCATTTTTGCACAAAGATGCTCCAAGCAACCAAAGCTGGCTTTTTAGGCTTGTACACTGTTGCAAATCAAAGTATTTCTTCCAGGAGGTCTGTTGGCCAATGTTATTAATTGAAACTTGCTGTTTTCAATCACATGTAAATCTGATATAACAAGACACAAAAAGCAAGGTAGCACAAAGGCTTGTTCAGCTATTCAGACAAATATGATTTCATGTAGTGCATAAAAGTCTCCAGTAGGTCTGGACTGCAAATTTTCCACAAACAGTCCTTATTGTACTTTGTCAAATTATTCTTCACCTAATTTTAATATTTCTATCTGCATTCAGATAAAAATACCTAGCTTAATTCATCAGAAACACAGGAAAAAGTGTGAACAGGCACTAACAAAGGCCTAATACAGCCAGTCTATTCTCTCACTGAGGCATATAACCCCCTTGTCTCACAGTCTGTGGGAGGTAACTTTTTGGCATTTCATCTACTGATGGTGGATTTCCTCCCAATGTTTCAGGTCTCTCAGTTTGTCCTTCAGTACTTGTCTGTAAAACATCTGACAGAGCAGCTTCCTGGGTATTTTTTTCTAGCCCAAGGCCCAGAGGCTCTGAACTCTGACCTGAGATCTGCAGTTGTGCAAATCCAGTGAGATCTTCCTCATTAGCAGGAATAATCTGCTTTGCTCTTTCAAAGAATGGCCTGTCTGCGTTGGTTTCATCCTGACCACAATTTTGTTTAAAATACTGCTGCCTCTGTGTTGTACTGTCACTCCCTCCAGCATGATCCTCTGATCTCTCTTCTGAATCTAGCAGTGGCTGAGTAGATTCAGACCTTGAAAAGACTTGTACAGGTGTTTGGTCTCTGTAGCCATTAAGTACTACAGTTGAATACTGTACAGTGCTTGAAGTGTTTTGTGTAGTTTCACCTTCATCGCTGTCAGAGACACTTTGCCTAGGAGAAGACATGCATGAGGATCCTCCAATACCACTGCTGTGCCCTTCTGAAGTACTTTTTTCCTTTTTAAGCAAATCAAAGGGTTTTAGATCTTGTTCTGAGAAAGACTTCTTGTCATCAGCTTCTATTTCTACGACGCTTACATCTGTAAAGCTGCCTTCTGGGTACATCTGATCTTTAGAACTAAAGTTGTGCTGAAAGAAAGAGAGGGACGTTGCCTAAAAGGAAGGTTATTTAAGTTAAAAACCAACAAAACATTAAATATCTGAATTTTTGTTCTGTAATTTCTTCAAGATTCTTCATACAGGTTGCCTCCTTATCAATTGTGGCAATATCTCCCAAGTATCTGTTACAAAATGAAAGATGTAGCTGTGTTTGTGCTACAAAGTCTTTTGTGCTACAAAGTCAAATTCCATAAATATTATAAAACTAACTCTGCAAGCTTTACTCTAATTTGAATTATTCTGAAGAACTAAAAGCCATTCACTGTGCAGCATAGAACATTTTGTACTGAGGCCATACACACGTACTCCCAATAGCATGTTCAACATCAGAGCCTAACTAGAAGTTAGCCACAACTGTCTGAACAGAATTTGTCATCCACCCCAAGTGGGGCAATAAATTTTGCTGCCACTCTCCTCATCCATGTTTTAGAGCTTCCTCTCTCACACACCACTCAACTGTACAAACAACTCAGTTTTAAGAATCATGAACTCTGTTTACTTAATACTCATTTCCCATGAATGAATCAAATAGTCAGGGCTTGACCCTTCAAATTATTAAACTAAATATAATTTATAATGCTAAAGCCATCTCTATGCTGTGAGCTTGTACTTAAGGACCATGTATTTCTAATGCTGAATCTATTGATGCAATAAAGCCATATCTTCCAGTCATATTATACCATAATGTCATGAAACTTAATATCCAGTCTTTTTTCCTGAAATTTGTGTGCTTGAGAAGGGAGAAGAATCCCTCTGGTTGGTTTTTTTGAGACCATATGGATTAGGAAAAGAAAAGATGCAGAAAGATGAGTATTACCTTAGCTGGAACTTGAGGGGACCACTGAGCAATGTTACTCTTGGATGGATCAGGGACATTAGGCCAGATGTGCTTTTTAATTCTGCAGAGAATTAAAAGCAAGATTACGAGATGCACTTCTCAAATTCTTATGTCAATAATAAGTATTGCATAATCCAAGACACTAGGCCCCTACACAGAAATTTTACATGGGTATATATACTTTCAAACAGAAGTACTTCCTGCACTTCCTTACATCTTTGTAAGAAGCTGTATTACTTAGCAAGACATGGCACTGCACTTACAGCTCTCCCAGACATTAGCTGTAGCCATATAACAAAGCAAACAAATGGTAACAGGTAATGAGGGATTTTAAAATTTATAGCACTCTAGAAACTACAGAGCAATTAGGTAGAAACTACGATCTATATCAATATAAAAATACACTTTTGCTACTTGGAGATAACTGAATATCACAGCAAACCTCACAACTAAAAAAGTGAAAACATTTGAAGAAAAACTTGCTTGGTTTTCTGTAGCTCTAAACTCTTTAATTCAAGAATGTACTTAACTGCTACTTAACAAGAGAAATTTAGAAATTTCTGTAGATAAAACAAAATACTCCAACGAAATTAACTCTGAAGCTGACGCATCCATCCTGCTCTATAAGCCATAAACAGGCTCCAAAACCAGATTCTCTGTAGGAGAAGTCAGGACAAGTAGCAACATGGGCTTTTCAACTGAGGTCCATTAAAAAAGGATTTCAGAAGCAGCAGGGAGGTCAGAAGGAAAAGGGCAAAAAGTGCTGTCTAATTAGAAAGAAAAGGTAGTTGACTGGGGACATGTAAGAGGTGCTACTCTTAGCCACAGGAAACAATAATAGAGCAATAAGCTCTCAGCTAAAGCCATAGACAAGGGCTCTTGGGTAGAATGAGCAGGAGGAGGACAGGATGTTTCCCAGCAAATACTAAATAGGAACAGAGTACGACTGAGGTTATGCAAGGCAGGTGTGACATCTGCCAATTATTTATTTGCTGCAAAGCTTAAAAAGTTTGCTAACACTAACTGAATAGCTCAAATACAGTCAAACATTCTTCTGTGCTTTACAAAATGACAACCATCATTCTACTCTCACATGATGACTCAAAACAACATAAACAGTATATCCCCATTAAAACCTAACAAACTTAATCCTAACCAAGACTAGCAAGAAATTTCCTTGCTGGATTGATCCACAGGACATATAGCTTCAGTGCTAATAATTAACAGTAAGAAATCAGTATAGAACTGATTTCTCAAGAAAAACACAAAAATGCTTATTATCAATGTATACATGTTTTACCTTCTTTTCCTAGCTAACCACAGAACATTTACTTGTTTATAACGAATTACTGCCATGTCTCATGTTATGCCAAGAAATACGAGGAGCAGAAGAGAAAGACTTCATTTATACTTACAAGTCACGTTTGTTGAAGCAAAACAAAACTCCAAGGAGTACAATTAACAGGAATGCTAGACACACAGGTACAACTATGGCTTCAATTTCTCCTCTCCCTGAAGAAAACAAAGAGAAGCAGTTATAGCCCCCTGGTATTCAAGGAACTCAGCAGCAGCAGACGCACACACACATGCACACACACGTGCACACACAGCTTAGTGTTAAGATCCACCTTACGAAGAACCTTTTCACTGCATGAAAACAGCCTGTTGGTAAATATATGAAAAGCTCCATTCAAACAATCTAATGCCTTGCATCAATGAAAACTGCAGATTGCTCTAGAAGCTGTAATGGAACAAGTAATTTTTATAATTTAGGCAGATATCACATTTAAATTTATGCATATGTGGTCCAGGTATTTCAGTGGCCTACCAACTGCCGTATCAGCACCATGGCCAAATGACTAATGTTAGCAAAGTCACTTAGTTGTCTACTAGTTTCTGTGCATGAAAATATCCTCTGCCTACAAACACTTAAAGCTGCATTATTGGTATGCATTCCTTCCTAAATGATAAGCACATTTTAAAGCAAACCTTACAGGATGCTTAGGGAAGAGCAACACTACCTAGGCAAAAATATCCAAAAAAGTGTTAAATCTAAAAAGAAAAAAAAGTGCTTTCCACAAAAAAAAACTCAGTTAATGTTTCTGCTCTTACCATTACAAACAGGAAGCTCTCTAAAGCTGTACACACAAATTTAACTCTTCACAACAAGCACATCCCGAAGCAGCACATTTGCCAACATAAGAACAATTCAGGAAACGTGCAGAGGACAGTTAGTGTCCCCTGTCCTCTGTACCATCCAAAGGAATTCTGGCTAAACAACCTCAACAACTACCTCTTGGTGCTTGAGTGCTACACAGACTATCTGGATACCGAGCATCTTCCTGCTTGCGAGAATGAGAGTGTAACCGAAATGGTTCTTTTAAAATAAAGTCACCTTCCTCTTCTACCAGATCCTAAATGGTGCCTTGCTATACTGTTGCAACATTACTTCCTACTTCTGTTAGTTTTGCCACTCTTCCTTACCAAATTTCTGTGTAGTAAATGTAAAATCAGGACCACTTCTGCCTCCTTCATCTGTGTATGCCATCATCCGCACAGTATACAATGTATCACTGGTTAGAGAAGAGAGGGTATACTCTGTCTTGGAAGGATCCACTGACACAGCTGAAGAGAAGAAAAAATACTAGTTTTCTGTACAATTTATTACATCTCCACAACACAGTAGCATTAAGACATCACATTTTAAGTAGCATTAAGACATCACATTTTAAGTACAAGATAGTTTAAGAAGAATGCATGGCTGTGTGGGAAATACAACACACATAGAAAGACTACAAACTTGTACAAGGAATGCTGAGATTAGTTTCTGCTCAACTGTTAGAATTAATTTTGTCTCTTTCTTGATGATACTTCATGTGTCGGTTTTCTGTTTTTCAGAAAGCAGCTACAAACTGAACTGATAGCAAAACTGAGGCTTAAAGGTCTCCAATATGCAGGATACATGGCTAAGTAGAAAACACTAGTTAATAACTCAAAGCAACATGGTTAACTAGAAATATCAAGAAGTAGGGTAAGCACAAGTAACTTGTGCTTCCAACTCAAGCATATCTCAAAAAGAAAAACTTCTGATAGCATCAACGCCTTATTTATGCATGGAGGTCCTATAGACTACAGAGAACTAAAAAGCACGTCACATGTTTTACATATCAGTAATATCTTGACCTAGAGCTCCAAGAATATTAAACAGCTTTTTTTTTTTTTTTTTCAATTCTTTCTTTCTTTATTTTTCACTTAAATGCAGGCAACTCCTTCACAGCTTGAATGGTCTAGCTTCATCTTCACTGAATCACAGAATTACTGAGGTTGGCAGGGACCTCTGGAGGTCATCTGGTCCAATCGCCCTGCCCAAGTAGGGAATCCTACAGCAGGCTGCCCAGGACCACGTCCAGGTAGCTTTTGAAGGTCTCTAAGCAGGGAGACTCCACTACCTCTATGGGCAACCTTTGCAAGTGCAATATTTAGATGGAAACTCCGGTGTTCTACTGTGCCCATCTTGCTATACAACCACCTTGTCCTGTATTTAGATAGGTAGATGGGAGCAGAATAATCACCCATCAGCTTTCAGAACCAGTCTCAGCACCCTGTTTTACACAGACTGAATGTTCTTAGTTCTTTATTAGGAACTTTTCTGTTCACCATGTAGGAGAGGTATGACTCAGACATCAGCTTTGTATCATCAGAATAAGACTGTCAAACACACTTGAGTCTGTATCTTGTTTTTCAGGAACGGGTACTAGGAAGGAAAGAGATTGAGTGCTTCAATGCCACAAGGCATGTCTCTGTTCTCTGTTACCTGTTTCATTTCCATCAATAGTTTTGTAAAATATTGTGTAACTTCTGATAAATCCATTTTGTTCATCCACTGTGAGATGGTTCCATGTCAAAACAGCTTCAGCTTTGCCTACTTTTTTTGTCTGAACAGTTGGTCCTTTTGAAGGACCTGTAGTGGAAGATGAAGATTAGTTTCTGCTGTGGAACCTCACACACAAAGAAGCAGTGTATTAATGAGCATTGAACTGTCACTTCATAAAAACTTCAGTGGAATAGCAGGACTAACTCATCTACAAAGAATTATTTTCAAACAATGTAGCAACTTCAAGGATGCTTTAAAAGAGAAATCTCTAGAAAAAATATAGGAAAACCAACAGATCAGATCACATAAAATCTTCAACTGAAGTTAGTCTTGACTCTATACTTGAAATCTAAAATAAATCAGCATAGAAACATTACTATACCTATAAAGTAACAAAATCCTGTGCCAAGTTATCTGACAAAAGTTGGGAGAAGCCAGCTACAGACATCTGTTTAACTAAAATATTGTATATTAGCAGAACAGACGTTAATGGAAGGGACAAAACCAGTTACGTCAAATGACCCTAATGTGTAGGGCCACTTTTCTTTATGCAGTCCACATGAAAGCAGAGGTCTCATTTTTAGCCAAGATAGTCAGTTAATGTGCTCCAAGGTGACAGTTTGGTACTTACGATCCTGCCGAAGATAAGCCTTCACAGACTGTCCACTTCCCTGGCCATCAGCATACAGAGGATACACAGTTATCAAGTAACACTTGAATGGCTTTATATCACCTAAAAAAAAGGAATTATAAAATGTGTTGTTTCAGAGAGTCAAATTCCTTACCATCCATCTCATTTACTTCAGATGCAGGGTCCCAGGTTTTGGCTGTTTTGTTAAACGCACTTATACCTAATACAGCTGACTTTTTGCAAGAGCTCATTGATGTATTACTCCAAAAAAGTAACCAAAGGAACAATAAAGTAGTTCAATAAGGTAATAAGCAGACTTCATAAAAGGCTGTTTTCTTCGAACTTATTTTAAATAAGAAACCTTTATCTGTCTGTAACAATGAACCCCAAAATTATAGATTTGAGCTACTGATTATAATCTGAAAAGAACTGTAAAGCTGACCAAGCTTCACTGTTTGAACTGAAAGACAGATGAGAGAATTGATTTTGAAGGAACTCTGCCTTTTCACTATTTTAATAGTTCCTCAGAATGAAGAGATTAAAAACAAAATGCAGATAAAAACCTTATTGTTACATAACATGAATTTCAAAATGCAAGATTAGTTTTATATTTTGCAAAAATAGACATTTCTAGACACTCATGATAAACTAAGGTTAGCCCTTAGCATTACCCCAGATTCCTATCCCACAAAAAAAGTTCAGGTTAGCATAGAGATGTTTTTCCCTTTGAGAATAGTTGTTAGGTTCTTAGTGTTCTACAAAGTATTTGCAAACTTACAAGTTACGCACCTTTTAAGTATGTTCCTTGAACATTTCCTGGTTCATTCTGCCATTCTATCATGCAGTCTGAGCTGTTGGACATCAGACACCACTCGATCACATATTTAAGAACGTAACTGTTAGGAGCAGTCCACCCCACCCACAACTTGCCATCTTTAGGTAGTGTTCTAATATTCTTCACAGGAGCTAGGATGAAGGAAAACAGAGCAGAGTTAAATGTTGACATTTCTTCCACTAGATATTCACAATAGCAGCTATCTTGTCAAATGTTGATACTTTTGATTATTGTAATGGTGACAAATTGAAAGAACCTAAGAAAATGTAAAAGTCATTTTCTGAAATTTGGAAGCTTACATCTGAATTTGTATCAGAGATCCAAATTAAATAATACTAGGCTATTCAAAAACTGGAAATTAGACACAGTTTCTCTGTTCTTAAATATAGTAAGTTGTCTTATTGCACAATAAAGAGATACTATGTTTCCTCCAAAAGAAACAGTCTATTTCAGAGTGAAATCAAACCTTCAAACACTTCTAAGTTCCCATTCTAATCCTGAACACACTAATGTACCTTACTAAGTCCTTCTGGCTGCAGTGCTACTCTGTTGAAAACGTACCCTTAATTAGCTCATCTAATTGTTTTAGAATCTCCGGCTATTCCTTAGTGTTTGTACTAAACGCATCAGACCCATCGGTATACTTATTTTTGATACCTGTCCTGGTACTGTTTGGATTGTTTAAGAGGCTAGGTTCATCAGATGCTGGAAATAAGGAGAAACCAGCCTGTAGTTACCTAATGCACAATACAAGGAACATGATGAAAAGGAACATGAACAGTAGGGAAACTATGTAAGCAGAGGACAAAGCACCCAGGCAAGGTATTGGAAATGTTGGAAGGTAAGACTGGGACAAGAGAAGAAAGGGAGGGGGAAAAAAGTCAGAAAGCAGAAGGCAGAACAACAATGGCTAGGTTGTATATACATGAAGTAAACAGTGCTTGCTTCTCCAACCCTTTTATTTTTTAAAAAAAGAAAATAAAAATGCCTGCTACGATAAGAAAAATGCAACAGGGAATACAGTACACAGTAGCTCTAAAGATCAAAAAGAACAGTGAAATAGCACACACAGCTTCAAATGAATCCATCAGTACATAAATCTGCATACTCCTCAATATACAAATGGTGGCATAATTACAAGGATTAAGAGTGGAGATGTATTCAACAGTACTGTAATTGTGTTCACATAAAAGGTGCAATTTTACAACAATTAAGATTTCTTGTAAGAAAAGCCATGCAGATTCTATTATTCTATGCATTTGAAAGTTACAGACATTACTAGGACACTAACCTTTTGAATTACTTGGTGGGATAAGTAAAACTGATGCAGGGGATGCCCCAACTCTGTTGTAGGCAATCACAGTCACTTCGTAAGTTCCATTTGGCAGCTTTAAGGTAAGGCTGGTGGTATTAACATTGTACCTCCATGGTGGATGGGAGAGAGGTGGCTTAGCTCTGACAGTTACTTCATACTGCAAGATTACTCCATTGGCTTCAAATGGCTCCAGTGCCTGTCAGAAATGCATCTTTTATTAGACTGATACTGAACAAATGTGACTTAACCTTTATTGGCTTCAGCAAGACAAGTTATATACATCAAATAGCTGCATACTAAGAAAACCTCAAAACAGCTTTGGAGTTCATTTCTGTAAAGCAGTAGTCTCCAGAACTATTTCTTGTTTAAGCCCTCTTTCTCTTGACTCACAGTTCTATATGGCAGTCTAATGAAAGCTCTTCTGTCAAGATTGCAGAACGTATGTGGGAGAAACCTACATTTTCTACAACTTCACAACACAGTGACAGAAGAATCACACCATAACCTGGGTTGAACCTAAATGCAAAACAGCATGAACAGTTTTTTTCATTAAACATGCAAAAATATTTGTATCTGTATCATCTGTAACAGTATTAGTTTTCAGGGAACAGAAAATTGTTTAAAAGGGTAAACTTTGTTAACGCTAGTTTTCCAATTCTAAGCTAATTAATAGTTTTGGAGTGGCATGTGACATAACAGTTACATCAGGAAACCATCAATATACAGGTAACTTCACCCAAGGCATCTAGTAATGGGAAAATAATAAAAGACAGCTAGGTCAAATGTGACACAAAGCTCACAGACCAGAAGAAAGCAGGAGATAGGGACTGACATAATCGCATTCTTTCTCAGTTTTGGACTAGTCAGTCAACCGTCCACAGTGACCTACTGCATGCAAACACACAGTGCTATCTTTAAGAAGTTAGGCCTCTGGAATGTCTCTAGGCTTAGAGGATTTTGCAGCTGGAGGATTTCTGTACACTCAGTGTTACAAAAGTTTTAGAACCCATCAGAAGGCATAATACGAAGGTTTACTTTGTTCAAAGGAGTTTCCAATTCCACAGACTGCTTAAGGACAGTAAGCGGGGAATCTGAAAGTAGAGTCTGTATATTCTGGATTACAGACTTCTACCAGTTAACTCATGGCCTTTACATCTGTACTTTCAGTATACTTATTATAATAAGTAGTTATGAAAAATTAAAGTCAATTCTTATATCAGTAAGTTGTGCTCTATCCCAGCTAGCTACTCAAGGTAATTTTTTTTCCCCACTTGAATTCATGTTTTTAAAATAATGCTCAATTTATGCAGTTTAGCACATTGCTTTACCTTCCACATCAGACGTACAGTCCAGGAAGCTAGCGAAGGAGATGCATCAATGATCCTCCATATGGGTGGCCCTTTAGATGGTTCTAATAAGAGAGAGAATGCTTAAGAGTAGAAACATTTTTTCTAATCTGTTTGAATTCATCATTTGACCATCATTAGCTGCTTACCCTCTTTTTTTTTTAAGCATATACAAGAATTGTTTCCTTATTTCCTTGGAAGGAAATACTGCTTGGTATGTTAAGTGGAACACCTCCATTGAAAGGTTTCCTGAAGGAATGAACAAGACACCAGTTCTGCTCTAAATGCACAATATCAAAGTTACCAAGCACCACCATACTGAGCATCAGTGACAAAGGGCAGTACCTGATAATGCTAGGCATGGCCAAACCTACATTGTGCAGTCTGTGTCCAGAAGCACAGCACTGCACTTCCATATACTGCCACCCTTGCTATGGTCTGTAACTGCAACACTCTTCCTAACCTTCAACATCAAGTCACCTAAAAAAAGGAAACTGCAGAAGAGTAAATGAGGAAACCAGTTTCTCCTGTAAAAAAATTCCCAATTTCCCATACCCTTTTTCAAATAAATTGTATCAGAACTGCAGTACTTTTGCACAACACTACAATACTTTTTGGTGTCAGTACTGTTAAAAATTCAAGTGGTATTTCCACCACAAATTTCAGTTCAAAATCGAACAAGTCCATTTATTACAGTGCATAAAGCAAGCAAAAATGGCCAATTGTTTGCAAGGGCCTTAGCCGTAACAGAGAAAGATGATCTTAAAATGCATTTACATTTATAATCTTGTTAGACTGTACTGGGATGCTTTTATTGCATTGTTAGCATTAATCATTAAGAGGCTTGGCAGTTTTATGTCTAAATAGCAATGTCAAGTCTCGAGGGTGAATCTTGTCTCATGCTTTAGATCAGGAGGGAAGAACTTGGAATTGAGGCCAAGTGAGCTCTTAATCTCATTTGAGTACACAGCTTTGATTCACACGAAGCAGAAGCAGTTGTACAGCTCACCTAACATAGATCACAAATGTAACATGATCTGCCTCATGTTCTTTTCCTTATCATAACACCTTGGTTCTGAGGCTAAAACAAGACATGGATACTTGATCACTAATAGCAGTATTTTTGCACAGCCAGTCACCTCAGCAGAACAGCAATGCAGTCAAATAAGCAGGAAGTCCTGAAATTCTTGTTGCTGAGGTTGAGAGAGTAACCACAGAATACATACCTCTTCCATCCCACAGAAACATACTGTCATTAGGAGTTGAAAAGAAGTGCTTAGAATATTGAAAGAATATTTTTTATAACACCTTCCCCAGAGAAAATAAATTTTGAGCAGAGCTGAAGCAATGCCATTTTGTATACAAGTTCCATTTTGCTTAACGACGTAGGTTATATCTACATACATTCTTATTGCTCCACTATAAATAAGACAACATGTAAATTCAACCAAAATCCTTCTTTACTGGGAGCTCAATTAGGATAAATAAGGAAGGACTTCATGCTTAGAGTTCAGGTGCACTAGGTCACAAGCAGTGTTTTGACAACAAAATCCTTTATCAGTTTAACTCTGTTTAGAGACAGATGCACTGAAATGCTACAACACAGACTGTTTAATAACAGTGTGCCTTGGACGGCACTAAGGAACAGATGGGCTACTGCAGAAAGGAGAATAGGAAGAGTACAAGCAAGAAAGGCTAAAGCACACTTAAAAAAAATGAACAGTCAGGCTGACTTAAGAAGCTAAACAGATATCACGAAGTATTTAGAGCATTCTGAGGGAAAAACAGGTTCCCTGCTGGGTGTCAAGCACAAAAGCAGAAGGTCTACGCATTAGCTCCATATTGGGTAGAATCAGTA
>VXAL01009365.1:317986-329996 GCA_013399475.1 Chauna torquata | reverse complement strand
AAAACACTTTAGAGGAACAAGGGAGACGGGGAGCTGTAGGCAGTCATTCCTGTTTCCAGGGAGGGGCAGCAATTCTGTCCACTCTATCTTAAATGACAAAAGACCATTTGAGGAGTTTGAAAAACACACCAGTTTGACTTCAGAGGAAAGAGACTTTTGCTGAAGACTTCACACTAGAATTAGATTGCGGACAAACAGCACTGAGTTCTTAAGGAATACAGAGTGTAGACAACACCTGTACGAAATTCAGTCACTATATGTACGTTTCTTCACTCGCTNACTTCTTTAACTCTTCCCTTCCCCCAGAAATGAGTAGCAATGTTTCAGAAAACTAGATTTAAAACCTCTTCCAAAGTATCAAAGCATTTCAAGGAAGTTTGGTTTAGCATATAAACATTCTTCAAAATTATTTAGATATTCTATAGAGAGCTCCTTACCACCTGTATTTCAGCCTAAAATGAGTGTCCAGAAATGTATGTCTTCCAGGGTTCCAGGTACAAGTCATTGGGTATGTGAGTTTTGATACCTGATGCACAACACAACTTAAGTTCTTAGGCTTCTCTGGGGGCACTGTACAGAAAAAGTAATAATTAATCTATATACACTTTTCAATTCAGTAAGAATCATACCAAGTGTCCCATTATAGCAATTTTGGCAAGCATCAGAAGTATTTTTAGTCATATGTATTTTTAAAGGAGGGGGCAAAAAGTGCTAGGGACCATCCAGCAACGGAAGTCTAAGTTTAACTAGCTGCTCTGAGAAACAGTAGGAAGTATAAAGTACAAGTACCTGACAAAGTAATGAACAGCACACATTTCTGATTCTTTGACACTGAGAAAGGTATCAACCATCTCTCATCTACTACACTAAGCCTGTTTTAACTCACACAGGGGACAAAAAATGCTAGTAAACAGTACAGCTGCAATGGCATATACTGGCTTTGCCAATAACCTGAGATGTAAGGCAATTGTGACAGGTCTACTCCTTCACCTCATCTATGAAAGAGGGATGGTTTAGTCCCAGACACCTACAGGAAAGATAAAGGATCTTCATCAATGCACTTCAGTGTGTGAGCAATTTTCAGACAGCAATTTTTTTTTCTTCTTAAATTCAAATCTTATCATACAAAGACAGTATTGAGTTTTTCATTTAGATTATCACCATCTACAACAGTGTGATAAAGTGTCTTATTTGTTTTCAAGCAGAATATGGTACTTTAAACACAACTGCCAACTTACAAACATGCTCAGTTTTGCTCCTGAACGCCTGTACTGTTCTGAAACATGTTGTTGCTCTCACTTTTTATAACACTTTAATTGATAGAATGAAAACAGCAGCTTTAAATACAAATGCACCTCAAGATTCACATGTGAATTACAACTGCAGAATGTTACCTGTACTGTTGTTTAATTTATCATAGGATATTCTACATGTCCTCACCTTTCCATGTATTTTGTCTGTCCCACCTCTTCTGGCAAGAAATTTACTCATCAGAAGTTGAAATATAAAAATCATTTTTCTATGAAATCATTTTGTAACTCATGATAGAACCACATTAGTTCAAATGGTGAACCCAGAGCAGCCTCTTGCATATAAATCATGCAGTAACTGCAATACCTTTTACCAACATTAGGAGGCAACGTAATTCACCCGCTATTCATACTTGGGAATTAAGGACACGAGCTCTTACTCATCATTTTATGAACTGTCCACAAATTAAACAGTAGTATATTAAGTCATTCATATTACACCTTCTCAAGACCTCAGTCTTGTCTCAAAGAGCACTTGTTCAGAACTATGCAAGTGCTATCCTGCTTGAAAAAGGAAACTTTATAAATAGAAGTATTTTCGTATATGTAAGAGTAGAGTAATTCAAATAGTATGTTCCCTTCTTAAGGCAGTTTAGGTTTCATTTAGTGGTACAGATGGACTAGATATTTCTAAGTCTGCTAATGAAGGAAACAGTAAGCTTATAATGGTATTATGAAAGTAGGATTTATGACCTTATTGTATTTCCTTGCACAGCAGGAAGAACCAAGGAAAGTTTGATTTCTTTCCCAGGATCTTTTCCAGTTAAGTTTCAGTTCAGTTTCATCTTTGTTCTGAAATTTAAGTCCTCCTGCTTCAGTATTTTTCTCTATGTAAAATACTCCAGAATATTCTTTATTTTCTAGAAAACTTTATTCTGTGCATATTCACCAGCTTTGATGACATGCTATTTGACCGTGTTTTTATACAATTATCCAGGAGCTGAGGGAATGGAAATAAACATCTCAAGATGTGCACACATTTCATTGTTTTCATTCTCTTCCCTGTTTCTCATGAGTTAATGCTTAAACCAGAATAAAGCTCAAGGAAAATAGTACTTACAGCCTAATGTAACTGTAATTCCATAAATGTTCTGCTCAATCTGTCCATCTGCTAAAACATTGCATGTCAGAGGAGTAGCTAGTGAAGAAGTGTCATTAAATGTGACGCTGGAAACAGTTCTGTTTATTTCACGGTATTGTTCTTTAGGTACCACTCTATTTTTAATTTTCCAGATAATTTGATTAGCATATATATTGCCAAAGTCAAGACAACTCTCATTCAAAATGCACAATGCTGTGAAATTGGAACCAAGGGCCAGTACAGGAGATTCTGGGATGATGTGACCACATGACTGTACAAGTCCACCTGAAACTGAAAGAAAAAAGGTAAGAAAAAACACATCTTTTTAAAAAACAGAGCATTCCACAATAATTGCTGGTATGACATCACTGCAATATTGAAAATGTTATAACATATGCCTTAGTAGGAAATTAGTTACTTGACAGTTATACAGGCCTTTAGAGAGAGGCAGAGGAGTGTCAAGGACAATGTTCAGTATATTCCGAAAGGGGAAGTAACTGAGGTTACTCTTGCAGTTAAAGGTATTTTCTGTTGAAAAAGATCAACAAGAAATTGAGGCGTGCACCTCTGTTGTGGAAGACTCCTTTTAGAAGAATCACATGCAAACAGTTAAATAATTGAGTTGTCCATTTCAGAATCTTCAATATGTATACTAAAAGAATATTTGGGAATTAGGGTGAACTCTACATTGGTAGTACTCTTTTTACAAAGGAACATCAACACAATGATAAAATGGTGATTATTGCTACACAGGCATATAAATATCAGCTCTTAAAGATGAAAGGTTAGCTGACTGAAATACTGCCTTGATTCAACAGCTACACTAAACATCTTCAGGATGATCATTTGCAATACAATAGAAGTTACTCAAGGCTCTACCTTGACTATAGAGACCAGGACCACAGCCCTAATTCACTGGAAGCTTATTGCTTTAACAGCCGTTCAGTCTGACAAAGACAGGATTTCATTTAGATGTCATTTGGCATATGTGAAATTAAATCATACAATATTGCTTCAAAGGCTTTTTGTGTTTTTTTTTTTTTTTAATTAAAGAAATCACACTATACTAACAAATTCACCACTGCAGTCTGCTACAGTGACTAATTCCAATGATGTCAGTGGAACTAAAGCAACCTGTCACTGATCAAAGTCAGCTTCACTGTCTCTGTACACTGACCAGTTATGAACTGAAACAGAGGTGAGTACTGGATTAACACTGCATTATCTTACCATAAGATTAACAGAGTCTAGGTCTCTTAATCCTACTATACCTTGTTTTCTGCCCCACACCTGCAACAGTTACCTAGACAAGAAGTAGATATGTGCTTCAAGCATCTGATTAAAGAATTTCTGTAATTCTCTTATGTTTAANCCAGTTCCACCCAGAAAACATGCTGCACAGAATTCCTGTAACAGATAAAGAATTCTCATTTAAGCTATTACTCTTCACTTTAGATCACCGTCAGTTTTAAATTTCTATTTGTTCCATGACAATTTCTCATGTATGCTATTCTCCCCCCGAAATAGCATCTCCTCACGCTCTAGAAAAAGAATGCTCATATTTTTCCCTTTTACTCACTGCTATAGCAAACTCCAACGTCTATTTAAGACAACCGATGCAGTTCAAAGGCTCTTAGGTTACAAACTTAAGAAGTGCATCAGCTCAAGTTTTTCACGTCATATATGAAAACAAACTTCACTGGTACTTCTGTAAAAGGTTACAGAGTGCATAACACCATGGCTCAGGTTTTAAAACAGGATTTTATGAATTTGATTATGATTACCATACTTTCCTTTCACCTTACATAAGGTTCAGAATAGACCACAGAACCAAGTTTCTCATTCACAAGAGTGATTTAAATTACACTCAAGAATTACGAAGCACAACTTCACATTGAGAACTTTTGACTGCTACAGAAAAAGCATTACCTAGTTCTTCAAAACCTTGCAAGCGTTTTTAATTCCTCAGAAGCTGGCGAGTTTTTAACGTCTTATCTTCTTCATTTCTATATTATAGCAGAACTCACTTGCTCTCAGTCTTCAAAAGTCTGCAAAACAGTTTAGAGAAACTGAAGCTGGGCAGCTTCCACTTCAGTTGTTTCGAAGCCATGAAGTCTCTTCTGGTTTTCTCAACTTGCAGTTACGAAGCAGCCCAAGTTACTAAAACCAAGTGACCATTCCTTATAAGAGCTCTATTATGTTTAGTCACATTCATGCATGGTTATGGAATTAGAGTTGCATATTCAAATGTGGCATCTATTTCACAACCTTATTTCTAAAAGCAAACTCCACATTGTTCTCATAGCTAGAAACTAAACCTAGAATTTCTAGGTTTACTAAGATTTGAGATGGGATTTCCTATACCAATTCTGCTTATGAAGTTTTCCCTTACCTGAAAAAACCTCTTCATAAAATTATTCTGAGCTTAATCGATATAAAAGGTAACTCCCTAAGAAATTTAAAGGAATTCCAAAGTATGCCCTAGGAAAGAAAATTTAAAAAGCAGAATTCACTGTTATAAGAGGGAAAGGAAACTGCAGCTTATGGCAGAAAATACTGCTCGTCTTTGACTGCATGTAGTTCATTTTATACTGATGAAAGAAAAAATGCAAGGCACTTTTCATACAGATCACACTAAGACTAGACTGGATAAGTCATTTAAGCATCAATGTATTAATATCAAGCTAGAACTGCATTCCTTAGGCATCAGCCTTTTGATTTAAAAATGAGGGTAAATAGTATAACAAAAAAATTATTTTCTCAAGAATTAGAAACCAACAACCCAACAAAAGCTTATCTTGAACCTTTACAGCAGACTCTTTTTAGGACTCACCAGTACAGGTGTATTAGTTTGGACTAAAATAATAGCTAGAATTATTTAGCAGAATCTTTATTTGCATCCATACTCCAGAGTTCACTACTCAAAGCCCACCAAAATTTACTGTTTAAAAATTTTATACTAGAAATATAGCTGATTAGAAAACTTGGCAATTAGGTTAACAAGTACTTATAACTTATGTCACTAGAGATTTATTTATTTACTAAATAACAGTACTGTTATTTATAATCAGACTTTGTATGGAGTTCAGAATAAAAAAATTTTTAAAAAACATTATGCCCTCACTGTTAAGTTCTTGAAGTTAAGTTCAAGACATCTGTAGATGCAATTAATTGCAAGTGTACAGTAAGAAATAAACCAATTGACTTCTGCTTACTACAGACATAACATCTACTGTCTGAAAAAATAAGTTTTTACCCACCCATTCGTTTCTGCATCTTAAAAGCCCAACTGGTTTCATAAACTTAAGTAAATCCACATGGTGAACAAGACCTCTCTGTTGGTTTAGGTCTTAATTCAACGAGTGCTACCGGCACTAAGGAATTTATTTCAGTGTCTTGACTTACTCTAATATTTATCAGAAATACCACTTGCTCCCTGAAGCTTGTTGTACTCTATTAAGTAAAGACCTTAAGATTTGTTATTTTAAGCAAGATTCATCTAAAGCTATTTAACTTGAACAATGTGGTGCACTAGGATTTGAAGCTACTGAGAACCCTGAGGCCAGACAAAAGCTAGGTAGAAAGAAGAGAGCAGCCCCACTTTCCTGTTAATTGCCAAAATCTGCCGAACAACAGCAGATGGAAATTCTATGCTGAAGAAAAAAAAGAGTAAAGCAGATGTAAAAAGGCAAAAAAAAATAATTTAAGAGTGCACAATGTAGCATTTCTCTCCGGGAAAAAACATTTCCTATCATAATTGGTGACACATTAGAATAGTTGCACTGTCAGCTAAGTTAAGTATTGCATCATTAAAAGTTAATGGTTTTCCTTTTGGTAATGACTTATTTCAGGTTATACAATAAATCCACAAACCTAATTAAAAGACTGTTGGTGTTAAAATCATTAAGTCACGTTAAGTATGGCTCAGGTCAATCAGAAAAAAGAACATACTCTGAACCACTTGAAGGAACATAAAACCCAACACTTAAAAAGTAAAAACCAACTCAGAAGTAAACAATAATGTTATTGCATCTTTTGCTGAGGTGTAACTTTTTTTAGTATGAAAACAAACTAAGATCACTTCATCTTTTAAAAGAAATGCCATTTCTATGCTTTAACTGTTTTCCAGACCTAGTTGTCCTGCTCCTATCTGATTTACAGATGAGAAACTCAAGGTCCAATTCTCTGGTAGTCTGCACTTTAGAGAGCTTAGTATCTGTTTTGAGGGAGCAAAAAAACCCTCTACAGTTTAAAACATTATTTCGCTGTACTCAGCTCCTGAAAAGCAAGAAAACAGACTCATGCTCCTTCATCTGCAATGAAAAAATTAACTGAAAACCCCACCTGTCTACACTACTGGAAACAAGCAGATGTGACTATAGCTTCAAAAATCACACTGCAGTTCAGCAT
The DNA here is from genome assembly GCA_013399475.1 of Chauna torquata. NCBI lineage: Eukaryota > Metazoa > Chordata > Aves > Anseriformes > Anhimidae > Chauna > Chauna torquata. The sequence continues at coordinate 323,195 of VXAL01009365.1, read as the reverse complement.
ACATCAAAACAGCATAAAAGCAGATATATCCTACTTTTTTTCCCTGCTGATCAAGGCAGTTACATGATTTAGGGTACAGACCTCTGAACCCACAGATGGGCTACTGCAATGCCTTCTAATGTGTGCTATTTAAAAAACAAAACAAAACATCAGTTTCTCTGGCTTTTACAAGATTGATTCTTGAGGAAAACATAGTTCTATAGGAAAGAACCAGAGCTTCACTAAACAATTCCATCTGTCCAGCCTAGAGGAAAGTTGTAAAATAAATAAATGGTGAGGCTAACACCTAACGAAGCAAGTGGCCATACTTTACATTGGAGTATGGAAGAGATTTCTATGGAAACTTGTGTTTTCTAATCTAAGCATATAAAGATTTGATGGTACAGAAACCCTGCATATAAGCTATACTAAAACTTTACAAGATTGTGCCATCATTCAAGAGAAATGCTGCTGCACACCAACTGTTCACAATTAACTACTTTGTAAGTCATACTAAGTTGCAAGTCTGGATAAAAGAAAACTCATTAGTCTCAGCAACTACACAACACAGCCAGAAATCTTCTGTTTTACAAACTGGTAAAGTTTATTTGGAATCTAAGGTGAAAGTTCAAGCCGATGCTGAACTAACATTGACAAAGGTAGTCAGTTCAGAAACTTTTTTTTTTAAAAAAAAGCAAAATCAACAATTTTTCTAGACTATGTACTTGTTGTGGACCACTAAGTAAAAACAGTTTTTCCCAGCCAAGCCTAATTAGGTACAATGCTAAGTGAAGAGGAAAGGGAGACACAGAAAGAAAATTACATTGGAAGTTTGTCAGGTTACTTTCATAGCTAGGTCTGCTGAAGTGGCAAGGGATCAAAGTCTGTCAAAATACTACACAGCAAACACAATCAATTTAGAACTACTGCTAGTGACAGTCCTTAACTCACAGAACATGTTATCTTCAAGAGGAAAAAACCTGTTAAAATGCTGAGTACTTCAGTAAAGAAAAGTGTGAAATGTGTATGCCATGAAATCACCCAATTTAATCTCTAAATCATACAAGACTTCTACTATTCTTCACATCCTGCTACCATTTTGATAGGAAAGCACTAAGCCTTCGCACCTGAGTCTTTAAACCAATGCTTCAGACAGTGCTCTGTGGAAATCTAGAAAGTCCCCTGAAGTCAAGCAATATATGCATGGAGTAACAACAGCATTCTGTTATCAAAGGTTAGCAATAACACAGTTTTTGAAAAAACATCAGGCATACACGCAAAAGGGATGGCTCTACTTACTCTAAGCAATGAGAGAGAAAGCTTGTGATTTTAATCTTGTTTCACAAATCATGAAAACAGCCCCAAAACGAATACAGGTATGTGTCATATGATGAGTTACCACCTCTCATGTTATCAATATGAGAAACATGACAATTACGATTCAAGTGACCTACAAATGACAATTTCAGTTAAAGAAACTACAGCAAAATGACATTTTCTTGTCAGCAAAGCCAGCTTGCAAATCAAGGAGCAGAGATAACACCAGGACCACCACAGGAAGGTGTTAGGTCTAGTAAGGCTCATCGCCAGGTCAATCACAAAAGCCCAAAGGTTGTCAGCAAACAGATTTCTGAGTCCCTCAAAAAAATATTAATAGCCAAGCTTACAGTTTCAAGTGGTAACTTCTCATCCAGAATCCACATAACTCAGGTAGATTGAGCAAGAAATCTGTACATACCAACAACACTGCAAATAGCAGCTACTACTTGCTGTTTTGTAACAAGCCTCCTTGGCTTAAAACTTGTACTTAAAACTGATCCAAAAGCAGTATCTATCCTCAAGAAATTTTGATTACTCAAGCTGTAACTGCTTTCTAATTAAGAGTACTTAATTTGCAAGCTTCCTTCCTGCGAGCTTACTTCCTTCTTGGAAATACTCATGAGACTTAAACACATTTTCAAAGAGAATCACTTGAAAATCTTGCATAACCTTATATACACAGAATATTCTGAAATTCACCTTTATATTGAAAATACCTATACACAAATAGAGTAACCTCTTCTCTATTAGAACTGCAGAATCTTTTAGCTTGGAAAGGACTTCTGGAGGTCATCTGGTCCAACCCCCTGCTCAAGTAGGGCCACATAACACAGGTTGCCCAGGACCATATCCAGACAATTGAATGTCTCCAAGGAGGGAGACTGCATAACCTCTCTGGGCAACATGTGTCAGGGCTCCGTCATCCACACAGTGAAGTGCTTCCTGATGTTTAAATGGAACCTTGTCTTCCAGTTTGAGCCCACTATCTCTTGTCCTGGCACTGGACACCACTGAAAAGAACCTGAATGTTTTCTTAGCATCCTTCCTTCAAGTATTTACAGACATTGATAAGATCTGCACCACCCCCTGCCCCCCCTTGAGCATCCTCTTCTCCAGGCTGAACAGTTCCAGCTCTCCCAGCCTCTCCTCAAAGGAGAGATGCTCCAGGCCCTTCATCACCTTCATTGGACTCTCCCCAGTATGTCCAGGTCTCTCTTGTACTAGGGAACCCAGAACTGCGCACAGTATTCCAGGTGTGGCCTCATCACTGCTGAACAAAAGGATCACCTCCCTCAACCTGCTAGCAGTACTTTGCCTAATGCAGCCCAGGATACTGTTATCCTGCTTTGTGGCAGGGGTACACTGCTGGCTCATGTTCAACTTGGTGTCTACCAGGATCCCCAGGTTCTTTTCTGCTGGGTTGCTTTCCAGCTGGGTGGCCCCCAGCACGTACTGGTCCCTGGGGCTGCTCCTCCCCACATGCAGGACTCTGTACTTCTTGTTGAAGTGCACGAGGTTCCTGTCAGCACACCTCTCTAGCCTGCTGAAGTCCTTCTGGATGACAGGATGACCCTCTGGCATATCCACCACTCCCCCCAGCTTTGAGTCATCTGCCAGCATGCTGAGGCTACACTCTGCCCCACTGTCCAGATCACTAACGAAGATGTTAAACAGGTATGGACCCAATATTGACCCCTGGTGTATACCACTAGTTACTGGCATCCAACTAGACTTTTTATTACTGATCACCACCCTCTGGGCCCTGCCATTCAGCCAGTTTTTAACCCACCTCACTGTCCACCTTCTCTGCCCATATATCAACAGCTTGTCTATGACGATCTTACAGGGGACAGTGTCAAAGTCTGTATTGAAGTGAAGGTCCGCAAAGGTCCACATTTTCCCTAGTCTTCCTTTTGTCACCAACGTACTTATAGAAGCCCTTCTTATTCTCTTTCACATCCCTGTCCAGATTCAATTCCATTAGAGCTTTAGCTTTCCTAACTTATTCCCTTGATGCTTGAACAATGCCTCTGTATTCCCCCCGGGTTTCTCATTCTTGCTTCCACTGTCTGTATGCCTCCATACTGTGTTTGAGTTTGGCCAGGAGCTCCTCGTTCATCTAAGCAGGCCTCCCGGCATTTTTGCTTGACTTCATCTTTATTGGTATGCACTGCTCTTGAGCTTGGAGAAGGTGATCCTTGAGTATTCATCAGCTTTCTTGGGCTCCTCTTCCTTCCAGGGCCTTATCCCATGAGATTTTTCCAAGCAGATCCTTGAAGAGGTCAAAGTCTGCTCTCCTGAAGTCCAGGTTGGGAGCTTGATTTTCATCCTGTCCCAAGGATCTTCAACTCCACCATCTAATTATAACTGCAGTCAAGGCTACCTTTGACCTTCACATTCCCAACAAGCTCCTCATTGCTGGTGACTATGACGTCCATAAGAGCACTTCTCCTCCTTGGCTCCTTTAGCACTTGGAGTGTGTATCATCACCACACTCCAGGAACCTCCTGGACTGTTTATGCCCTGCTAATGTTGTCCCTCTCTCATTTTCCTATTGCAATACACCAACACAGAAATTATTAAAGTTTGTTAAATTCAGAAATTACTTGTTTTCAGCAGATCATACCTTTTATGTATCATTATTCCTCTGAAAGTAACAGCATTTAAGAAGAGAAATATAATTAATTCTATATTCTAGAAGGGAAGAGAAGATGAAAATCTCTTAACTTCCCAAAGTGTTTTTGTCCTCTTCAGTTTGTAGACCTCTATTTTCTTCCTTCCCAGTGACAGTACAGATCACCAGTGACAATACTGTAACTCTGCATAATTCTAGCAGGTTTCTCTTTCAGAGATACCTTAGAAGCAACAGGCAGCCACCAGCTGGCAGTCACCCAGTCAGCCTAAAACACTGATGAAAACTATGAGACTGGAATTTATTTTCCTCTCCACTGGCAGCCCACTTGGCAAACTGTTTTCCTTTGTGCCTCAGTTTCATCATCTGTAAGATGGAAATAATGACACTGGTTTTCTTTAGGAAGAGTGTCAAGAGACCCACTGCACAGACAGGTGGAGTTCAGGAACACATTGAAAGTGAGCAGTAGTCCCCAGCTGCTCATTGCACCCACTCCTCCTTAGCTCCTTACACTCTCATAGTTAGACCACATGTAAAACAAAATGCATTTCTTTCAAGATCAGCACTTTTCTACATTCTGGTCTACAGGCTACATGACAGACCTGTAGGCAGGCAACAAGGCTCAGCACTTTTCAGCATGAAAGTAAACGCCAGCCGATAATATGGCCAGGCTTATCAGAGTTGAAAACGACTGAAGGACACGAGTCCTGTGAGGGGCACAGCACCTTTAGTAAAACCGCTGGCATTAACAACTACCGTACTAAAGGAAAACCCGGATAATCATCACGCTCACTCTCCGTGCCATGTCAGCAAAACCGCAACAAGGCAGGACAGAAGGCTACGGATGGGCATCCCCCCGTCTGTTACCAGGAACACCGCCAAGAAGACGGAGCCGACAGCCCGGCCCCTCGCCCAGGAGGCCCCGCACGGCTCGGCAGCGGGCGAGGCCATGTTGCGCCTTCAGCGCTACAGCCGGCCCGGTTCTGCCAGCGCCCGCCGGGGGGAGGCGAGAAGCGGCCGCTCCCCCCGTCGGCCCGCACCGCCGGCTCCGGGACCGGCTCGGGGAGGACCGCTCGGGGCGCGGACTGGGGGAAGGCGAGGGATCGGCTGGGAAAGCGAGCGGCGCAGGGCTGCCGTCCTCCCCCTCCCTGCCTGCCTCCCTCCCTCTCTCTCTCTCCCAGCCAGCCTTGGCCGCACGCCCACCCGCCAGGCCCGCCCGCGGCGCACGGCCCGGCCCGGCGAGCCCGGCCAGGCGGTGGACAACGGCGCAGCGTTGCC
>VXAL01009365.1:293863-308653 GCA_013399475.1 Chauna torquata | reverse complement strand
CTCCTCTCCTCTCCTCTTCCTAATACATTTCCTCCCCCTAACTTTCACCTGTGGCTTTACTTGTTATCCTCCTGCTCATGTCTCAGTGTTAGGAGGAAAATTTGGTAAAGTGGGATGGTATCACAGCCTGTCATTTAGGATAAGATATGAACTGGAAAGAAGAGGCATATGTGATTAACGAGCTACTGCCCTCACATTGCTCTCAGGGTGCAAAGCTGGCTCTGTGGCACTTAGAACAAGGCATCTGTGGCAAAGAGCGGGACTCAGCCCTTACAGCCTCCAGAATTAGGAGTTGGTGGAAGTCCTAACCTCACATACAGACAAGCTATTGATGGTACAGTGATGGGATCTTACCCCTTGGGAAGCAGTAGTTCCTGGCGCCTGCTGAATTCCTTCCAGCAAGTTCAGCCACTGGTTTATAAAAGAAAAGTACAATTTGACATATAATCCCTGGCAAGTTGCTGGCCCTTGTGTCTGAGGGATGAGAGGAGACTGTTCTCAGTGTTCACACAGTTCTTTTTTTTTACTGTAAGTAGTAATTCTTTGTCCACAGCCTTAAAAAAAAAAAATAAAAAGAAAAAAGGGATGAGGACAGAAGGTTTAGTCTCATTTCTGTGCATAAGAAGTCTCTTTTACACATGACTGAATTCAGCCATATCTGGGATGAATGTAACAATTGTTTAATGATGTGAAGCCTTAAATTATGTCCAGCTGATTATGTAGGGGGATTTTGCAGGCAGGAAGAAGTTAATTATCCAAAGCTGGATCCACATCAAGATTAGGCTTATTGGCTCTCACGTTGTAAACTTGATAGCTCTGAAGTGGTAACTGACATACTTTTTTTAATATAATTTTGTGAGTATGTGCTGTGCTGTAAGAAGGTACTTTTCCAGTCTGCTCAAGAAGCAACTTCTTGCATGCTCATTTCTTGAGAAAATGAATGCAACCTGACATAATGCCCAAACACTTACTGTAAAAAAAAAGTTCTATTGGTAGTGATTGTATGACTGTTTTTTTTTTCTTTTTTTTTTCCTCAAAACTGACCGTTACGTTTTCAGTGTTCTTATTGGTTGTAACATAAAGTCATCTAGACAATATGAATATAACGAAGAAACATAGATGGATTTTTATCATACCAAAGGCTAGCTGATTCTCTTTCTGAGCTATAAGGTAAAACTTACCGATAAACTTCTAGACTAGCAGAGCTAATGAGTATTTGCTATGGACCCATGTAGAGTGAAGATGTTCTGTAAGGAATTAAATCTTCAGCCACTGTTAGAAAAGTAAGCAGGAGTATAAATGTATATTAATCCTAATTTTGATTTAATTTAAATTAGTAGGAATTTACTGTTGAGTTCATTAACAGTTTGATTGGGCTCCAGTTGTCAAATTCTGCAGGATTCTGCTGACTTTTACTAACTTTGGGGAGGACTAAACTGCCTCATGAAGGAGTGGAAATAAACCCGTCAATGTATTCTTAAGATAGATTGCTCCTAGGAAATTGGTAAGAACTAAATATTTATCTTCAATTATAACAGGAAAGATGTTTTGAATTACCTGCAGACATATGGCATCCCTGTGAAAGTATTTTGAGCTATTCAGAAACTTTATAAATTACTGTTATACAACAGTAAACATATTCTCAAATCCAGTAACATCCTTTTTTTCTTTTCTTTCTATGTCATTCAAGTTAACTGAGAAGAAAAAGGTTTCTAGGATATATAAGGCCTATTTCTGGTGGGAGAAGTCCTTATTTTAGCAGCAACCTTATCCTGTATGAGATTTTATACCATTAATGCAGTTTATTTATGTTACATTAGGTACCAGTTTTGCAAAACTCATGTATTGCAGATGAATCTAAAATACAGAAAAATGACGTCCCTCTGGCAGACAAAATTTATTTTCTACAAGGGAATTTCATTTGATTGTGCCCAAAAAATGTACTGCCCAATTAATGTTTTTTGGAAGTTGCCCATGTACAAATGAAGACTGAAAGACAAAGTTTCCTCAAAAAAGCTAAATGTTTAAAAGAAGAACTAGAAGGAAATTCTGGTCTCACTGAACTGATTTTTTCCATTGTCTTTTGCAAATTTTAATCTTCAGTTTTCCAAAAATGGGCTGCCCAGGTAAGTAAGATCTAATTAAAAATTTAAAGAAATGTCACAGTAACAGAAGTACTCTACATTTTAAGCCTTTAAAACCAGTACATTTTTTAGTGTTTTTTTTGTCAGTTTCCATTGATTTTTTAAACATATCTTTATTTTTGAAACGTAGATGACACCACTAGTATCAATTCCTTTATGAAATGAAACTCCAATATAATTGCGAAGCGAAACGGAAAAACAAGAAAACAAGGACAGGATGCTTACTGCTCGACTGACTGACATCCATAGAGCTTGAAAGGAAAGGAAACACAGCAGATCCACTTCCTATTTGAGTCAAACCATAGTGCTAAAAAAAGAACCAGAGATAATAACAACAAAGTAAGTTGTCTGAAAAGGGCTGCAAATTCTCAAGGTAAAAAGGAGGAAAAGGCAAGCAAGGAGAGATAATTGAAAAGGCACAGAGTACATTGTGGCTCTGCCAACCACAATGACAGTGGCAGTGTATAACTTTCGGCTTCTGTAAGAAAGGGAAAATATATTTTTATTATTCAGCTTACATCAAAAATGCTTAAAATAAGTTGCTTTAAGCAATAAATTGCTTAAAAACTCCACCAAATTTCAACATTTCAGTCTTCTCTGTTTCTTGTACTAAAACCTCTGGGGTTTCTGTCAGTTTTTAATTGCATTTGTAAAATGGACATACAACTCACTCACCTGTGAAAAAAAACACCCACATTTCTCTAATTATTAATAGTGTGTTATATTTCCAGGGTCGTTTCTTTGAACCTTCTTGCCAATAGTAGTACTTACCTACTTTTGTAAAGTATCCAAAGACCCGAGAGGACAATCGTCGGTACAGCTAACATCATGTTGTCTAATGTTGGTATAGGAAATGCTTGCTAGCCTGGCAACTAATAACAAGAATGAGAGCTGATAGTTTTGTTATCTTAGTCTAATGCTGGTCATGATATACTGGTAGTGAAGTCAAACCCTGTGCTGTTTCCCTCAGATAAAGTCTGTTAAGACTTCTCCTGGCAACCAGGCAACAGTCAACATTTAAGGGGAGTTGAACATGCATTTAAATGAAGGATTTGACTTTGTGAGCCAGACTGTATGAATTTACTGGCTCCAGACCTTTCAAAATCTGTAAAATTTTCAGGTTTTTTGGGACATCTGTTATTTTGCTAAGCCTGATCATCAAGCAAAGCCCTTAGTGTTCTCCACTAACCATGATTAACCATCTGGCAGCTATCTGTAGGTATAGTTTCCCAAACTATAATTTCTTTCCAGGGCTAAGCTGAGCAGGATGACTAGGGGCCCGGCATCTGCTTTTCTGTTATTTCAAAAAATTACTTCCAGTATTTCTGCCCAGCACTTAGCATCCTTATTTACTTTAGAGTATTTCCAGCAGATGGGGAGGAGTGTTCCGTTTTCCTCACATTCAGCACATTTCTGAAGAATGCTGATTTCTTTTTTTGGGCTATAATGGAACAAGATACCACTGGAATAGTACATTTCATAATGGATTTCTTTGGTGGTTGCACTTCTTGATGATCCCAGAGATCTGTTAGATTGTACTATTCATCATCTTACCTCATTTTGTTTCAGCTAGTAAAAGCAGAAATATGGTCTGGAGCGCCAGCCTGCTGAAATACACGAAGTCTTCTCCACCACCTCTTACAGCTTTCCATTCATGAAAACCATGTTAACCATGTCTGACAAATACAATTTAGAAAACAAACAACTGCTTCAGCTTACAGGAACAACAAAATAGTGCTCAACTCCAAGATAATAAGAATTGTTAAAAAAGCAAAACAAAAGAATGTTATCCCTAGTTTTTCTCCTGGTTTGGAAGAATGCTGAATTTTCATGCTATGGGGGCTTTTAGGAGCTTTAAATTTTAAAGAGTAACTCTATGTTTTAGCTGGTGCTTTTTATCCATGATCAGGGTTCCACGCTCCCTCATGCAATGTATGAGATTTATATTCTAAATATATTAATCATTACCATTGGAAGGCTAGGAAGCACAAAATTCCCATGCAGTTAGCAATGTTATGAAATCAGTAAAGACAAAATTTTTGAGAGCATAGTATCTCACCGGAGCTGTGCTGCATGGGACAATAGGCACTTTGCTATTAGTTACGTTTAGTTTTGACATTAAAGCAGTTTGCTGTTAAGTGGATGGAGTTATACTTCACTGCTGTAATGCAAAGAAGTCAGGGAAAATTTGTTGCTTTCTACTATGGGTTTTGTGGCCCAAACTCAAGTTGCTTCTAGGTGAGATTATCATAAGGAATGTTCTCAGCAGCCAAATTACTACATTTGCAGTGAAACAAATCTGTTCCAAGCCTAGGAGGTACAAATGAGAAAGAAAATAGAAACGTTGATCTAAATGTTGTGGTTAAATAATTCTGGTAGCAGTAAGTCTGTTTTCCCAGTTTTTTATTTTTATTTTTATTTTTGGTCATCTAATTCATCCAGATCGGGTATTATGTCAGTTCTGAATAGGCTGAAGTCACTGTAGTTTAGAACTCTCTCACAGGGGTTTCTGAAGCTTTTAAATCTATGGTAAGAGAGGGAGTGGGTAGTGTATCTAGCTGTATGTGGGTAGAGAACTATTATGCAGGATACAGTATAGGCTCAAATAACACTAGTGGGGAAAGTCCAAGGAAGGACCCTGGGAGTAGGTCATGGTTTCAAATCTCTCCAGGTTGAACACGGGCAGAAGCTTTTTCAGACTGTATGCTGGAGGAGAGGGTATGGAAGGTTGTGCAGTCCACAGGGACCTCATGATTTGGCAGGTGAATTCCCGCTTTACAAACCTGCTCATAGGCTGTAGCTCCTGGCATCTTGCCTGTTTTTTCTGGTTTGAAAAGGGAGGGGTGAATTTTCATGTATAAAAGTACCTCTGTCTCTAGTTCACCTCAAATAGTTGTTGAGCAGCTGCCACACTTTCTAGTTGGCCTTAGGCCTCAAACTGTGTGACAGACAAACCTTTTTTTTCTGAAAGCACCAGAGAACATTAAAAAAAGAGAATATATATATATATATTTAGTATAAACACTTGTACTACACGGGAAATATTGTTCAGATACAAAATTTAGTTTGTTCTAAAGAGGAGAAAAAGACTTTGGTGAAAAAGATGTTTGCCTTTCTAATTTCACTTTCTACATTGAATCACTCAAAGCTTGTTGGTACTGATTATAGTATTTCCTCTTCCCTTCTTGTAATGCTCTTCTCTAATGTAAACACGCATGTAAGCATTGCTGCAAATGTATCTATCATGTAGAAGTAAGGATTTTCTTTTTCTGTCTCTGACAGTTGAAAAAACAGTGCTCCTCAAGAGAAGAAAGAGAGAAGGGGAGAAAAAAGAGATTAAGACCTGACCAAATATTAAAAAAATCACAGACTAGCTACGCCCGTACTTAAATCTCTAGCAGTTACTCTATATTCATGTTTCTGGGTATTCATACCTTTGTCCTGCAATTCAGTCCATGCAGGCAAATGTTCCAGCGCAGTAGCTGAAGATACACAGGCAGAGAAACTTCTTTCCATGGACTACTGCATCTGGTCAGTAGAGCAGCGAAGTTTCTTAGGTCTGCATAATGCTTGAAAGACTGTAGGCATCAGCTCCCAGACTCTGTAAAGCATTTGAACATTTGCTTAAAGCTTGATGTAAAATATTTAATCAATTTGAAAACATTAAATACTTGTTTGAATCATAGGCTGCAAAACTTGCAACTTAAATGAGTAGTAATGTAAATGTGTTCTGAATGTTGAAAATAACTGATGCTACCGTTAGGGAACTATCAGTAAAACTATTGGCTGTAATTGTATCTTTATCTCGTCTTCCTAATAACACATACGAGTACTGAAGCTTCTTAGAGCTGTAGAGATTAGAGTGAAATCCAAGGTCTGTTTGACTCGTAACATCTGGAAATAATCTGAAAAGAGTATAATTATTGTTTAGGACAGCTAAGTGAGAGAAAATAAAAGGAGATGAATTAAATATAGACCTGTTTCAAACTCTCCTTAAGCCACTGAAAGAAGTCTTTTGGACTCACTTGGGATCATGGAAACCCTGAGAGAAGAAGTATAGAAGGATCCTTGTGGTCATTACAGCCTAACCCAAAAGGACCCGGTACTGAGGTCTCTTCTATGAACAGCTGACCCTGATTTGTTTTGCAGTGTCTGCAGTGGGCGTATGCCTTCCAGGAAAACAAAACCACAACCATTGTATTTCTTTTGACCTCAGGAGGGTAGGTGAGATTTAAAAAAATAAAAAAGGTGGTTTGGAATTCTAAAGTTCTAAAGTAAATATTTAGGAAAACACTTAAAATGCTTTATAATACTAATAAAATATCAAGAATTTTATTAAATATATCTTGAGGCTCTTGTGACATGAGACAAAAAGAGTTCTGAAAAGCCTGTCCCCTTACATGCTGGTATGGTTTGCTTTCAGTAAAGAAGAGCATCCCAGGATCTCTACAAAAGTTCTTTTAAAATTGACTGGAACATCTGAAACTAAGTCAGTTCTGACTGGCCCAATGTGTATCTACAGTGATTTCGCAGTAGCCTATGGAAGAATCCAAACAGCTGTAGTTTTCAACTGGCCTTACTGTATCTGTCCTACACCAAATGTGATCTTTCATTTTATAGATTATGTTTAAATCTCTGGCTTCTAAAAATAGTGGTGGGAATGATGTAAGGGGCAAGAGATGCTCTGAAGTGCACTGTGTAAGAGATCCTTTGAAAGAATGAATCTACATAACTGCTGAGAGAACATGGTTGACAAGAAGCTGTGATGTACAAGGAAGGACACTGGTTTCTTAGTTAATGTACATTGCTGACGTGTTTGGAGGAGCACAGGCTGTTACCATTAATTTAAATACAGCTAATACTTACAGAAAGCCTAAGGAATTATGCTTAGCTGATGACTGTATTTTATCCACTGCTAAAATGCAGTCCTTTCTACAGTGACTACTAAAAAGGGTTTATCAGCAGTACAAGGGTTGTATGGATCCGTGTTAGTAGAGGTTGTATGCACAGCACATAACTGGGAAGAACAAGCAATGTTATGTGCAATGTATGTAAAACACTGATGAAATCCCACATTCAGAATAAAATGAGAATATGACAATAAAGCTCACAAAAATCAAATAACAAGGATTTTAGTCTTGCTTGGAAGGCCTTATTACATTGTAAAGATGATGCAAAGGGTTTCAGTCTACCTGAGAAGTAAAAGGCCCCAGGAGAGTGGTGCTACAGGGAAGACAGCAACCAGAGGTGTGAGAAAGAGAAAGCAGGCCTTTCACTTGAGTGGTTTCATCAAAGTATTTAAAGCACCATTTATTTCATTCCTGAATGTTGTTTCACAGAGCTCACATAAAGAAAACACAACAGGGAATGAAGTTCATGACTTTTATGATTTTCATGCTGTAGTTGTATGAAGAAATGGGCGAATTTTACAACACGCTATCAGCAAATGTTCTTTCTAATTCATGGATTTCAAAAATGGGTAGCTTAGCCTTCCTTTCACCTTCTACAATGTAAAACAGTGCATACTAGGCAGAGTCAGGCCCAAATAATATATCTTTCTTTTACAGCGGAGGAACTGAGGGGAGAACATAAAAGGGAAAACCACTCCCTGCTACTCTGTAAGCTTAATTTCATCCTGAGCCATTTTGATTATCAGAATAACTGATACTAAAGGATGATGACATGGGAATACTACCATTTTCAGGTATTAAATACGAACAGGCTTTATATTTTCAGTTTCAGAAAGATAATAACACAATGTATGGCTGAATCAGGAAATCAACCAAGACATCTTTGTTGTATGACCTTAACCAAAATTATTTCATTTCAATGCTGCTGTTACTTTTGCTACTCTGTGTGTAACCTGTTTGTTTCAATTCTAAGTTTTGGGTTTGCAGGGTCTATTTCTTATAATGTATTAGCACAGTAGGAAGCACGAGATTTAAATCTTTGCTGGAATTTCCAGGTGCTACTTTGATACAAGTAAATGAATTACACACGGTTTAATAAGTAGTCACATCTCACATATAACAAATGGACTTCAGTTCCATTAGTCTAATGGAATAATAAAGAACAGCAAAAGATTTGTCTGCAGCTTGGGAGAGGACAGATGTAGTCTGATGCAATGCTGACTTCTGCCACAAGCTGCATTTCCAGTTATGCTGACTGCAAAGTGAAAGAATATTTTGCATAGTGGAATTTGCTTTTTTTTTTTTTTTTTTTTTTTTTTGCTGTTTAAGCTAGCTGCACAAGTCACACCCTAAATGGTTTCTCTTTTATAAATCCCAGTACAGCTTACTGTCACGTGCCCCACTGCTCAGTAACATTCCACTCTCTCAAAATCATATTTATTGGTGACTTTTTTAAACTCTTGCTAGAGGCCATAAAGAGTACTTGCCAGTAAGACCTTAATTTAAATTGGATAATTATTCCCAGAAAGTCAAAACTGTTAGCACAGTTCTGGTGCTACATGATACAGCTGTACGATGCTGAACAGTTCATATGTATATAGACCACATTCCTTAGGTGGTATCTCAGCCAGCTATGTTGTGCTGGCCAGTATGAACAGTTGTGAACATGGACCTTACTGTTCATTTGTGGAAAATATAGAAGCAAGAGAGCTCTTTTTTGGAGTAAAGAGCTGAAACAATAGAGAACATGTCCCAGAAGACTTAACCACAAGCACTAAGCATTAAGGCTAAGACAAGTTTCCCTATAGAGTTACTGAAAAACAAGAGCCAGGGAGTCAGGGGGATTGGTGATCTGAAGAAGGTAGCCAGAAATCCACAAGAAAATGGACACTGGGAAAGAGGAGTAAGCTGCACAGGCTCTGCCTCAAAAGCAGGTTCCCATTTTGAATGTAGAAGCTGGAACAGTATATTGGTGTTTTTTGCATCCAGAAAGCACAACCCTGCGTATATTCTTGAAAAATAGTCAGATAAAGTCAGAGACCATGCTGCTTCCTCTCGTGAATATCTTAATTTGATTTATTTGCTAGTTACTTAGGATCCAGTGACAACAGTTGCTTACACATCTACTGTGAAAACCTCCTCAAATCTCTTGGTTTAGCTCAAAACACAGAGTGAGCTTTACCTTAGGAACGTGTTATCTTGTGGTTGTTTCTCAGTTCCTCCCTTTTCCCTTGCCAACAGCTTTCCAAAGTGCCTCTTACACTCTTACCCAAGTGCCCAGCACATGGGTACTCAGAACTCAACATATCATCATTTTTCTTTCCATTTTGTTGCTATGCTGTTCTGTTGTGTTGAACTAGGCGCTACTGTTTCCTCTTTGCAAAGGTTTGGTGTGGGCAAGTGTAAGCCTCAGGAAGCAAAATCTGGTTCAAAAAGAATTAATCTTACTTACTAATTCACTGAGAAATTCACTGAAATATGTGGAAGTAAAATACCATTTTTAATAAAGAAAACAACATTTTCAGAGTACAAAACAGGACTGAGTTGGTACATCTGAGTTAGCTGTTCTTGTTTGCCTAGAATTTCAATATACAGCTGACAGTCCTTTACCAAAAACAAAGCAAACAAACAAACAAAAAACCAAACAACAAATACAAAACCAATCAATCAATCAATGAAACAAACAAAAAACCCAAACACATCACCATATATTCTTATTCAATATTTTCTTACTCACTATGCAGAAAAGACTACACACTCTGGGAGAGCTGGCCAGCAAGACTGGGTAATCAGCTTAAAAATGAGACACTGGCAGTTTTAAAAATAATTCCTGGACAAATATATACCATTACTTTGAGTTGGTACCCCATACCCAGAGGTACTGGAGCTAATTACAACCATGTGATGTTGTGACATGGTTGTTTGAGAGTCGATACAACATGGTGTGTTACCATTTCCAATGTGTGCTGATGGCACTGAAGAGTTAACAGTGTTCATCCAACCATGTACAGAACATGTAAACAGCTGGAAGATCTGTGCTGACTACTTTCAAGGGCTTCCCATAAACACAAAAAAAGGAATACTCCCGAGGAGAACTCAAGCTATTGAAGAAGTCCAGATGGCTGCCAAATCAAAAAGGTCACTAAGGTGCTTTTCTCCCTAAAGAGTCTCTCTTGAGCTGCAATATGATTTCTGTTATGAAAATATATTTAAAAATAGCTTCAGAGTTTGTTTCTCAGACTAACCCTAGGGTTGAGATTGTTGGTAGATGTGCTTGAAAGGAAGTAGTTCACACCTGTGGCAGCATTTCTTTGAAGGTCCTAAATAAAGAGAACACTTTGACACAGATCTCTGACATCTCTCAGCTGCAGGCAGCTGAGGAATAAATTTCTTCTTTAAGAATATTTGGAATAGAAAAGTATACTTAACTGTCTTACATAATACAACGTGGTTACATGTAGCAACCAACAGAAAAAAAAAGACAAACAACAAAACTCTAGTGTGGAATGCAGAATCTGTCACACTCCTGCAGATTGTAAACTTTGAGAAATGTACATGAACGTGAGAACTAGCTGGATGATCTGACAAAGTTGAGAAGATGGGTCAGAAGATAAGTAAAGCTTGTACCAATTTAATAGCATATTCAAAAAAGACCATAACTAAAAGTTAGTGCAGAGAGGAAAGTCTACAGCCATCATTCACATTTTAAATTAGGATAAGTTCAGTCATCACTTGAAACAATTCATACTTGTTAGTTTTAACAGGCCCAACTGTTGAACTTAGCCCAGCATATGGGTTACTAAATTAGGATTATGGATTTTAGAACATTAAACAGGGGAGTTACACTCATGTGGATTTTATTTCCATGGTTGCATGTATCTAGGTGGCACAGTAATACAGGAAGCTTTTCAGAATCGACTGCTGATTGAAACAGAGTGTCAGTAAGAACTGAACTCAGACGATAGATTTTCAGTGGTTTGAGTTGATGATTTTGGTTCAGCTTAAAGAAGACAGTTTTAAGCATTTTTCAAACTGGCTTTTTAATTTTTAAAGACAAGTCAAACAAAACAGCAAAGAAACTTGTGATTTCGATTTTACTGCAGGAATTTTCCATTTGTTGTAAAAGGAGAACATGACAACCCTCTCCTCTCCATCACCTTCCTGTGGTTAACCTGTAAATACAGCTCCACATTCCTGTATGCTGGTCACCCACCATTGTGTTTGGGTGAAAATGATGTGCTGAGGTACATACCAAGTTATGCTGCCCAGAAAAGGTTGTGATGGCATTGTATAATGTATTTGGTGTCCCTCCATGGGCAGTACCAGAGGGCAGCAGGGTTTTGATTTGGGTCAACTAGAGAATGTGAAAAAAAACTGTTTCTGTGAGAATGGCTACAGGTCTCCTATCTGGTAACAGTCGTTGTTCATTGACTATTGCAGAAAAGCTGCTGTAGGTATTATGTGATGAGTTCAGACACAGTTCACAAAACTATGCTCGGGAGAGCAGCTGGAACAAGCTTGGTAGATACTAGCTTGTTTAATGTCGTTTCTGTTATTTGGGATGGCAGAGTTGAACTGTGACTCCAAAATCTCCATCTGTGCTCATCTGTCCTCCAAGGAGATAAAGGAGAAAAAAGAAGAGCTAATCTCAGCTGGCAGATAACTTATCCAATGCAGCTCTAGGCCTCTCCTAGCCCAGACAGTAATCACACAAAGTAACTGCTGTGAAGAAGGCTGTCACTTAATTTTCCTGAAGATAAAGGCTCTTTCTCAGTCCTGTACTACTGCTCTGGGGCTGTGGTTTCTGGCTAGGATCCCCAGTGCCCTGCATGAACCATCCATAGCTGTGGGTAATGATGCTTTTCAAACTGTCAGTGACAGCACTGTGACTACTACACATTCCCCAGCAGGAGCTTTGCAGCTGAGCTGCCTTGGCTGACTAGCTGAGGTGGCTTTTGGCCAAGAACAAGCATAGGCCTGTGGCCAGGATCTGCTGTCAGACTCTGACTCTCTGCGTTATGCCCTGAGGTGAGCCATTTATTATTTCAGACCTTAACTTGCTTCCTGCATTTCTCCACCTGGATTGTCATAAATGCTGAACGCTCACAAGCCAGTTCCCATAAGCAGGGATAAAAGAAACCATGTTTTGTGTGGTTAACACCTAGGCAGTAAAGATAGCTCCCCTACCTCAGTTCTCAGAAGCCACTACTGCACGCTTAGTGTCTAATCTTCCTGTCTTAGTTTCCTACTGTGTAACATTAGGATGATATTATTTACTAGTCTACTGGGCTAAATTTCATCAGAACACATAAAAAACCCCTCCAGCTTGCTACAAGATCTCTGTTAGTTTTGGTGACCAGGTGCTATCCTCACATAAAAACCCAGAGAGGAATAAAACCTCTGTGAGAGCAGATTATCTTCCTGTTTACCACCTTACCAGAGAGCACAAGAAGTGTGCAAAGCTGGTGCTTGCTTTTTCCATTTAGGTAAAGAGCTTACACCAGTTTCTGCTGCACCTTTGGAGTCTGTTTTTAACACTTGTCTAAAGTGCGCTGATCGTATGTTTACAAAAGTAACATTGAAAACTGATGGTGATAGATCTGACAGTATTGATGGATGAAATTTTCATTATGAAAAAAGAATTCAGGGAAGTATTTCATCAAAATAGCTCCTGGAAATCCTCACTTTTGTGAACCAAGAGACCTAGGATCTTGCAATTACCCCAAGTAAGAAGGTGATGTCTGAATTCTCAATGACTACACTGAGGAAAGTAGTAATGTAGCTGTAAATTCTGACACATTGATTTTTGTGTTTCTGAAACTGAGTATTTCAAGCTCTGCATCAGGAACAGTGTAGGAGAGTCTTCACCTGTGCTTTTAAAGCACCTATAACTGCAACATTTGATGAAGTGTACAGTAGGCATGTATGTAAGAGTGAAAACAATAAAATCCTAATGTAAATTCATTGGGCATAAAAAAACCAAACAAACCACCAAACAGAAGTAAGTAGATAAACAGCAAGGGCACGTATTGCTACTTACAGCATATGCCACCGATGAGTCCCTATGTTTCTGAGTGGAAAGTTTCATGTGTATTAATTATCACGAACCCATGAAGGAGTATCTCATGAAGAAACCTAAGCAATGGCTAATCAGAAGCAGCTTTCATAAGATATGTCTCGAAACCCACAATGAAAATAAGATGTTAATGTTATTTACAGGAAAACCAATCTTCTAAAAATGTTTAGCTGAGAGACAAAGACCACAGGGTCAATGACAAACTTCAAGTGGCTTTAGTCTCTAGTTTCTAGGACATACTGAAAAAAACACCCAAATCAACAATGGAAGGAAAATCTCTGTAAGATCACAACATAGTGAACTGTGGAAAAAACACTAGACAATGTACCAGAAGAGGCCAAAGCACAAAAATATTTTTACTGTTTCAAGTATTAGAATTTACAAAATCATCTAACCCCTTTCTGATAAATTCCCTACACAGGCTGTCTTGGATCAACAGCTGGAAGATGAATTAACATTTAAGAAGCTCCAGAGTTGCAGGTCAGAACAAAGTTCTGCTGTCTGGTGTTAGGAGTCGGACAGAATGCGAGACAGAGCCTCACGATGGGTTAATTCATCATTTTAAGAGTTTGGTGTAGTTGTTCTTAATAATAAATCTCTACCTTATTTCCCGGAGTCTACTACAAACAGTTGCTTTAGAAAAACAGGACATGACTGGCAAATTTTAGCAACTGGAAATACAGTCTGTTCAACCGTATACCTAGTATATACATATATAGTATAGCCTTTCTCAGTACACTTTATATTTTTTATATTTGGTGTTTGTAGTGCAACAGGAGGTCACACTCCATGCTGCCAAGTACCCTTACAGCAAAACAAGCAGTCACATGGGGAATGGGAAGTTACTGCAGGAGACTGTACCATGTAGGTCTCTGAAGATCATGTTAAACTCAGCAGCAGCTGCAGAAGACAGGCCCTTTAGAGTGTTGGCTAGCAGGCAGGGAACACTTGTCTAATGGGCCTGGAGTTTATTTCTTGGCTCCATGTCAGCTCATTCACATCAAGTACTGCTCACTGCCCTTGGTTAGAGTTGGCTTTATTGCTGGACACCTAAACCTCAGGTCTAAACTGCCTCAGTGGTGATGAGCTTTTCCACCTATATGGATAGCATTGGAAAATCTTTACTTTCTTTGAAACCAAGGAATGTGGGCAAACTCTATGAAAGTAATGAGAGAAAAAAAAAATCTTTTAGAATACAAAGGCATAATAATGTATCATTGCAATACCTCTGTCTTCTTCAAAATTATTATTATAATGCAGATGCAGTGTAACAGGTCTGATGACTGATGATGACAGTGTGATCAAATTATGGAGAAGGTTATTCTGGGAGTTATGGAGAAACACTTGTAAGACTATGCAGCCATTGATCACTGCCAGCATAGGTTCATGAGGGGAAAGTCCTGCTAACTAACTTAATTTCCTTTTATGACAAGGTCACCCACCTAGTTGACAAAGGGAAGCCAGTCCATGTAATCTTCTTGGATTTCGGCAAAGCTTTCAGTTCTGTTTCTCACAGCATCCTTCTGGACACACAGCTAGACAAATACATTTCGTTCATTATGATTTAGGCTGGAAAAGACCTCCAAGATCATCCAGTCCAACCTTTAACCTAGCACTGCCAAGTCCACCATTAAACCATGTCACTAAGCTCTGAATCCAA
>VXAL01009365.1:245765-293166 GCA_013399475.1 Chauna torquata | reverse complement strand
GAGCCAGCAGCGTGCCCTGGCAGCCAGGAGGGCCAGCCGTGCCCTGGGGTGCATCAGGCACGGCACTGCTGGCCGGGCGAGGGGAGGGATTGTCCCGCTCTGCTCTGCCTGGTGCGGCCTCACCTCGAGCACTGTGTGCAGGTTTGGGCACCACAGGATAAGAAGGACATGAAACTATCAGAGAGTGTCCAAAGGAGGGCTACAGAGATGGTGAAGGGTCTGGAGGGGAAGATGTATGAGGAGCGGCTGAGGTCACTTGGGTTGTTCAGCCCAGAGAAGAGGAGGCTGAGGGGAGGCCTCATGGCGGCCTGCAGCTTCCTCACGCGGGGAGCGGAGGGGCAGGCGCTGATCTCTGCTCTCTGGGGACAGCGACAGGACCCCAGGGAACGGCATGGAGCTGTGACAGGGGAGGGTCAGGCTGGGTGTTAGGGAAAGGTTCTTCACAGAGAGGGTGGTCGGGCACTGGAACAGGCTCCCCAGGGCAGTGGTCACAGCACCGAGCCTGCCGGAGATCCAGAAGCGTTTGGACACCGCTCTCAGACACATGGTCTGATTTTTGGGGGGTGCTGTGTGGAGCTGGGAGCTGGACTTGATGATCCTTGTGGGTCCCTTTGAAGTTAGGATATTCTATGACTCTGTGCTTCTATGATCAGATAAGCTCTTACAGCCTTGTTAGAATTGTTTGAAAAGTTGCTATTCTTTTCTGTCCTGAAGTAGTAACTATGATGCTTCTGATATTTTGCAGTAAAAAATATATAGATTGTGCAGATTCCCCTTTGGTGATGATAGAAGAGTGCAGTATTTAGAGGTGATGAGGCAGAGACCTCCAGCTTTGGCAGGGGCAGGGGTTTTTAAAATGCCTTATTAGGACTGAGTTTTAGAGGATATAAGTTCCTCTTTAGGCATTTATACTGGAAGATTAGCCTTTTCATCAGATACTCTGCTCATCAATAGAATAGCCTTTGAAAGATCTCCATAAGACTATATAAATCTTTGCTTTATGTGTGAACAGTTTTGTCTGCCTGAAATAATGGAACAATGCAAACCTCCTGCACAGTTTACTGGTAGAGTGCAACACTACATTCAGTATCAATGTGTAAGCAAATAGTCCATTGGAATAAAGGCTGTACTGTTTTCAAAAATATTTTCAAATTCTACTCATAAGATAAGCAGAGCATGTTCCTGTAAGGAAGTACATTGTGTTTTGGTCAGAAAATGTATCCTGTATGTACATATATTTTGTTAGCTCTGTGTGCCAAACCAAACTCCCCAGACAACTGAATACTGCAACACTGTATGAGTTAACACTCAGCTAGTGCCACAGGAGAATGTGCCAGAGATGTTTAATCCCTAGGCGGAGGGAAAAAAATCTCTGTTGTGACCTACTGACCAGACATTTCTTGGCAATTGCTAATCAACTGTTTTAGCCTTGTATTGTCTATCCTACCATTATCTTCCAGGAAAGGTCTGAGCAAGAGGTCAATATAGTGTAAGTAGGTATTGGTTCATTTGTTATCTTCTGTGCAGTGTGCTGCAGTGAACATTTTGCACTCCTCTGAAGGTGAAAGACTTCAGCATTGTTTGACATGTTTATTTACTGTAGAATTTGGCTATCAAACCCCAAGGATAAAAATAGTTTCTGGTGGGAACATTTTTGAGAATAATGTTCAATGCTTTCTATAAGCATTATTTTTTTGAAAGATCTATATCTGGTAAATTCTGAACTACTTTTTTATTGACACTTTAGAGAAGAAATGCACTAGAAAAATGACCTGGATCTCTGTTCAGATTATCACGTATTTAAGACTGTCTCTGTCTCAGGGAAATACTGTAGTCTACACAGTATTTGAACAGGCAATTACTTTTGCTTTCTTTTTCTGAAAAAGTCGATTTCCTGGGTTAAAGACCCAGGGAAAAAATAATTTCTTCCTAGAAAAAGCTGAAGAAAAAAAGGGGGGAAATGACAGAAAAAATCAGCTAGCAGATGTCTCCTGCTAGCTGCTGACACAAACTGATTGTGTAGAGGAGGCAGAGGTAATGTGTGTTTCTCACTTCAAGTGACTGCACCTGAAATTCTGCATTTTTTAAGGAATTTCATTTGAAAGATAGTTTTATCTTTGATCAAAAATGGTTCATTTTCAGGTTTGTACACCCATGCTACATTAATAATGGTAATGTCTACACCGACATTTAGGGTTAACATAGTGTTTTTTTGCTGCAAAACAGAGCTGTATGAATTACCTTTGCCATCTCATCTTTGCAGCCTGCACTGAAACCATCCTCTTTGCACCACTGATTTTTCAGCTTTGTTAGTGCTTTAAGGGATACACTGAAATTTGAATGTTTCTATGACATTTGAATGTGACTTATGAACCACTTGCCTCTTGTGTGAGGCTGCAGGGGGAAGTGCAAAAAGGCTGGAGTCAGAATAGAGAATTTGGGGGTTGCAGCTGGTGAGCTTCCTAGGCAGGGAAGCTTAGGGGCTGTGGAGAGCAGTGCAGCTCAAGCAGTGACCCTGTGGAGCAGACAGCAGTCTGCAGGAGGGACTCTGGACTTTTCAGTGAGGCTGGACAGAGCAGGACTGGTCAGGTGCAAAGACAGAGCACACCAGAACTGATTTTTCCTTTGACCGAGCATGTTTCTGTCATGCAGTATTTCTTCCATCTAGCCTCAAGGATTAGGTTGTCAGGCCCATGCACATGAGCTTTGCACTCTCATGGATTTCAGCAAGAAGCCAAAGGTTCATGCCACTTATTGAACTTGAGCTTTATACCCTGCTATTTGAATTGGATGTTTAAAAATAAGCGGACTATCCTATTATTTGTGTGTAAAAGCTCCATTTTCCCTGTGTTGCTTCAGAACAGCAGTAGTGCTGTGCTTGTTGCTTTCTGGGGCTGTCTGTGACAACCACTAGCCATCCTTCTATTTACAGTCATTACTGCAAGGCAATTGGAAACTGCAGCTGCAGGGACAAATTATCTTCTCTTTCATGCCAAGTTTGTCTTTTACTGTTACATACCAAAATAAACATTTGCAGAACAAATAAAACTCTCTCTCTAGAGACAAACAGAAATACC
The DNA here is from genome assembly GCA_013399475.1 of Chauna torquata. Lineage (NCBI taxonomy): Eukaryota > Metazoa > Chordata > Aves > Anseriformes > Anhimidae > Chauna > Chauna torquata. The sequence goes on along the minus strand of VXAL01009365.1, from coordinate 290,089 downwards.
ACGCCCTGGTTTGGTGAGCTGTTGGTGTAGGAATAATGTAGGACAGATTTACCTTTGATGGTGATACAGGAGAGGTGATAAAAGGGGGCTATGCTCCCCCTCATGCTGCTCACAGTGTGCTTTCCCCCATGGTCTTTGGTTGGTCCCTAACAACTTCCTCTGTAACCAGAAGTGGGGAAGCCTACTGGGTAATAGCAGCAAGATTTAGATAAGAATCCGGAAGCAAGAGGAGGCTGGCGTCTCTGTCAGCCTCTAGGAAAGGACAGCCGTGCGAAATGTTTAGTCAAAAGCTATACCACTTGCCAAGGTTCTTGACTGAACAGCAGTCTAGTTAGATTACCTTTGGTTTAGGGATCAATGTGAAAAAAATAGTGCCTAATAACTCAGGACCATGTATTTCTTGTGTTATGAAATTGACAAAGCACAACAGCATTTTTTGTGACTGAGGAATATGAACTATTTAAGGAAAGAGATATAAATCTGTCGGTGCAAAGCGTAGTTTTGAGCATGTGCTGTAGCCCTGTCTGTCCCACAAGGGTTAGTGTTTAATTGTACTTTTTTGGCTTGTTGAAGTCACAAAACCCACAAACTTATGATGTAGAAAACACATGAAAAATAAAGAATCAAAAAAAGCTCATTTGCCAAAACTGCCTTTTATTTTGAGCTTATCATTTTAATCTTAAAAAGACGTTTTTGATGGAACACAGCTTCAGAATCAGCACCTTTGCATCTGCAAACTACAGAGAATCCCTGTCAACTTGCGATTCTCTAACTCTGACTTCTAAATCACACAGAAAATCTTACTCTTTCTTCCTGTTTTCTATGGAAGGCTTAACAGCACAGTGCTGCAACAAGTTTGCATGTTATGAGGATTCCATTCACAAAATAGATTTACAGCATGTTAAATACTGATTTAGTATTTCTATCATAATGAAAACTGCAACGAATATGCCTGTATGAATGCACAGTGCAGCTTTTCTGATGCGCTACCTTCTTTATTTGTTCATTTATACTCCAGTTCACAAGAACATCATTAGTGCAAATTAATGAGGTTTTACTGTATACTTATCTTGTAACAAGCTCTTAGATATATTTCAGCTGATGTGTTTGAGGCCAGTGCAATGATTTAATTTTCAGTGTCTTGGTTAGTGAGGGATTTCTCAAGCTCTGCTGCAGGGTTGGATTTCTTCTGGCTTGGGATTGCAGGTAGGACACGGCTTGGTTTCAGAGGTTCTCCTGATAGACCAGGCAAGAAAGAGTATAGCAAATGACTCTGAGAATGTCCCCTTTTCTGGGATCTGGAGGTTGGGGCTGGTGGGAGAATAACTGCTCCAGTCCTTAGGGAGTTTAAAGGCAGGGACTTAAACTTCTTAGCACCCTGAGATGGTAGCTGATCTACAGAAAAAAGAAAAAGAGAGAAAGAATGCATAGAAAGTCAGAAGCATAACATTTTTACAAATGACAGGTTTGCTGCTTTCTTTGAACTGTTTGTTTTTTTGTCTTGTGTTGTGTGCGCTTAGACCTGCATTTGAAAGATGTGATCAATATACTTCTAAAAAATTCCTGAAACCTGTCAGGGCTAATCTTCAGCTGAAGAAAAGAATTCCAGTATCAAGAAATTTACTTCATGTTTGGTGATCAATAACACCTGATATGTTCAAAGGTTTGCTTTTGATAAGCACGGAATCCATAGTTCATCTGAAAGAGATTTGGTCTGTCTGCAGAGATTTCCACAAGACATTTTTTCTTCAGAAAAAACAGTCTGACTGAAACAGAAATGTTCCATGGGAATATATTAGTTTTAACAAAACTTTTGTGGGGGCATGGCATATTACTCAGGGTAATTTCTAGGAAAAATCTTAGGAAGATGGAATGGAAGAATTTGGGACGCTGGGTTTCTCTAGGCACAATCAATCATGAAAGTAGGTCCAAACATCTGCTCTGCATGTCACGGGCCACAACAGCAGCCCAATAACCTATAGCATGCTTAAGACCCACATTGAAACACAGGAGCCACAGCTGTTTTAAGTCTTTTATGTGTCAACAGTCTTGTAAGAAACCGAGGATTTAGAGCATCCTTAACCTCCACCTCACACCCAGCAGTGTAACAGTGTTTGTGCTTTAGAGTTAATACAGTTCTATGCCCTGCCTGGATTCAAGTCATCAAGCTCCTTCATTCAGGCAAATCATTAACTAATTCCACAAGTTTTTAAAAGGAGAATTCAAACCCTTAGTTATAGACCTATTTTTCTCTGCCTTAGACTTTACTGTGAATTGCATTATCCTCTATTCATCTTATTCACTATTTTACTCACAAGCTCTTTGTCTTGTCATGCAATTTTTTTTTTTTTTTTTTCAGTCTGGCTGTGTCAGGAGTTCCTGACAGGAGTTAACACCATCCCTATTTTGGCTACAGAGTCTTCCTCATTATTCTTCACATTCATTTTTCCTTGGTTGCTGTCTCAATTCATCTGCAATTTCCTTCCATCTGCATCTGTCGTGATGAATATACAGGAGGCTATTAACATTTGAATCTAAAATATTCTAGTTTTAGTTTCATCCTATTAGTCATGGCAGCCTTCAGTAGGTTATTTGGATTCTCTGTCTATTTTGGTGGCTTCTCCTTTGAAATTAGCCACAAATGCTTCTTAGTGGTTAGGTATTAAAAGGCATTTTCTGATTGGTATCATGCTTGTGTTCTGATCTTTTACATGCAGAAAGAATCCTGCTATAAAGCACTCTACTCAGAAGGTGACTTTCTCAGCCTGGCATTATTATTTCATTTCCTAGTGAGCCTCACTGAAAACCTGGATATTCACGTTTTTATTTTTCCCAGCAGCCCCTTTGATTATTCCTTCTTCATAGAGAGAAATTTTCCTGGTGCAAATTGAGGGAAATTCTACGGAAATTAGGAATGGAGAAGGATATTCTGTCTTAATCCTATTAAAATCTTGTGTAATTCTAGAGAAATATCTGAAGTTAATCTAGATTTAGACTGTTTTAATGTAGGATAAAATCATAAATGGACTTATTTTTACTAGAAATAGCAGGCTACATAATCAACTGATATGAACTGAGTAACTACTGCAGTCAATGCACCAGTGATAAGTTGGACCTTAGAAGTTAACTTTAATCTTAAAAAAATCCCCCCAGACAAACTAAACACTTGAGGAATTTATAGACAGAGTAGTGGATGGAGTGTCTTAAGGGCTGTTAATTAAAAAGACAAAAAAAAAAGGGGACTTAAGGCATTTCAGATAAGTTAACCTAACTTTCATACTTAAAAATCTGTCTGTGCTGGTGTTTGTGAGAAGTGAGTATTTGAACCTATGAAGTCAACATTCTCACTGTTCATCAAGCAACTCAAAAAGAGTCACTGGGACACTGGCTCAGAGGATGTAGGAGAAGTGAGAAATCACGTAATTTTAACAAGAAAGGAATATTAACTTTGTCACAAGTTTTCATATTAAGAAAAAGATACATCTGTTACTATAGACCTGATGAAAAATACATTTGGGGTGCAATTATTTCCTGGAGAACAAGTTTACAGTGCAAAATGACCTTGATAAATTGGAGAAATGGTAAGAAACTTAGATAATGAAATTCAGCAAAGGAACATGCAAACCATTACACTTAGGACAAATGAACAAAAAAAACCCCAAACCACCAAAAGTCCACATGCAAAATGAAGAATAACTGGCTATGTCAGCAATAGTAGTGCAGCTAACTGGGAATGCAGGCTGTGACCAAGTCAGAAAGACACTGCAAAATTTCAAGCAGAAACCCTGCAGCTTCTGGGCCTCAGTAAAGCAGAAGCACAGCAGTTTTGTTGTGCAAGCTCTTCTGTGCCTATAGATTTACCTAATATATAATACATATATAGTATAACTAGTATGTAGTTAAGAAGTCATTAATTGAATGCCTGCATGTATTACCTCTCTAGTGTCTTCAGTGGGCACTAGACAAGCTTTGCATCTACCTATTTTTTCATTATATACATGGTGAAAAAGAGGCTGAAGTTCTCCTTGCCATCTTCCCCTGTACCATATGCCATATACTCATTTTGACATTCACTATTTATTTATCAGGGGCGGTAATTCTCTAAGACTCACCAGGTATCTATCTGGGGCAAAGCAGAATCTTCATATAGAGGATTTAAAAATTTGAAAGACTTTTTTCTTTGCAGGCTAATTTCAGTACAATTCAAATTGTGATGGTCTGAGCAGGCAGTACTGTACTAGAACTCCTGGTCCTTGGCAATTCAATGTAATTCACAGGTCATGTTCAAGGTTCATTTGTGTTCAGAAGTTCAGGAAATGGCTTAGTTCTCCTCTCCAAGAAAAAAAGTGCACTATTAATATTTTGCTTCAGTTTGTATTGGATTTGTGTGAACCAGGGGTAAGTACAACATGTGAGCCCATATGTTTTCTGGCACATGATAGAATGCTTTGTGTTCATCGAAATTTTGGCCTGAAAGCCAAATGCATGCTAAGAGAGGGTCAGCTGTTTCCCTCTTTGGAGCACAGGCATATGTTCATGCATTCAAAGTTTACACCTGTGTGAAAAATCTCCAGAGCAGTTTATATCCTAGATAAGCCCTTAATGATAGGCTTAAGAATGGTGAAAGCAGTTAAGCTTAATTTTAACCCCATGCACTGGGCAGCTATCACAAACCCATACTCCTTGAAGAAGGGAAAAACAGCATCCAAACTTCCATACTGCCCACTTAGTCCTACATACTGTATACTCAGGACCTTTGGTTTAGGATATTCTGTACAAATTTCAGGACTGGGACATGGATGACTTTGAAATAAAACATATTATTAGAAGTATAGTTATTTGTATTGAAACACAGGAATTGGGATGCAGCACTGGGGTCTCTGAGAGACAGAACCCTTCAGGCCAGTTGCCATACAGGCAGAAGCTATATATAGCAAAAACACCAGTAGTCATTTGCGTTCAGAGGGCAGAGTCGGTTACGCAGTAACGAGTGATGCTGTAACAGCTACTAATTCAGGTAGCCTTTTTCACTCAGCGGGGACTCTCACGCAGTTGCTATCATAAACTGCAGAGACCAGAATAAAGCTGACAGGGAAGCATTGCCAAAGGACTATATGCTACCCAGAAGAAGGGATGCTCTTATGCTCTCTCCCCTAACAAACAGTGGTTTATGGTGGCCCTCTGCAGAGAGGAGGGTGCTTCATTGAATCCTTTGCTGTTAACTTGGGAAAGAAGAAACTTCAAATCATGACAAATAAAAGCAAAAGCAACTACTGATCCCTAGAAAATATTGTTAAATGACCTGCAGAAAAAGATCTTTTTTTGCTCAGCAAGTAATAACCTCATTATGGCGTTCAGACCTTCTGTGCCACATGAAGAAGTAAGAGCAGCAGAGAGTTCTCTTGAAGTTCCATATTTGCCTGGAAAATGATTTTGGCATTGTGTGAGTGGTGTGTGATAGCTGTGAGTTTGTTGTCCAGGGGTCCTTGGGAGAGTTGTGTGATGAGGCAGGAAGGGCGTTTGAGTGGAGCAGCAGCAGCAGCACGCAGTATAACAGAGGTGCCAGGATGTGCAAAGGCTACTCACGAAGCCATTTGAAGTACCTCTTTGGCCCTGGGAACATCTGGAGTGTGGGAGTTTATAAACTATGGTTTAAAGTCACTGAAGTGCTCTTTTCCTAGGCTACGGTGTCATTCATATTATCTTCCTCCTAACTTGTATTTTTAAATGTTTTTGCTTGGAGGTTAAAACATCTCTTCCTTTTTTTCATTGCCCCTCCTTTTCTGGGAGATGTTTCTTCTTTTTGTTTATTTCTGACAAGTTTCAGTTCTCTTTCTAATTTATGCTTATTTTATCCTTATGACTCCCTGGTTGCTTTTTTTTTTTTCCACTGGTTTGGTTGCATGTTTTTAGCATACATACAGTCTAATGAAAGTATTAGAAAAACACAAATGTTTATACTCCAACTTCTTTGCTGGAACCATCTGCTTGAGTAATGGCTGTGTCTGGAACAGTAATATTTTTAGGGCTGGATGGTGACTGAAATCTTGGCTCTGAAACAGTTATTTGGAAAGCTCCAGGATCAAATGTGTCATTTGTGTTAACAAAGAAAAAACATAATCTATTTTGCAAATAACTTCCCTTTTCTTTTACTAATTTGAACTGATATTTAGGCAGTAATGGCACCTGGATAAATGTGCTGTGTTAGTTCATTATATGATGATTATTAACTGTAATAATTACATCTTACTTACAGAATGTATTTTTTGGCATGAGACTAGAACTAAAATCCTGGCTGTTTGTGTAAATTTCTGCAAAAACACTACTGATTATGAAATCTTTATTTATTTATTTATTTATTTTTAGGATTTTACTTACAACTGTGCTTTAAATAGAAGACAAAGAATGTCAACAGAAAGCTTGAAAATGGAAAGAGGACTTGGAGCTGGGGTTTCCAAAGCAATTAGAAGATTTTCTTTCTCCTGAGGAGGCATAGAATACCACTTCAATATTCCACATATCCCTCTTCTTCCTTTCTCATTTACTGTGCAGCAGCAAAGGAGGATTCTGCATTCCCTCTACCCAATCTGAAGTTCCCTATAAAGCTACCTTTGCTGTTTCATTTTTAGTAACATTGTCATAGCTGCAGAATTGCTTCAGAAGCTCAGATTTTAAGAGGCAAAGAATCTTATATTTAGCTCTGAAATATCAATGCTTTAGGACCTGGCTGATCTGCAGGATGGTAAAGAGTAAACTGCAAATCCTTGTTCAAAATACATTGCGGAATTTGGGCTTAGTGGAGCACAAGAATGTGAGGGCAGGACGTTGCTGGGAGTAGTGTCTGTATGTGAAGCACATCTGAGACCCTGTCTAGATCCTGTCTGGGACACTCACTAAGTCTTGACAGTCAGTCTGGGCTGCGGGAGCAGGGTAAGGCTTTCCCTGCCCTTTGGAATCTTGTTTCTTACAGCCTCGAGAGTGAGGACCTGCCTGACAGTGCAGAGGAAGAAAGGCTGCTGCTCAATCAATCCCTTTATTTTAGCTCCAGTGTTATAGAAGCTACCCAAGGCAGTTGCTGTTAGAATGAAAGAAGTGAATGGTTCCCATCCTTTTGTAGGAGCTAGTCTAGCCACTGTGCTTAGGAAAGAGAGATCTGTCCTGGAAATCATCAAGGATTATCTGTTTTGGAAACCTGATGATCTTGACCTAATCCTTTTCCCTCTAATTTTCTCATCAGAAGGACACAAGAATCAGTGTCTGTTATGATGTTTTTCATGTTGTCTGTAGAAGAGTCGTTCCTTGTCTTGGCTTTCATCTGATTATCCAACCTTTCTCTGGTGTGCAATTATTAGGATGTTGTAATCCACCTCCAAAGACTCCTTACATATTGCAAGTCACCATGTTATTTCACATCCTTTCCCCCCTCTGAAATACTACCAGAGACATATAGGCATATGTAATCCTTTCCAAGAGTGAAAAATCCCATGTCTGTGAGAATTCCAGTCTCCTCTGCTCTGGAAAACAAATGTAGCACCAAACTCTCCTCTCTGTTGATGTAGATCAGTTCAGTTAGATCAGCTCTATGGAACTCACTGGAGAAAAGGGTTGTGATCAGCAGCACAAAGTCCAGCTGCAGGTGGGCCAGTCACTAGTGAAACACCCCTGGAGCTGATACTGGGACCAATAGTGCTTAACATCTTCTTTAATGACTTGGATGATGACACAGAGTGCATCTGCAGCAAATCTGCAAACAATAAAAAACTGGGAGGAGTGGCTGGTACAGCAGCTGGAAGTGCTGCCATTCAGAGGGACCTAGACTGACTGGAGAAATGAACTGACAAAACTCATGATATTCAACAATAGGAAATGCAAAATCCTGCACCAGGGGAAGAGTAACACCCTGCACCAATACATGCTGGGGTTAAACTGGCTGGAAAGCAGCTTGTGAGAAAGGGACACAGGGCCCTGATAGACAACAAATTGAACAAATGTGCCATTCTGGCAAAGACTGCCAACAGCATCCTGGGCTGCATTAGGAAAATGTTGCCCACAGGTTGAGGGAGGTGATCCTCACCCACCACTCAGCACGGGTGCAACCACATCTGGAGTGCTGAGTCCAGTGCTGGAGCCCTTGCTACAAGAGAGACATGGACATACTGAAGCAGGTCCAGTGAAGGGCCATGAAGATGATAAAGAGGTCGGAGCATCTGACATCAAAGGAGAGGCTGAGAGAGCTAGGACTGCTCAGCTTTGAGAAGAGAAGGCAGCTCAGAGGAATCTTACCAATACTTATAAATGCCTGACTGGGGAAAGTAAAGAAGAGGGAGCCAGACTCTTCTCAGTGGTATGCTATGAAGGGAAAAGAGTCTGTGGGCACAAACTGAAATGCAGAAAATTCTATTTAAACATGAGAAAAAACTTTGAGGGTGTTCAAACACTGGAAGAGGTTGCCTGGAGTGGTTATACAGTCTTGTATTTGGAGATATTCAAAACCTAACTACGTNAGGCTGAGAGAGCTAGGACTGCTCAGCTTTGAGAAGAGAAGGCAGCTCAGAGGAATCTTACCAATACTTATAAATGCCTGACTGGGGAAAGTAAAGAAGAGGGAGCCAGACTCTTCTCAGTGGTATGCTATGAAGGGAAAAGAGTCTGTGGGCACAAACTGAAATGCAGAAAATTCTATTTAAACATGAGAAAAAACTTTGAGGGTGTTCAAACACTGGAAGAGGTTGCCTGGAGTGGTTATACAGTCTTGTATTTGGAGATATTCAAAACCTAACTACGTGGTCCTGAACAACCTGCTGTAGGTGACCCTGCTGTGGGCCGGGGGGTGGACTAGACTATCTTGAGTGGTGCCTTCCAGCCCCAGCTGTTCTGTGTTGCTGTGAAGAAGGAATATGAAACCTCCCTTGAGCCCTCAGATGCCAGTTACGGACACACACAGCATGATACTGTAGCTGAGACTTGCCTGTACTTACTTTTGTGAGCACAGTGGTTGGGTATAGGAGCTAGGCTGTTCCGCACAGGAGTAAGATCTTTTATTTTGGGTTGGCCTATGGACGTCTGTTGAAAATTTTTACCTGTGGAAGAAAAAGATTATCTATTATTGTATGAAAATAATTGTAAATAATAAGGTGCACAGTAGATGTCTGTTTTCTAGAAAAAAGAAACAGAGTAATTCTCAGAAATACATAATAACAAGAAAGCACTGACCAAAAAAATCTCTTTACATGTCTAAAGAGTGACCGATTTAGTGTATCCTGTGTGTGTATGTTTATCACTTGCTCTCGTATAATACAGTAAAAAGTGTTCAAACAGGCACGTTTCAGTAGCCAGGTCCACCTAAGACTATTTGGACACTAGATTTGTAGGGATATTCAACTAGACAGATTTCATTTCAGAATCAAAGCTTCAGTTTGAAAACTTTTCTAATAGGTCCTCTGCCTTCCTAAGCACTAGAACACAGACAAAGTTCAACTCCTGGTTGGAAAATCAGGCTAGTGGAAGTCTATCAGCAGTAAAGATGAGTTTTGAGAGCGTTTTGCTGCAGATTAAATGTAGCAGAACTGATATAAACTGATACAGATTCTTATTAAACTATGTTTATGGCTATTTGTTTTTACCAAGAGTTGATGCTGGAAAATGAAAGGTTGTTGTTCTAACTGTGGCATTTCAACGACTAAGATTAAAGTTAATGTTGTTGGTCTAGCACTATTAAAAAAGACAAGGTATTAGGTGAGGTAGTGCATTTCAATACACAAACACCACATCAAATATTGTAAAAAATGTAGAAACTCAAACTCCAAATCAACATTTTCCCCAGATCCTTTCCCTGACTTGACCATTTTCTGTGATGTCTAAGTCCCTCACATTTTTCTTTTTTGTTATCCCCAAATCTGAGGTGAGCCTTGTAAGAAGTCCTGAGTTGTCTTGCCAAACCGCTGCTTGCCCAGCACGGCATTGCAACATAGCTCATTGCAGAATGAGCATAGGCTCTGTTCGCATGCAGAGATGAGAGGAGTTGCAGGCTGGATCCAGTAGGACATGTTAAGCAATAGCAAGAAATGTAATGATATAAATTACCTTGATGGCTTTGCAGCTGGTACTTGAATATACCTATGTATTACTGGGCTGTGCAAACTAAACCTATAGGAAAACAGTTACAGAACAGTTTCCTAGAGGTGCACTGAAGTAATTGTCAAGACTGTTGTACCTATGTTACCAGCTAAATGGTTTCTCTGTGAAAAGAGCTAAAGCGGTGTTTATCAGTCAAAACCCCCATGCAGTAGTGCAATCTTCAGCCTGGCATGGAACAAGATTCTGGTCCAAAGCCCACAGCAGCTTACAGACACTGGATCATTTTACTGGTTCCCATGGGTAAAGCTAATGTGTTTTGAGCTAAAGTGTGAAGAATCTGTTATGGATGAGCTGTGTCTGACACAGACAGACTTTGTTCTCCTTTTCCCATGTTTTTATTTAGTCTTTAACACCTCTCCAAGGTAATCACAAGGTATGTATAAAAATAGGTAGATGACTTCTATACACATCGTATTCTCTGTGCGTAAAGAAATAAATACATTGGTTCCGAAACAGCAAAAAATCAAACCAGCTGTTCCCATTAGCAATCTGAGTTATGTTGGTTTTATTGTGATGCTTATGCTGAGAACTAATGGCTTATTATGTATGTACCATTATGGTCTTGATGAGGGAAGGTTGTTTTTTCTATCAAGAGATATGTTTATTTCATAAACGGGGATATCTGTGAGCAAAACAAAAGTATGAAGCACAGTCATGTTTGCAAGGCTGATATGAATGTTTGGAAAAGAATCCTTGTCTAGAAGTTCTGGCATCAAGTGGAACTGTTCTTCTGCTCTTCCTTCCTATATGCTTTACGTAATATCAGAGAAAACAAGAGTTTTTCTTTCTTTAAGACATCGTCTTTGTCACCCCCTAAGGACATATTTATGATGGCATTTGAAATAGAAAAGAGGCAATATCTTGATTATTAAATGCAGGACTGTTCACTTTTCATTTTGTTTCTTGACTTTGTTTACAGGTTGCTCTTTGAGTTCCTTTGCATTTGGATAGGTGAATTTTTTTTTTGTGGAAAAGCAGTAATGTTATGGTGAATATCTCACTGTAAATCAGTCCTTCATGTTGAGTAAGAAACAGCCACATTGATCAGTTTTGTTCCACTCTTTCCAGGCCAAGAAGTGTTTCTCATTTGACTATACCATACTGCTCATGCCAACAGAAGCATAATAACTCACTTTTTAACATCACCTATTCAAGCAACTATAAATTACTGGACTGCTGTACAAACCTATAACAACGTATTGCTTTACACCTGTCAGGTTAGTAATCTAAAAGGTGAATGGGGGATAGAGGGAGGGTCCACCTGGTTACAGAGTGATAAGAGGTGCCTTTTTGTTTGAGAGAGGCCTCCATTTGCCCATGTTACTAGGAATTTCTCTGTTTATGCCATTTTCCCAATGAAAAATGGGTGGTACCGCATTTTGCAAAAAGAGATGATTGCAAAGGTCATAAATACAAAATGCTCCAGATTGTGGATGCCAGCTCAGCCCTGTGGCTGGCAAGGATTCCTCTTGCAATATTGGCAGTAGTTTTTCATAGAATCATAGAATCATTTAGGCTGGAAAAGACCTCCAAGATCATCCAGTCCAACCTTTAACCTAGCACTGCCAAGCCCACCATTAAACCATGTCACGAAGCTCTGAATCCAAATGTTTTTTAAAGACCTCCAGGGACAGTGACTTCCTGGGCAGCCTGTTCCAATGCTGCACAACCCTTTCAGTAAAGAAATTTTTCCTAATACCCAACCTAAACCTGCCCTGGCATAACTTGAGGCTATTTCCTCCTGTTTTCTCTGTTGGTGTTTGGGAGAAGAGACCGACCCCCACCTCAGTGTAGCCTCCTTTCAGGTAGTTGTATACAGTGATAAGGTCTCCCCTGAGCCTCCCTTTCTCCAGGCTAAACAACCCCAGGTCCCTCAGCCGCTCCGCTAGGACTTGTTCTCCAGATCCCTCGCCAACTTCATTGCCCTTCTTGGGACATGCTCCAGCACCTCAATGTCCTTCTTGTAGTGAGGGGCTCAAAACTGAACACAGTATTCGAGGTGCGGCCTCACCAGAGCCGAGTACAGGCGGACAATCACTTCCCTAGTCCTGCTGGTCACACTGCTTCTGATACAAGCCAGGATGCTGTTGGCCTTCTTGGCCACCTGAGCACACTGCTGGCTCATATTCAACCGGCTATTGACCAGTACCCCCAGGTCCCTTTCCACCAGGCAGCTTTCCAGCCACTCCTCCCCCAGCCTGTAGCATTGCATGGGGTTGTTGTGCCCCAAGTGCAGGACCCAGCACTTAGCCTTGTTGAACCTCATACCGTTGGCCTCAGCCCATCGGTCCAGCCTATCCAGGTCCCTCTGCAGAGCCTTCCTGCCCTCGAGCAGATCAACACTCCCAGCCAACTTGGTATCGTCTGTAAACTTACTGAGGGCGCACTCGATCCCCTTGTCCAGATCTTTGATAAAAATATTGAAGAGAACTGGCCCCAGTACTGAGCCCTGGGGGACACCACCAGTGACCGGCCTCCAACTGGATTTAACTCCATTCACCTCGACTCTTTGTGCCCTTTGGTACAGTCCATCTTTGTTCTCCTCAGCAGAGGGTAAGACACAGTAGTTATTCTGAGATAAACCAGTGGCATGATAGGTAATTCTCACTCCTACCCACAGCAACCTCTCCCCTTCGAATAAATATTAGGGCTCAGCTAGCAAATTGACTCATCTTTCATTTCCAGGAGCACAGAAAACAGAACAAAGAACCTCTAAAATCCCCATCTATATGCCAACTGCCACAGTAGCAGCAAGCACAAAAAGTAGCTCTGACTAATAAAAGGCATGGTTATACAAGACAATCAGCACTGTATGTCAGCTGAGAAAATAATTTTCAAATTGAGTTTCCCTAGATTATTGATATCCATAATCCTGTCCTGGATATTCAGTGATTAGAAAACTACATGGACGCCCCATAGTCATGACTTGAGAAGAAGAGTATTAACACTTCAGTGTCCATCAAAGACCAGATGTTTTTCCCCTCATCTAGGCCTCCTGCAGAAAAAAAGCAATGAGAAAATGTCTTTTTGAGAGATCCAGCTGCACAGTACTGCGGGCAGGTAGGAGCCAGGCTTACTTTGCTTCCGATCCCTGCAAGTCGTGCAGGCACAGCACTTCTGTGCACTGGAGATCTGCAGGCCCTGAAGCTCATACAGTAAGCGGAGTTCTAATTCACAGCACGGCAAGTGGCTTTAATTACAGGGGCAGACAGATTTAAACCATACACATGAGAGCGAAAAGGGATAAGCTGTTCTTTTCATCATGAAAAAATATTAGACAATATCTGTGCAATGTATCTGTGCAAAGGGTTGTGCAATGTATTCCTGCCAGACACTCTCTGCTTCCTTACATGCTTTTATTTCACTCCCTTCAAGGGAAGTCCTTTATGGCAGCCGTAGGAATCTTATTGTTGGAAAGTTCTGTTAAAGAGATTGGGTAAACAGAGAACTGAGCTTGCAGCAGTCTCAGTATTTTTTTTTCCCTTTGAGATAGATAATAAACTGTCAGAATTCTGTTCTTCCTTTGGACATAAAAAGATAGCTCCCATTGTAATGATTAGAAATTTTCCCATAATTGATATGATTTTGCCCTTATTCATGTATGTAGACTGCTAATCCTCTACTGAGTCCAAATGCAAGCCATGGAGCACTGAGTGGATGCACAGGGTCTGTCCTCAGTCATTTGCCTGGCTGCACTTTTTTTTTTTTTTTGTCAGAGGATGCTCATAGGAAACCATTTGTCCTTCCATCCAGAGCAAGTAAGGATTTAACCATACAGTATTCTACAGGCATAAGAAAAATCTATATTCACATTTTAAATATCATGGTAGGTGCTTCCCCATCAAACATATTCATAGGCTAGATAATTCCACCAAGAAGTATTCCCCCATAGTCATCCTCAGGTTTGGTTTATCCTGTTTTGGTTCATTTCTCTTTCCTCCTACTGAACACACAAACGATCTCAAACATCTCAGCCTCACTGGGCCCTATTATATTTAGGTAGTAAAGAAGCCCTGCAGTTTTTTGTGTCTTTCACATGTGAGCTGAGCCTTGCAGAGTTCAGTGTAGAAAGAGTCATGCTGGAGCAGTCCTTGATAGCCACGTGGAGTTTGGGGTTTTTATGGTTGAATGAACAGCAGAAGAATGCACAGTAAAAAAGTAGTTACGCCTATAGACCAGGTCTATCAAGTTTTCAGGAACTTGGCCTGATATTCAGGAAGTGGAACTTTTTGAATAGCTCCTTTTTACGCTGAAAAACTATTTTTAGCCTTTATTTACACAAAGTAAAATCGCCTGTCATTCTGAAATTGCCTTACCTACTCTCATTATTAGAGAAGTGAATAAAGATTTGCTATACTACAGATACATTCACTTTGGAGTTAGTACAGTTTGCAGTGTCATGCAGAGTTCGATAGTGACCTGACCCAACCAAGGGTTTCTCTCAGACAGGGTTTCTGTTCACTCCTCTTTCCACTGCAGGATAACGGCTCATGTTTGTTGAGGGGAGGTTAGATTAATTTATTGTGTAATGTTTACTCCTCGTAATGGTTTATGGGTAGGTTGGCAATTGCTTTTGCTTGCTTCATTTTCAGCTGGATATTATGGTGGTTGGAAGGCACGCTAGATGTCTTTAATTTTGGCATGTGACTAATCCCAAAGGAGATGAAGTTGACACTGATATGTCAAAATGAACTCCAGCATACAGGCCATCCAGCCAGATTCATTTAAACATGGATGTGAGTCAAAGTACTAGATCCCAAATCTTGCCAATCCCTGGTTTTGAGTTTACTTCAGAATTCTGATACTCTACTTCATCATTGTTACATTACAGTTTCAGAATCACAACATAAAAGCATTTACTCTCTCTGTAAACTTAGCAACCTGAATTCAGCCATGGAAGAAAACTAAGCACCGCACATTAAACCAAAGAGCTGGCACTCAGGGCTGGGAGAGTGGGAAGGGGTGACACTATGGCCTGCAGTCAGTGTATATAAGAGGTAACGGGCAAGGTGTGGATCCATCCAGCATGGTACACAAGGACTTACCTGTTTAGATCCAGAAGCAACTCTTGGCACAGTTAGAGATTTGAATGCAGTACTGCTCCCTTGCATATCTAGTTTCAGGGTTAAAAGCAGACACAAGGCAATGGGCGTGGCAGTAGGTATTAACTTGCAACTCACAAAACACCTATGTGATCTGGAGGCACTTACCTTGCTCAGGTACCATGTATGTTTCCTAACTACCTGTATTTTTGCTGCTAAGCATAATCAGATCTCTGATTCTTGTAATTAGAACTCTCATATCTACTCAGATCTCTGATTTTCCACACCTAAGCTACTTGCTTCAGCTGTCAGCTGATGTCCTGTACATAGATTATCTGCAATTGCTGCTGCTTAGAATCATAGAATATCCCGAGTTGGAATGGACCCACAAGGATCATTGAGTCCAACTGCTGGACATACAAAGAGAAGAAACTGAGAAAGATATTAAAGAAATAAAGTTGTCATTGAGCAGACTTACCTGTTTTTTCTTACTCAGCTTGGCACATCAGTAGAGATTATAGGATACGGGAGATACAGAAGAAAGAAATTACCTGATGGAGAACTGGGAAGTGAGGGAAGGCGGGGAGGGCACAAAAGCACATGGTGAGATCTATCAGAGTTTAAGCCATTTATCAGTTTGTCTGAAGGAGTTCTAGTACAGACTTTATAGGAGAGTATTTGGTTAGAGCCTGTGTTCCAAGGGTCGTCCAGCAAAGCCTGGCAGCTGCTTCTGTGATCCAGCAAGTTATGTTCACTCCTACTCTTTTGAGACCTGCGCGCAAAATGCCAGGTGCTGGTGCTGGAGGAGATGCTTGAAGCTGTACTGTGGGAAGCAGTTAGGAAGGAATTGCCTGCAGTGACTGGGGGGAGGCTCTGTGTCCCGACGGGCAGAAGTCCGTGACACTCTGGTGGCTTTTGTTCTGGTATGAGGTACTTTGTGTCTGTGCTCCTTCTTTTAAAGTCCATGCTTGTCACACACTCATCTGGAATGTCTTCGCAGTTTGTGTCCATAATGCAATCAAAAGTGGTGATGATGTCATCTACTTCTGAGGTCTCTTCTGTAGGATATCTGTCTCTGCTTCTGTCTTTCTGGTTAGTTTTCTGGTCCTCTTTCTTCTTTTTGCAGGAGAAGATGTGGTTCAGCACACTGAATCTTCCTTCTTTCTTTAGGAGTCTATTGTTCTGAGAGGGAAACTGATGAACTGTCTCAGATCTACTGAAAGTATGAATCAAAATATGATGCCATTACTCACCAAATAATGAAATAAATACTGCCTGTGTTAGCCCATGAAATGGGGTACATACCGTTCAGGTACATTTCTAGGGGTTGTTCAAGGAGCCAGAAAATGAACACTCCAAATTTATAATTAACAAAGACTGAAAATGTTACTGCATTACTTCACTCTTTCTGGTGGGGTTCATTGCCTAACACTTATTTTAAAGCAGACACAGTGCAGCTATCAGGAAAACAAAACAAAACAAAACAAAGTTTTCTGGCTTCAGCATCTACCAGCTGCAGAATCATTGTTCTTAATGGTGAGGCAAGATCCAATAATAACAAGAAGAACATGCAGGGATCTTTAAAACCAAGCAGCCTTTGTAATATGTCATATTAGGAAAATGGTGTTTCCAACAGCACAGTCATTGCTAACAGTGTAAGAAAGACAGTAGTTCACATTACTTTTCCTTTCTTTTTCTTGCCTTGCCTTGCTTTGCCTTGCCCCTCCTTCCCTTTCCTCGCCTTGCCTTAACTTTTTTGAGGTCACTAACCCACATATCGAAGAGGCCTTGCACAGTTTCAGAAGACCTATCAAGATTAATTACCTACAGGGGTGTTTCTGTAGTGTTTTTTAGATGAGATTTTGACTAATCAGCTTTGCAGACCTACTCAGGCAGAGCACAGCACAGTAGGAGGAGGAGGAGGAGGAGATGTACTGTTACCCATGTCTCACCATTTGTAACACAGGAATCAATACTGACTGCTGACTGGAAAGGAAGGGCAAGCACAAAGAAATGTGATGATAAATGTCTTTGTAAGTGCATGCTGATTTACCAAAGTAGAAGAACTGAAATGAATTAAATGACAGCTGCTGAAACCTGAGAAATATGAAGAGAGAGGAAGATCATAGACAATGGTAAAAGAATTATTCTTTTTAACAGAAAAAACTCAGGATAAGAGAAGATAATTGAAGTAGAGAACTAAAGTAGACTACAAAAATACTCCCAAACCCTTACCCTGAGGATGAAAATTCAAAATTTATTTTACTATCTGTCTGGCAAAGCATCTATTTTTTTTGTTCAACCTATCTCTCCGATTACATGAATACACAGCTAGTGCATAGAGATTTCAAAAAAGTGGAGGGCATACATCTAAAGGCTGAAACTGTTCTGTAAGGTAGATTTTGTGCACAAAAGTGTCTGAGCAACAGTTATACCCACATTTTCTTGGTTCAGAACCCTCTGCTGACTGGCAGACTAGCACTGTAACCGCAGTGATGAGTCTTCAGTAGATGACTAATTCTAACGTTACTATTTTGGTGGAAAACTTGGGTTGAGTATTGCATAGGAGTTGAGCTGTCACACAGGGCTCAAACCCTTCAGTAGCATGCAGAAAGCATTGAATTTCTTTTCTAGTCAGCACTAACATGTGACCAAGGTGTGAACTTTTGCTTTACCTGCCCTCCTGAGACAGCAGCTTAATGCATGCTGTGTGACCACAGTACATTGCATAAGTCAGAGGAGTGTTTTCATTGATGTCTCGAGGGCTGCTGTCTATCCCCAGCTCTAGCAGTGTCTGCACACAGTCAGCTTTCCCTGCTGCTGCAGCCCAGTGCAGAGGCGTCCTAGTGAAAAGGGTAGAATATCATTAAAATAGATTAATAAATGTGCTATGGAAACTATTAGTGACACAATGAGGTAAGCCCCTATGCTACTTTTCCAGATTCACCACATCCATTTTAAGGAGTTCTCCAGCAATTTATCACACATTGATATAGCTCCCAGTAGTAGGAATAAGACCATAGGCCAGCATCTGTCTATGAGCATCTACTTAGCTGTTCTAAAGGTAGATATGGGGCTGGAGGATGTCTGTGTGTACCATACAATAACATCAGTTCCACTGCTGGAGTAGCAGAGTGGGAGGAGTGCCTGAAGTTTTCGGAGCAGAATTAGAAAATAATCTTTGTAGTGTTCACTGCACAGGGACCAGCCCTTCTCATCTTTACACCAAACACAATTAGCAATGGTTGGCTAATGACTCTCCATAAAGAAGCCTCCCCAAAACAATGAGAAGGACTGGACACATTTACCAGCCTGTCATTGCTTCATTGCCACTTCATCAATTTCTGTGTTCCCTCATGGGCACAGACTGGACCAGATATAATTGTCCTGAATCTGGTAGGAGAATCAAGCTGATTTTCTTGTTGGCAGAGGATGCACATCTTTGGAAACCTTTGTCCACTTTCAAAAATGTAATACTTTGCTCTTGTGAAATCTCTGAAAGCACAGAAAACACCACAGGGACAATGTGCAAGAAGAAAGAGTAAAATTGACTATTCTGTGCCTGTTTCTTGCAATCCCAGTGATTTCAGATGGGTGCAGTCAGAAACATAATAGAATGGAAATGTACTGTGTATTTATGGTTAACAGCTTATCTTTTCCCCTCTTCAAGTATGATACCTTCTATGGAAATACCTAAGACCACATAATAGGAGGTACTTTCTCTACTGAACTCTTAATTGTAGTTAAACTCCTCCCTTCCTCCTTCTTTCTGCAGAAACAGAGTCTTCTCTACCACATTTTCCGGATATTTAGAAACTTCTCCAGAACTCTGTTGATTTTATTTCTGTTCTATTTTATTGGACTTTTCCATGAAGAGTGCTATTATTCTAAATACCTGAAGACCCAAGCCAAGAAAACCTTGGCTTTTGCTCCACTGAACAGGATAATCAACCCAGAACAGTTAGTTGGGTCTGTTTGTGTTAATAAACTTAGGAGCAAAATTCCAAGGGATGCAAGTATGGTGTGTTACAGGGATTTATTATACATGAATTGCATCCTGGAAGGGATTGAGTGCCTTGTGAGAATGGAAGGTGAAGGCTCCCTGATACTTTTAGGAATACTGTGTTAGCATCTGAACTGCAACAAGGGAATGTTGCCATGTCTTGAATGCAAATAGCAGAATCACAGGTTCAAGTTGTAGGATCCTGTTCTATTGTTTTGAGAAGAATGTCCATTTTGACTGAAAGAAGTTAAATCAAGTAGTGACAAAGTGCTTTCACATATAATCTTATCATTTCCTACCAGAAACACAGAGTTAAATAACATTTCTACTTGTCAGTTATTATACTAGATGTGATACATGTGAGCTGGACTGCTTTGCAGGGTTTCTGAGCAAACACAATTCTCTGTAAATGTAATTCATTAACTAGGCCATGGCCTGTGAAACAGGAAGCATGATTATAGAATAAACAGACCCAGTCTCAGGTTAATAGAAAGGAAGCAGCAATTTCAGTTTCAGAGTTTCCATGGTTACCTGTCATCCACATCAAGGGCTTGCAGGTTGCACTCTGGGACTTTAGCCAGCTCGCTGATAATATCACTGTAGCCTGCAGCAGCAGCAATGTGCATACATGTTTTGCCATTTTCATCATCGTAGTTTATTATTGATGGTCCCTGGTAGTGGTCCAGGATGATGGAACACAGAATCCTGTTGCCACTCTGGGAGTAAGTTTAGAGAATAAAAGCATTTTACAGTGGAGCTCACCTCAAACTGCATTTTCGCTGCTAGAAAAGGCTAAATACAATAACAGTATTTTGTTTTTTGTATACCAGCCTCCTCAGGTATCAAAGCCAAAAGCTTCCAATCTTCTGCTGGGAATTGTGTTTACTTTATGAATTTCCTAGCTGCAAAAATAATATAATAAAATAACACTGCAAATATCTCCAAAAGTTACAGAGTGTAAATTACTCAACAGCTTTCTCAGAAATAGCTTGGGGTTTTTGCTGTTTTGCTAAGGCAGAGTCTGGAACAATACAAGCTGATATTTTTCATAGAAATTTAGGATTGGAAGGGACCTCAAAAGACTAAATCACTTCTGTAAGCCTGTCCAAGTATACCTAGACAAGCCATACCAAATATTTGCTCAAGTGGTTCTTGAAAACTTTCTTAGCAAGTTTGCTCCAGTGCTTCAGTATCATAATAGAAAGTTTATATTGTTCTCTAACCTGCAAATGAAACTGAACATTTTATATTCTATCTTGGTGGAAATAGAGAAAAAGTANATTTTTTTTTTTTTTTTTTTTTTTTTGTAATAATATAGAAACACTAGGCTGGAAAGGTCTTTTTAGATCATCAAATTCAATCCCTGCAGTCACTTGCTGCTATGTTGTACCATCCCTTTCATAAGCATATTGTGTCCATTAAAAGCAATTAGTTTTTCACCCCCATTATTCCCTGTGGAAGGCAGTTCAAGAACTTGTTTGCTTTAATGATTAGTATCTCTAATTTCTATTCATACTTATGCTTGATTTATGCCCCTTTGTTTCTGTGCCAGCGTTATTATTTAGATTAAATACTTCTTTCCTCTAACTGGTATTTATTCCTCAGATGTGTTTACAGACAACCATCATATTCCTTCTGAGCTATTCTCTTGCTACTCTAATAAATCAAGGCCTTTCCAGTTTTCATTGTAAAATATACTTTCTAATTCTCTCATCAACCTACTAAACCCTTTCTTTTTACATTTCAGTTGTGTATCCTTGGGGAGGGGTGATTAAAATTGTACGTAGTCATACACAGATACTATTGCCAGGTCTTTTTACTAGCTCTAGCTCTTCCCTTTTTCTGTTAGAAGTACCTCTTTTGGTATGTCACAGAACAGCATTTGCCTTATTCGCAGCTGTGTCCCATTGGAAGCTCCTAATACTTTTGGAGTAAACTTTTACATCTGGGTACTTCTCTTCCATAGTCATTTCCAAATGCTGAGTTTCTAGTTTGTAGGAGGAACTTCTGTTATTAGTACCCAGGTGCATGACTTAAGCATTCTATGCTATTCAATTTTGTCCCAGATTTATTATTTCAGATTTCAAGGTAATTCAGCTTTCGCTGTATGATATCCCCATCCTCTTCTGTTAATGCCTTGCAGTTTTTTATTGTTGGGAGATTTCATCAGAAAACCTCTGTATTTTGTGCCAAGTTATCATGAAATTATTAAGCAAGACAGATATTTCAAGCCTTATCCCTGAAGGTAAATTCCTTCCAGCCTCTGTTCAACATTAATTATTACTCTTTAATTCTTGATCTTATTACTCTTTAATTCTTGATACAACTTCCTTTGCTTCTCAGTAATTTTCCGTTTCAGTAATATCAGAGAAATGTCTAGTCATGCTCAGGGCTAACTGAATCTAGAAGTTTATTATATACTTCTAGTGGTACCACTATAAACATCTATTAATCTCCTTTTCCAAGTCAATTTTGTTAAAAAAAAAAAGTATTAATATGCAGTATCTTACTATTTCTGTATTTATGTTCTAGTGACATACCATTCCCCTAACTTCACATTGTCTTGCTAAATCCAAATTTTATGTCCTGCACCTACAGTTTCAGTCCCTTAATATTCTTGCACAACTCTTAGCATTTTCATAAGATATTTTCCACTGTTCATACTGGCATTTTCTATATTTACAGACTTTTGTCTCTCACCAATCCTCCATTTTCTAGACTAAACAAACCATTTCAACCTCTTTTCATGGGTCAAGTTCTTAAACCCACTTATCATACTTGGTACTTGCCTTTGGCCTCTTTCCAGTTTGTCTACAGCATTCTTCAACCATGGCACCCCAAACGACATAATTATCCAGCTGTGGCTTCCATTCCGCCGTTGAAAAGGAAATTGCTACCTCCTGTACCCCACACATATCACACTTCTGTTAATATATTCCAGAATTATGTTTGTTTTTTTATAAAAACCATAATTTAAACTCCTACTCACTTTGCTATCCACTAGTCTACTAGTCTATTGCTCTTCATTTTGTGCAGACATCTTTAAATTTTCACAGTTCTGTACATGGTGTTATTTTATTAATTTCAGTTAATTCCTACAATATATCAAAATTATTATGAATTCCATTGTGTTCCACCAAGCATATGTCCCATCTTGCTTGGTGCCTCTCCAATTTGGTTCTAGCTTTGGGTTATATACATGTTTAGTATTTCATCACCTCATTATAGAAAAAATAAAAACATTTTCATGATAAGTCTCTGCAGAAGAGACAACCAAAGAGTCCTGTTCAACTCAAGCTGAACACGAGTCAGCAACATGCCCTTGCTGCTAAGAGGTCTATTGGTATTCTTGGCTGCATTAGGCAAAGTATCACCAGCAGATCAAGAGAGATGATCCTTCACCTCTACTCAGCACTGGTGAGGTGACAGCTGGAATACCGTGTCCAGTTCTGGGCCCCCAAGTACAAGAGAGAGATGGAAATACTGGAGAGAGTCCAGTGGAGGCCACCAGGATGATCTGCTGCCTGGAGAACCTCTCCTATGAGGAGAGGCTGAGAGAGCCTGGAGTCTTCAGCCTGGAGAAGAGGAGGCTCAGGAGAGGATCTTGTCAATGTCTATAAATATCTGAAGGGAAAGTGCAAAGAGGATGGAAACATGCTATTTTCAGTAGTGCCCGATGCCAGGACAAGAGACAGTGGGCACCAGCTGGAATTCAAGAGCTTGCATTTGAACATCAGGAAGCACTTCTTCACTGTGCGGGTGACTGAGTACTGGCACAGGTTGCCCAGAGAGGTTGTGGAGTCTCCCTCCTTGGAGATTTTCAAAAGCCACCTAGACATGGTCCTGGGCAACCTGCTCTAGGTAGCCCTGGTTGAGCAGGGAGGTTGGACCAGATGACCTCCAGAGGTCCTTTCCAACCTAAACCATTCTGTGATTCTGTGAAGTCCCTGGTTGGACTGTCCATGAGATGTCAACCTCAAAGAGTATTTGAGCTGTTCTGAATATGGCTGATAGGGAAGTACATGATGTGTGATATAAGTCCCCAGGTTGATTTTGATTATATTACCCCTTCGTGTTCTTCCCCACTGGGACAGCCTGTCTTTGGACTGAATTCTGGGTCCATTATAGCAGGTTGTGCTTGTATAAATCCTCCTATGGATTTCATTCAATGTGATTAAAGTTGCATGTACTGCTCAGCACAGAAAGGGACAAAGAATTGGGCTTTTTATGATCACTCTATTCACCACCTGCTTAACAAGCTTTCCATGCCATGTGATGAACTTTATCTTGTTGGCCCTTTTCTAGTATTTCTGTATTTACCATATAGTATTACACTGATTCATTGGCATTCAAACACACTGTATCCAATAGCTTCTTATCTCAGGAAACAATAATAGCTTTGAAGATGGCTATTAACCTTCTGTCCTGTTTCAAAAATTCAATTTAGTATTTTTTTTTTTAAATCACCTAAGGATATTTTCTAATATTTTGAATATTCTGCTGGATGAAATCTCTGGCCAACTGCTCTGTGGCTTTCTAGCTCTCTTTTTAGGAATGCCTTCTTACCTTTACATTCATCTTGGCTTTTTTAAGTTGCACACAAAGTTCTCCTGAAATACTTATACTGCCCTTATGCTTAAACTGATAGCCTCAAGCTGAGGTCACCAAAAATGTAGTCTTTCTGTGGTAAATTTACCATGAACCCACTGTACTGTTGTTAGACTAGGATGTTCAGTGGTAAATTTACCATAGCAAAATTACATATTTTTGTAACATTACTATGTATATCTCTACATTTCATCTTCCATTCTTTTTTTGTATACAAATTCTTTTCAGTAATGTTCTCAGAGATTATCATTTATTTTTGGTTTTGTGTTTATATATCATTCTGCAGGGATCCCTGCATTTTTGTCTCCTCTCACACCTTTTATAGGTTCCAGCCATTATTTATTCCCCTGAGCAAACTTTATTAGGTCATTCATCTTAATAAAACATAATTCATGAAGAAGAAATGTTCTAAAGCCTCGATCCAGGAGTCCTTGCAAGGCAAATTCTCAGTATACTTCATACAAGCTTTTGTCTGAGACTTTTACCATCTCCAGACAGTGGCTAAAAACAAATTCACTAACTTTCACTTGATTACAACTCCTTTTTCTTTAGATTGGTTAATATAAAGTCCAGCTTCTGATAGTTGCATCTCTCAGTGTTTTCAGAATAAGAAAATAATTATTCAAGAAGTATCTACTGTACCAAATGCCATAAGGAGAATCCTGCATACTTGGGACGCTTTTCTTGTTCTGACACTTTTTTCACCTGTTTCTTCTCAATTTATCATCAACTTTGCTACAGCCTTTGTTCTTATACCTCAATCCTTGTGTGCACCCAACTGATGTGGAGAACTATAATTTTATTTGGGTAGTTTATTGTCACTTATGTAATATCCTGCCACAACACTGCATTTTATTCTGCCAGGTCTTCAGTTGTACATAGTATGTTTTCCACGTTCACTGTACGGAAGGTTAATTTTTTCCCCTTGTCAGCATACTCTGGTGAAGTAAATGTTACAATGTCAAAAAAAAAAAAGAGCAATCATGTGAAGAGAGTATGCTAAACTGGCTTGTGGCCGCTAGTAATGTACAGACGGGAGGGGGAGAGGAACAAGCTATGAACCACTTAACTGTTTTCAGGAAACTCTGACGAAGTGTTTTTCTTCCAAGTGAATACCTCTGGAGATTATGTGGTTAGTTTGTATTAGTTGGCCTATATTTCTGTCTTTTTGTATTTAGTGTGCCATTTAAAGCCTTCCCATATCTATAGCTGTCTTTGCTGGATAGAAATTCCCCACTAGCATCTCTTGGTGTTGCTTCTTAACATTAACATATCACTTTAGAGCTGCCTATGTTTCCTCTTCTCTGTCTTCCCTCCTTTTTGAACTCTGCACCTGTGAATACAGAGCTTTGACTTTCTCTTTGATGTCCTTCTGCTCTGACCCTGAACAGTTTGCCATTTTAACCATCATTTCACTACTGTCCACAGCATCAAGCAAATATTATTCCCATTGCTACTCTGGGAGGTAACTCGTTTTCCTAAAGAAAAACTGTAGGTTAAATAAAATTTGCATTGGTACTTGTGGCTTCCTCCTGCAAACCATCCTTGTGTATCATGGGGTGCGAAGCTGTGTGTTACAGAATGCTGGCTGGTCTCTCAGTCCTCTTATCTTTCCTCTTATCCCTCACAGACACACATAGGGTATTATAGTATGAAAATGACTGTAACACCAAGAGGGTCCTTGAAGAAAAGAGCAAAGATCTTTTTCTCCCTTGCTGAAATAAAGACATGTGAGCCATTTCAAGTATTAGTTGAGCAACCCACAGCAAAATTTGAACAGGTAGTTTGCCTGTGGACAGTTTTCCTTTTTAACTCCAGTTGAGGTTATTACATTAGTAAAAACATCTTCCCCTTCAAAGTCACTTTTTTTTTTTCCTTCTTGATTTTGAAATTCAATATTTACTGAAAGCAAAAGCCATTCCACAGACTTTTCCCATATCACTCTGTTAGCTGAGGCTTGAAAAGTCTTGATCCTTAACTCAAGGTTTTGCTGGCACAACTCCTGTGTTTAGTTATAGCTATCCTGGCAAAACCAGACTATTCCTCCAGTACCATTTTTCCCCTTATGAGACTGAGGTCACTGAAGTGCAGTTTTTCTGGTGTTCATGTTCAGAGCACCATGGCAGAATATTATATCACTACCTCTACCATAATACAAGTTCAGAATTTCAACCTGGAATCAGCGCAAGACAAACCCAATGTTGCATTAACAGTGAGGAAAAATCTGGTTGGAATCAGATATTAGGGCTATGTCAGAGCAACATGTCCCTGTCTCATCACAGAGGACTGTATCACTGTGAAGGAGTTTTCTGTTTCAGGTGAACAGATACAGTGTCTGCTGTTTTAAACATGGAGAATGCAAACTCAAGAGCAGAGACATGATACAGCTCTTTCTACTCTCCAGCAAATGTAGCACAGTGAGAAACCTCCATAAAGCTGGCATCTTGAGTTGCTGAAGGGTTTTGCTCTCATGGGAGATTTCTCACGTTGTTAAGGACTTCTAGCAGGGCGGACAACCCCTCTGTACCCCAGACTAGGAGAAGCTCCTGAAGAATAGGACCATGTTCACTCTACCTCCAGTGCTGCCTTGCCCTGGCTGCCAGGTGGCTGTGATGGCAGTGGAGAACCAGTGCAAAAATTCAGAACTCTCTGTGGTTTCTCTACACTCAGGGGACAGAGTCAACTGGGCCCTGTGCTGAGGAAAGGAACGACCCGTAATACCATCGTCAGCTTTCCTCCTGCCAGTGAAACTTTGCCAAGAGTTGCCTGGAAGCAGCCCAGGCACTTCACAGGGTGTGTTTCTGACAGCAAACCAGCACAAATTAACAACAACTCTACTGACGCCACAGTAGTTACATTGGTGAGACACAGCCAGCTCACAGAGAAGCTCATTTGTCTTCTCCTAACTCTAGTCCTTCAGCCTCAGACACCCACTGAGACTGTCTCTTGCCGACTCAGAGCATCCCAGCTTGGCTTGACTTTGTGGTACTTTTGGAAAGAGAATGTGTTGTTATTTTACAGGATACTTTACCCTGTGGTCCTTAGAGCACTGCTTGCCTCTGATACAACTAGGGGACATGGTGTTTCTGAAATATGTATCCCCTCAGCGACCTTGGTGGGTGCTGGGAAAAGCTGCCAAAGGACAAAAGCAGTCACAGGCATACCTGTATAGCTATCATATGTCACTGCCTCTCTCACCCTCTCTTTGCTCAAACAAAAACCTGTGTGACAGACTGGCCAAGTCTCTCTGAGAATTTATTTTCACTTGGACTCTTCTATAATAAGTGTGTATGATTTACTGTGTACTGTGCCTATGACTAAAGTTGCTTGGCAGCTTTTCCCTGCTAGTACATCGTTGCAAGGATTGATTTCTCTGGATAAGCTGTTTATTTACGTTCTTTGAAAAAGAGGTAATCTTTTTTTCTTCTGCCGTAGTATAAGGATTTATTCCTTACTACTGTTAGAGAAATGGAAACCTTTGTCTTCCAGTGCCTTTTTGTAAGGCATAGGAGATTAGGATATTTATAGATACGCAAAAGGTGTGGTGCATGCACGTTACTCATGTTCTGGCATCCACTTGCAGTGTTACACACAGACTGTGTCCTAAGAAGAGGTCTGGCAATTATCCTGTACTTACCTACAGGTTTTTCCCTAAAATATTCCTGCTAAGCTCAGTGGGAGTTCTACAGCTGATTTCCTTAGAAATTTGTTGGCATGAATGATTATGTTGTCAACAGCATGTTCATACCTGAAGAATTTACTGTTTAACAATTATTTCAGGTAAAGGCAGTTTTTCTGATGGTCTAGTTGTACTGATGAGTTTGTATATCAATATCAAGCACTTTTGTACCACGTACAAGTCACAAAGGGGGCTTCAGCTTACAAACTGACATAAACGAAAGTGGAGAAATAGTCACAATTATACTAGAAAAATAAGTAGCACTGTCACCTGGCCATAATATACATTTTTTTTTTTTAAATCCTCCAAATTAAAAGCTCCTCATGGTTTCGGAGCATGTTTTTTCTTACTCAAAACCATCCTTTCTGCAGTCCCTCCTCCTCCTCATTTTGCAGCTTGACAGCTCCCTCCATAGAGCCTTGCTGTCATGCAATGGCCCAGTCTATGAGCAACAGCTTTACCTTTTCTGGAATGACAATTTTTACAAAAGAAAGGAATTTCTTAAGGGAATGGTTAAAGAAAATACAGTGAATCTGTTTTTCATTTCATTCTTAACAGTCAAAATTGTCTTTAAAGCTTAGTGACACATAAAAAAAAGAAATTGCTGCTCTCCCTTTATAGCTGTCTCTAGAAAACTTCATGAAACAATGACAAAACACATCCACTTTTGCAATGAAACCAGTCTGCCTGAAACTACCCATACTGCGAAACACGCCCCATTCATGCACCTTTTCTGTCCTACTCCAATAGCAAACATGTCTGCCATAAAGAAACACTCACTACATTTTAAGAAGTCTTAGAATTTTCTCTCTGAATCATTCCAGACAGCCCACAGGAGAAAAACTGGGGCAGAGAGGATGAATGCAGAGTGATGCCTAGGGTCTGACTTGTCCCTGAGCCGCCGCTGTCTGCTCTGGGCCCCTTTCCCTGCCGCGGAGCTGGGTGGCAAGCTCTGCCTTTTGAGATCCCCTGCAGCAACAGAGGGCTAGTTCCTAGACATCCTGAAATACTTGTGCTCTCACCTTCCAAGTAACTACAAAGAGCCTGCCACGCCTTCCCAGACAAACACAAATGAGTAACTGTGCTTTTCTTTTACAGTGTAAGATATACAGATATTTCTTTCTGCTCTCAGGAAAGAGGGGAATGAAATAATTGCATTGTTTTTATAGAGCAAATATTCCAGGTTTGTAATTTTTAAAATATTTGCACTGCAAATCAAAATATTAAAAAAAAAATCAGAAGCGCAGCTCCACACAGCAGAATATTATGTTTAATGGCTTCTTTTTTATCCTAGAGGTTCACATTTTTTTTTGTTTTACAAGAAACAATCACTAGAAATCTTGGTTTGATTGTTTGTTTGTTCTTAAAATGAAAGCTGGCATTTTTACATAATTATATGATTTTGGGAGCCAGGGTTTTAAGAAGCAGACAAAGAAACTTCTGGTAAAAGGCATGCCAACAGGCAAGACAATGCAGGAAGACTCCAAATCTTCCCAGACTGTTTCTAAGGTACTAGCAATACTATTATGATATAGTAATATGTCGTATGCTAGTGTATATTAATATAGTATATACTATATTTTGTGATGATTTCAATGACATTGTTATCTAGAATTTTTAAGAAGGCTTTAAACTTCATTCCAGTATCAGTTAACAGGTCTTCTTTATAAAGATATGTTTCCTTCTGATTACAGCAATTATTGCTGACTGGAATGAAAGGAGAGAAACACCTCCCAGGACACTCCTACTATAGCCATATCTGTACCATCTCTTAAAAATGTCGCACGATATGTTGACGTGAGGCACTCTCACTCCAAACCAGAATCATTTGTGTTTTTGACACTGATGTTAACATTTTTACACTGAAGGCATGAACTTGGGCAGCAGGAAGTTGGAGCTTCTCAGTAGCGCAGACCTTGCTGTGGGCAAGGTCTCTCTAGGGCTGGGACTCCACAGCCCCTGTCTGATGGGAGAACAAGCACCAAATATGCATTCTTTGAAACAGCCAGCAAGGAGCAATTGTTCTGTACAGAACATGCACGAGAATTTGGTTTTGAATGGTGGATGATGGTTTTATGTGGCCCTGCTCTGTGTTTCAGCCCAGTGTGCACAAATTGACTTTTTCTGCAGCTTCTGAAACAAGTTTCTGTGTTGTGCCTGGTCCTCTCCATACTGCGTTTTTTAAAAATGAAATTAAACACAAGGCTCTATTCAGAAAAAAAACAGCCCCTACAGCTGTTACTGCCTGAGCTCTGTGAGTTTCTTGTGCTCTGAAGATACAAATGAAACTTTTAAAGGAAAAATATCCCCTTTTCAGCATCTATGGAAGAGGGTATTAAACACTGCCTGGCACAGTCTCCTCAACGAGCACAGCCCTGCCTCCATCTTTTGAACTCCTGAGGAGAACACTCACTGAGCATATTAAAAATGGGTATGTGGGAACAATGATCCCATGTAGCAGAGCTGCTACAGCAGACAAAGCCATGGCTGTCCACAGCAACTATTTCTCCTGGGCCTAATAGGGCAACAAAGAGCACTGGCTGAAAATATTTCTTCTTGACCAAGCATGAGTAAGAGAAATGCTAACAGATCTATTCCATGCTCTGGTATTTGAACTAGCCCTTCCTGACCTATAGTATGGAGAAATATGTGAATGGAGGGAGTGGTTTATAATGCTTCATAGCAGGAATCTGTCAAGAAGAAGAAGAGGGGTGTCACCTTGCTCTTATTTCCTCTGCTTAAAGGGAGAAAGAAGAATGATTTGTGATTTGCCTCCACCTGAGGCAAAGTGGGTTTTGTGCATTTGCAACTTCGCCTTTTCTTAAGGGTTGTCTGCACATTTGTGAGACAAAGGAGGAGGTGGAAGCTAATGGTGGAGTTAAATTATAAAGGTTGCAAAATACAGAATCAGCAAAAGATTAAAGTATGAGGAGGACTCTGAGGGTCCTAAAGTGAAGGGAATTTGCCTTTGTCTTTCTGTTTGACAGTAAGCTTGGTCCCAGAGCTATGATCCAGACCACTACCTAGCCTTCAGGAGCTTGCATAAGCTTCACAGGGTTCCCACTGGAAGTAGCCTGCATTGAAGCAAGCCTAGAAAAAATGCACAGTGAGTTATAGAGTAGATACCTTTAGTAACCGAAGGCAAAATAGCAAAGAAAGTAACCCAAGTTCAGACTGATCATGATTAAAGAATGAAACTGTTGTTGAAATAACACCAGTTGCAGAGGCCAGAATATAACTCAACTTCAGAAAAACAAAAGTTGAGCCTATTGGACGTGAGCCATCTGTGGGAGGCTGTGGTTGAAGGAAACATTATTCTTTCTAGATGTGCTTTCTCATTTATAGTATGTGGCTGTTCAAAGCTTTTTGATTTCTTTGTAGAGACATATTTTAAGATGAGTGGACTTGGACCAAAAGGTGAGGATGCAAATATTTAGTCATTGTAGGAAAACGTTACTGGATTTTTGTGCAAGTTCTATTTTTGCTTATCTGTTGCACAGGTGTTTTGAACATTGATACCAGAACTTACTATGGCAAGTGAGCAAGTAAAAACATATTTGTATGACTGTTCTCCCTCTTTCATCGGGGATGTTTTTTTGCAGTAAAGTTTATGCATAACTTTTTAAACTACATTGCATTTTAGACCACTTACTAATAAATATATTACCCATTGCATAATAGTGTTTAACGTCGTATGCATTTATTTACCTGTGTGTTTTTCTTCTCTAGAGATCTCCCAAGTAATTTTTAGCAATTTGACATTTTTTTTTTACATAGGAGATCGGGACACACAGCTCTACAGGAAATGTGTTTTCAACTTATTCATCAATGACCTGGATGATGTAATGGAGTGCACGCTCAGCAAGTTTGATGATGACACAAAACTGGGAGAATTAGCTGATACCCCAGAGGGCTGTGCTGCCATTCAGAGGGACCTCCACAAGCTGGAGGGCTGGGCCGAGAGGAACCTCATGAAGTTCAACGAGGGCAAGTGCAGGGTCCTGCACCTAGGGAGGAATAACCCCAAGCACCAGTACAGGCTGGGGGGCGACCTGCTGGAGTGCAGCTCTGCAGAGAGGGACCTGGGAGTCCTGGTGGACAGCAGGCTGACCATGAGCCTGCAATGTGCCCTGGTGGCCAAGAAGGCCAACGGGATCCTGGGGTGCATTCGGAAGAGTGTTGCCAGCAGGTCAAGGGAGGTGATCCTCCCCCTCTATTCAGCCCTGGTGAGGCCACACCTGGAGTATTGTGTCCAGTTCTGGGCTCCCCAGTACAAGAGGGACATGGAGCTACTGGAGAGAGTCCAGAGGAGGGCTATGAAGATGATTAGGGGACTGGAACATCTGTCATACGAGGAGAGGCTGAGAGAGCTGGGCCTGTTTAGCTTGGAGAAGAGAAGATCGAGAGGGGATTTTATCAATGTGTATAAATAGCAGAAGGGAGGGTGTCAAGAGGATAGGGCCAGATTTTTTTCAGTAGTGCCTAGTGACAGGACAAGAGGCAACGGGCACAAACTGAAGCACAGGAGGTTCCAGCTGAATATGAGAAAACACTTCTTTACTGTGAGGGTGACAGAGCACTGGAACAGGCTGCTCAGAGATGTCATGGAGTCTCCTTCTCTGGAGATATTCAAAACCCACCTGGATGCCATCCTGTGCAATGTGCTCTAGGTGACCCTGCTTGGCAGGGGGGTTGGACTAGATGATCTCTGGAGGTGCCTTCCAACCTCAACCATTCTGTGATTCCATGATTATAAGATTCTGTGATTCTGTGTTTGGCTCCTTGTCTTCCTTAATCTCCACAGAAGCAAGGGCTTCTGTCCTTGCTTTCAGCTTGCCCCAAGCTTTCAGCCAATTATTCCACAAGTGTAGCTGTTTAAATATGTTTTAAATTGCTTTTACGTAATTTTATTCCCAAAGGTCATTAGCAAGACTATTTAAGCTGCAGATTTCTGCAACCCTGATTCAGTGAAAATAATTAAGTATGAGTTTAGCATGAAGCATACATGTAGTCCCTGTGAGATAAAAGATAACTTTGTTCGGAGCAACAGTGCTGAGCCTACATAAAGCATGCCTCACTCTCTGGAGCAGGTGTTAGATCCTTGTCCCACGCCCACTGGCAAAATGTTGGGGGTGTTCGTGGTCGTTCTTAGCATCCATTTTACTCATTTCATTTAGGACAACACAATAGCTGGCTCAGTTCAAGCAACTGCCCGATCAAACTGCACCCATGGCTCACCTGTACGGCCCAGTGCAGAGCGGTTTTGAAATCTTTGTCCACCAGAGTCAGGTCTGCTCCCTTGTGCAGCAGGGTCTGCGCGTGCTGGGGTCTGTTATGGAAAGCAGCCCAGTGGAGTGAAGTCATTCCCTGAAAGCCATAAACCCAGAGAGCAAATAATGGTCATGCATGGTAGTGCCTTTTGCATCTTTTTCAGCTATAGATAAGCTAGACCATTCTGAAACCATTTTGGATGGACGGACTCTTTCCTCTCCGTCTTGATTTGAAATAATTAGATGACTGAATTAGTCATATCGGGGGAACCTAGCAAGCATTTTTCCCGAGTCATTATAGAAAATCGATAAAAATGTGAATGTTTCTTGCATACCTGACTATAGCCTGTCATAAATAATGTGTGGTCAGGACCACGATGGCTGGGGGATGGTTCCTCACTGCTAAGTTTGGATCATGTGAGAAAGGCCTATTTTAGGCTGGTGCTTTGTCATGACAGTGTGATGTTTATCTTAGATCTTATCTTTGATTCAAAATAAATATTACAAGCTAGAATTTTAGATGACACTAATCAGAAAGCTAAAGAACTGCCCCAGTGATGTCAACAAAAGGACTCACAATATAAACATCCCATATTTACTGTTTAGGAAGAAAACAAAGCAAATGTTAACTGATTGACCTGTATTCTCATTCCATCTTACCTGTGTTCAGTCACTCTTGGTAGATCAGAGAATTCATGGCCTGTAATTTCACCTTCATCAACATTGTTGTACACACCTATAGTTTACTCTAAATCCATAATATTACAGATTTTCTACATAAAATTACTAATTCAAGGTGTTTCTTAAACTTTGCTAGTGTTGTTCAGATGTTGTAACATTTTACTTTGAACAGGTGTTGTTTATGACCTCTTACCATTGAAAATGTATTTCAAGGGTCTTGTCTGGGTTCCAAAATGATAAAAAAAAAAACAAAAACTGTAGACCGGAAAAGAGATTGAAACTTGGCATGGAAACATAAAGCCAATTGCCATCAACTCAGATAAAGCACAAGCTATAAAACATTCAAACAGATAGCTTATCAGTGCATTAATACTGGATGTTCTTAGAAGTGATTTTCTAAGTAAAAGTTTAAACCTCTAAGTATTCATTGCACTGAACTCATCAGATGTACTACAAGGATTTTCAAGCCCCCCCATGGCTTAAATAAGGATGATGACCAAAAGAACAGTTGAACAAGAGCAGTTTTGGTTTTAGTTTTGCAAAGTTTAATCATGGGGTTTGGGTTTTGCAAAACCAAAAATGAGAGTGAAATCCTGTACCCACTGAAATTAAGGAGAGCTCTGCCACTGATATCAGTGGACCAAGGTTTTGACTCGGGGGACCTATAGCTGTTGAGAGACACCCCATACCTGTGAGCGCTGTTAAGTGAGGCCTGAGTGAAGTGATTTCCAGCTGGGACATGGGTCCTCACACCCATGGAGAGCAGGAAAAGTCACCGAAAGAGGGGAAGCTACAGCATACTTAGTCAGTTTCTCGTCATCCACTCTCAGTCTGTTGATGTGGACAAAAGGGCAAAATCCTTGAAAAACCAGGTTTCTCTCTGTTGTGTAAGAGTGTAAGAGCTGTGGGTAGAAATTAAAGACCTCGCTAGTCCAGGGTCAGAGTGGTCAGTAGAAGATGCTTAAGGAGAGAATATAAGAAATAAGGCTTAGTGTTATACAGTCACATAGCATTTGGTAATCTCACTAAAGACTTCCTATGCCATCCAGACCTCCACAGGGTAACCATGCATGTTGTGAAAAAGTGCTTCCTTTCATTTTCTTCATTTTCATTTTACTGCTGCCTAGTAATTTCTGTGGGTGCCATTTACAATGTCATGGCCTTGTATTACATCATTCATCTGACACAGCTGCCAAGCTGAGCTTCCTATTGTAGTTAGTTTGTTCTAGTTATTAGCTTGCCCATGAAAGGAAACTATTCTACAATAATCTTTGTAGTCCTTTTCTGTTCCTTTTGTTGTACACCCTTTTTCAGATGACTGTTGCAACCAACATTCAAGATCCGGGTGTACCAAGGATTCAGACAGAGCATAGGGCTGCTTCCTGTTTTGTTCTCTTTTTGTCTTTTAATAATTTGTATGTTCCACGTGTCCTTTCGGAGTGCCCAAAAGAGCACAGAGGGTTGAGCTGGTTGTAGCAGCACCTCACACGTGTGGGCCTGCTGCAGCGGGTGATGGCAGTCCAGCTGGTACCCATCTGATTTGTGCAAGGTGATAGCACCCTTGAGTGGCATCAGTGTTTGTGAAAGGAAGCATGAGGGTCATATCAGAACTGTCAAAGCTGGAGGGCTTTGAAGAGCTAGAAAAATGTAACATTAAAAGCAAGAAAGCCCAACAATTGCACATTTATAACAAATAAAGAGCAATTGGGGATATAGAAGGAGAAAAAAACACAAACAAGAAGTGGCTATGGATGACTGGGCAACAATTTCACGAGAATAGATGGATGAAATCCAGCAAAAGGGGACCTGAAGTAGCGGTCAGAGACTTCGTTTGCCTCTGGGAAATATAGTGTGATAGTGGTTTTGCTCAGATTCTAGGTTTCTTCAGGGAATATTTCTTCCCATTGTTGTCTCACAAGGCTTTGTAAATAAACCCACAGAAAGCCACAGTTGTGGAAACTATGAAACCTCCAGATGTATTTTTTACTGTTTACGTGTTCACACATTGATAGTGTGTTTTTCTCAAGCGTAAGATGGGAAAACTGAAGTGGTTTGTGTATGCCAAGAGAACGTCTCTATTATCTGAAATCATCTGTGACGATCCACAATTTTCAGAAAAAATGAATATTCAGGGGTTAGTGGTGACACTTGAACAAATATCTTTCTCATGCCAAATGACTGTGAGCTGGACTAAAAGTTCCAAATTACATTCAGTGATGCATTACAGCAAACTGTTATGGCTTGAGATTGTCATCCGTAGTTCCACACAATTCATTAGCAGCATAACTCTATGCCAAGACAAGCCATATGTCTGGTCTAGGCTGTTGTAAGCGGGGTCTGCAAACCATCCGGTGGATAAGGGAGGCCCATGGGAAGAGGGAAAATTAGCAGCCCTGTGGTGGTTCTGGCACCATGGAGAAGAGAAGCATCCTTAAGCAATTTCTAGAATGAAGAGAAACATATGAAAAGATGTCCAGAGTCTCTCTTCTGCCATGGTTTCTTTATCTGGAGAACTCATTTGGGAAGCTGACACTCTCCTGTGTACACTGCATGTATACATGCAGGGCACAGCTCTTTAAGGATCAGAGTAACCTAGCAATTTTTTTTGTTCCTCCACTCTTGTTCTGTGTAATACCAGCTTTCTGATATTTTTCCTGAGAACAGTTAGTTCTTTAATGAAGAGATGTTTGAAAAGGTGAAGATTTAGTCTAGTGGCTAACTTAAGAAGAATCAAAAGCAATTTATGTCTTGGCAAGTGAGTTAAGAGACTGATTCAAGGTACCTCATAGCTGGCAGAATATGGAGAAGTTTTATTAGTGTAAAGGTGCATCATGCATTGTGTGAAAAATGAGACAGGGCTCTGCAGAGTTCAGCAAAAGCTTTACAGAAATATTTGACATAGTCTTATTGTAAAATAGATAGTTCAGTGGACTCTTTCTAAACAGCACAAACTGTCTGATCCCAGAGCCTGGGACAGTGACTTACAGCACAAGCTCACTCACCTCATTGTCCTGATGATTAATTTCACTAAGATTTGACTGCTGCAGAAGCACATTCAGAAGCCTGCGGAAGCAATGACATAATCAGTGTGCTGCACTCCTGACTAAACCTGAAAATTTGACAGTTTTCGAGAAAGAAAACATGCAATTTCAGGACAAATCAGTATTAGTGATGGGCACAGGTCAGAATCTTAGGTCTGGGCTTTGTCATATTAGAAAAGCAAATAAGACCTTATGGCTTACTGTAACAACAGAACTTTAGTGCTGGGAATCAAAAGCAGACCCACTAGGAAGAATTCTTACGTTGAATGCCGGGGTAGAATCAGAGTATGTAATACCGTACATGTGTGCAGTTTTTGGTAGCAATTCTTCATCATTCTATTTTATAAAGTTTTAAACAAACAGAAATGTTAATGATCTGTTTCTAAAATGATTTGTCATGCTCCATAACTCTCAGAGTAATGTGATATTTTGTATGTTTGTGTGTGTGTGCATGCATACATACTATATGTTTACACACACACAAACCAACAGCATTTGTCAAGGCCTTACAATGTGTTTGCTAATATAGAGCCATTGTTATGGTATAAAATATAGCAATGCATTGGTTCACGTTTTTATGGAATATCAGACTACCAACACTCCCCTCTGGTGGAGGGAACAGTTATAATAAAACTGTTACACAAAATATTCAGGTGCAATAATATTTTTAACACTGCATAGATTTTACTTTTCTTTTCCTTATGGCATCTTGTGAAGATGTTCAGAAATCACTATAGATTTGGAGAAGATGATTATGTTTCATAGTAGGATGCTAAGTGTTTGGATCATGTAGATGGGTAGACAATGGAAATGACGAGGACCATCTTGTCATAGTCTGTAGCAAACCCAAATAGCATAGGTGCTAACACAGATGTACAGTTCTGATTCTAGCAAAGGTATAGACATATCCTTAGTGAATCCCTAGATAAGATCATAATGCAAACCTATGGCTCGTCTGAAGGTGTAAATTTGTAATAAACCTTCAAAACATGGACTTTAAAACACACGCTATTTTGCAAGGAGATTAAAAGACAATGAAGTGTCAAGGTGGAAACTCTGATAAATACACAGATAATGCACAGATAAATATATGCAATCATGCACTGATTCCCAGTCCCGGGAGACTGAACTAAAATCTTTTACTGCTTTTTATCAGGACAATCTTCAACAACTTCCAGTACTTTTTCCAGATTGAATTGTGCTCAGGCATGTTCAACAGATCAGGTTGATAGTCTTCTGCAGGTGAAAATCTTAACTGTTTGGAAATGCCATCTTCAGATGCAAGAAGTCCAAATTTAATTTTTTAAACTAGAATATCCCTTAAGGGCTCAGACTGGGCAGATCCCAGTGCTTTGTCAGGACTTCAGATCCATTTATGTATGGATGCAACCACTTGTAGGAAAGGGGTGTTACATCTCCTTTTCTGAATCACACAACCAATGGCATCTTGGAGTCATACTACAGAAACTCTGAAAATGATGACTTTTTAGAATTATTATGATTAGTTTGGGGGAAAAAAGAAGTGATAGGGCAGAGACATTTTGTGGTCATTTGGCACAATAGCTCAAAAAGGAATCTAAGAAATTGACTATCTGAAGACAAGTTTGAGTAAAAATGGGCTAGTGAGCAGAGAGAACGTGAGAAAACCATAATATGCTTGTAAAACCCGTTTATCACATTGTTTTATAATCTGTTATATGGATCCATATTTTAAACTCACATATTGTCAATGAAACCTGTGTAGAGAAGCACATGTCTTTCTTTGAGGGTAAAGTCTCTACCAACAACCTTGGCTCACTTATATCCTCAAAACATTATGGCAACAGCAACGCTACTGCTCATATGTGCAGATATTCAGCCATCCCAACTGAGATTTCCCTGATATCTATTCTTAAAGCTGGAGGTCAGGAAGTCCACGGATTCCCTTTCCACCCTGTCTCTTACATCCTGTGGAACATGCATTGAAGCATGTTAATCACTTATTGAATTAATACATAAACCAGCTAATCAGTGCCTGGCTTTCTGTGTGGTCCTTGTACTGGAAATAAAACATGGGGTTTTAGCAGGAGACTGCCAGCTTTCAAACTTGGCTGAAAAAGCATGTCATAGCTCACCACTACATATACCCTTTTGGTCAACACAGAATCAGCTAGGTTGGAAAAGACCTCTGAGATCATTGAGTCCAACCTATGACCTAACACCACCGTGTCAACTAGTGGTGACACATCCAGTCTTTTCTTAAACACCTCCAGGGACAGTGACTCAACCACCTCCCTGGGCAGCCCATTCCAATGTCTAAGCACACTTTCTGTGAAGAACTTCTTCCTAACGTCCAACCTAAACCTCCACTGGCGCAGCTTAAGACTGTGTCTTAATGACATGGAACTCAGGAGAGACAACGACCATGGTGGAAAGGCCCCCCCTACAGTGCTTCACCCATGTCTTCTGGGCACGGGGCAACCCCAACCATGAGACAGATGAAAAAGAATTGAGCAGCTGGTAAATTCCTGTTTCAAACAACAATCTTCCTGTGTCTGTGGAGAATATGAAAAGTGTTCAGGGAACCCTGCATGCTGCTGGTAAAGTAGATTACTGTTCCCTTTCAAGTAGCAGCATGTGCAGTGTTGTACAAACATTGTCTTCTTTCTGTGGAGGCTTCGTTTAATGATAATATACCTGTAGTATTGCAGAAACCTCAAACTATTCCCTCCAAGTGATGCATGAAAAGCAGTGATGAAGGTGGAATATGAATAAAGATGTTGAAAAAGGCTTGAGAGCAAGATCAGCAGAAATGTACAGAGCTCTGGGCTGGTCTGATGTGGTGACAACAACAAAACCACAGCCTCAGTGACTAAGTCACATGAATATCTTACATCTACTGAATGTCTTACCTGTCTCTAATATTGCCCTGTCCCTCCAGACTTGATTTACTTAGGAAAGTTATTTTGAGTGAGTTTGTTCAGATGTACAAATCGAAACTCAAAATTTGTTAAACCTTCCTATTATCACGGGCTAGAATAAGACAAAGAGAATCTTCTTTACAACTTCTTATCTAGATACATACTTTAGTTGTTACACCACCACCAGTAAGAGTAGTTAAAAATGAGATCTCCACCAAACCTCAGCTTCCCCTTTACAGTAGGGACTCTCAGAGAAGTTGTCATGTGGAAAACTTTTCTCACACTTGCCATGCTACTTGAAGGAGACATCCAGAAAAGGAGTTTCTTGTAACATATATTGTGGGGAGGTGGCAGAAGAGTCAAGGGAAACCTAGTTTTAACCTCTATTATATGTATTTTTTTATTTTTTTCTGTTTTTTTTTTTTTTTTCCTCCTTCTGCTGTTGTGATTTTGTATCAGTTTCTTCACCTTGTTTGACCATACATCTCTGCTATAGAAATGTTGGGTAATGCTTTTCCTCTTCTCTACCCCCTTTACGATAACTGCTACACAAAAGAGCAAGTCACAAGTGTAACTGTCACAGCCATCCTTGCTGAGATGGTCTCCCCTTTGGGTTAGGTAGCTGGTAGCAAATGGTGGTAGAGCCTGGGACATACCTCACATCAGGCTCTGCGGTAGCAGCATGTAGTGGCAACCTCCCATTTTTATCAGGTATGTTCTGCTTAGCACCGTTTCTGAGTAGGCTGACACAGCCTTCCAGCCAGCCCTAAAAAAGAAATTACAGCATGTCAAAGAGGAAAGTAAAATACATCAGGCCAGATATTTGCTTGGTGCTTCTGCCAGCTGTGTGTGACTGTAGCTGTTTCTGCTAGCTGAGGAAATGGTCTTTTGTTTCTCCAATACAGGTCTCTCAGCACTGAGAATTGTTCCCTTTTGGAGTCTGCCTCAGAGTAGCTTACCCATTTGTTTTTATGGTAAAATATTTATTTACGCCATTTTTTTTTTAATTATTATTCTTTTTCTGCAGCTGTGGCAAGTAGTGAAAGAATAAACAGTGATTAAAAATCTGCTAATTCCTGTATCACTAGCAAATGCTACACATATTCCTGCATGTGAATTTAATTATGCTAGGTTAAACCAAGAATGTGAGCACTTAATCTCAGTTGCTTTGTAAGATTTTAGTGGGGATGGCAAATCAATACTAAAAAGCCTTAGAGTGTGGTCTTATAAGCACTGTTGCAGAAGTTTGAATTACTGACATTGTTATACTGAGAACAGCACCAGAACAGATGGGATGAATCAGTTCTTGGGCTAAAACTTTTATTGATCACCTCAACAAAACAGCAAGTAAACAGTCTGGTAGTGATTGCATAAACCTTTCAGCATATGCTTAAGTCCCAGGGAAATCAGGGAAGTGTTTAAGTATTTTCTTCAAACCTCTGCAAACAACTGTAAAGACCATTCCCTGCTGTATGAGCTATGTTGGATCAATATTACCAATATTTATAGAGAAAAGGGATGGAACAATGGAATCAGAACATCTCTTTTATAGCTTCTGGTGGAAGTATGAGACTACTGAATTCTGCATGTGATTGTGAACATGGAGCTCTGCTGAATTCAGTTCTCTGGACAGACATTGCAGACAAATGCTCTCTAGACCTCTGATTACATCCATCACAGAAACAGAAATGGAAACTTTGAAGCCTGGGTGGCTTAAATCTTTTCCAGTCATTTCTTTTTTTCCAAAGAATATTTGCTCCCCTCTGGGAAAAGAGGAAGGAAAAAAGGAGCATGACACTAATTATGGGATTTTTTTTGAAAATGTCTGGCAGAGGAAATGTTTATTCTCAAGTAAGTGAGGCATGCTCCTTGCACTGAAAGAGGCTGCCTGCTTTACTACTTTCTACACATA
Source organism: Chauna torquata (assembly GCA_013399475.1). Taxonomy (NCBI): domain Eukaryota; kingdom Metazoa; phylum Chordata; class Aves; order Anseriformes; family Anhimidae; genus Chauna; species Chauna torquata. Next base: position 248,816 of record VXAL01009365.1, on the reverse strand, counting down.
TTTTCTGGCTGAATGTCTAATAGCCGAGCAGAAACATTGTTTTTATTTTGAATTTGCAGAAAGAGACTAGATGCAAGGGATGTGATTTAATCAGGCTGCCACTATATCCATTTAAATGTACCGGCAGTCATCCAGCTGTAACTCATTCCAAGCAGCATGGGTAAACGTTCCTTCCTCTTTCCTTTCCAGCTAATAAAGGAAGCCTTTGGTCAACCCCTCTGCCCAACTAACCTGGTCCCCATCCTCTCCCCAAGTCCTGAATTCCTTCCAGTGAGGAGCAGAAGGCTAAGGACAAGAGGACCATCCTTTTCAGACAGAGAGCACCACATCTCCCTTCCCAAAATTCTTGGTGGTATGTCTTCCCCTACTGTCACTTGCATGTAGGTTAATTAGGGGATTGGATTGCTTAAGATCTGAGCATTTGTGCTGATACCTGCAGCACCTTGAATGTGGCCATCCGAGGTCCAGCACTACAGCGAAGGGGAAAACAATGACCTGGCTCATGTGGTGTGCAGGAAAACATGCCTGCTGGCCACCCAAAATTGAGATAGGTATGTGCTCCCTGGAACATAAAAACCTGATACTGAGAGTGAGAAGGGAGAAGTTACTCTGCATATTAAAATCAGGAGGGAACGTCAAGCTCTTCTCCTGTGCACAGAAATCCAGTGGCTTTCCTGAAACCACATAGAGGACCTTGGATCTGGTAAGACCCCATGCCAAGCACTAATTTTGCAAGCAAAAAGAGGAAGGACACTCTGAAAACAGTTCTGATTCTTTTCTTACAACAGAACAAAGATTCCAGTTTTGCATTATATTTAAGTTTACAATTTCTTGTCCTTATTTTCTTTTTTTTTTTTCCATTTTCTGTAGTACGAACAGAAATCTTTGCTCTACACATTTCCTTGCTTCATTCCATCTATCTTTCCATCCTCCTCCCCCAGGTCTTGGTACCAGATAAGTTGCCAGAGATAAACTGGTACGTCCACAAGCATCTTGAGTATTAATATTGGCTCCCATCTTCAGTAAAAGCTTCACTGTATCAACCTGGCGTCCTGACACAGCATGCATCAAAGGTGTGCAACCTGTGGAAGAAAGTCAAATGTTCTTTTACAATTTTTATTTTGTCAAAACCATCAGATAGAGATATTTTCTTATTTGCTGATGGTAGCACTGGCAAATTAACAAGTCCTTTCTCTTACAACTGTCCAACAGCTGTACTCGGTTTTGTGCGGGCCAACAGTAACCCCTATGCTACTACTGATTATAAAAAGAGCATAACTTCAAAGCAAAAGCCTTGCCTCGTTAACTCTACATGTGGAGGGAACACTTGTTTTCTGTTGACAAGATCCCCATGCAAACTATTGAATTCATACACCATTTTGGAGGCTGGTATTTTTCAAAGCAAATAGACAAAAGGTCATGCTTGGCTAATTTTATCAAACCCCAACTTTTTTCTGTGCCTGTGTGTTCAAAAAATGTATGAAATCAAGCCCTGTCCCATGCAGAGCTGTGTGTGTTTGAGATGATGATTTAAGTAGAAAAAAACTTATTTTAAAAACTAGATTTGCCCTAGAATAGTTTTTTTTTTATGTTATGAGAACTAGTTTTTTATTCTGCAAACCATTTCTCTGCTGGAAAAAGACTGAAATCTATGTTCAAATTTAATACTCAGTTTTATTTAATACTCAGTATTACGATATCATTTAATTGCTTCCCCTTTCTTCCATTCTGTTAACTGCTGAATAACAGCAAAGACTTTCCTGCAGAATCTGACAAAACAATTTAAAATTACTAAGCTCGGAATAAACCTGAATATTAGAAATCATAATATGCAACAAGGCACGACTGAGGAATAGTTATTCTTTCTGAATTCAATGAGACTGCTGAGCAAATACACACTACTCAAGCTAAGGTTATGCAGACTCTGCCATATGTGCAGGATACAGCCAGATGTTTTGTCTTGTAAGACTAGTCTTAGTTATATTTGTAATTACAACCTACAGGCTTATTCTGGAGCTTAAATGCTTCCTGTTGCTAATCAGTCTACCTCCACGCACTGCCCTTCATATCGGTAAGGATTAGAATACAAGGTACAGTCCTTTAAAAGAAATTGCAATAAAAAATACTTTTGAATAAGCAAAGATGTCCTTGAGAGAAGCTTCCAGAGATTTGTAGCTTTAATTCACAAGGAAAATAGATTCATACAAAACTCATCCATGGGAGATTGGTTTGTAATAGCATTGTGTAGTAACCTGAACACAAAGGAAAAGGAGTGCAGTCTCACAGATAAAACAGATTAGCTAGATCATTGTATATTGTACAGTTAGCCCCTTGGCAAACAAACACGTGACAAAATCTTTCAAATTTGTTTGTGCCTGTGCACATACTTTTAAAGTGCAAATTACTGGATCCCTCTACTCTACAGATGTGCAGAATGTATAGTATTTGAGTTTGATAGAAAATATTCTTCTTTGTTCCCTGAAATGACAGCAATTTCTCAGCATCTTCCTGAAGAAGATAAAACAGATTCTTGATAAAGTTCTGTTTGATTATATTAAAACCAGCTTATTTCTATCTATAAAATGGTCTTACAATTACAGGGGAAAAGAAGCATCCAAAGTATGCATTTCTGGTGGATGTTCCAAAGAATAACTCAAATTTCCCATATTCTGCTACTAAATATAATTTGCTGAACACAAAAATCAGGATTTAAAAATGGAAAATCTAGTTGTGATCTGAAGCAACTAATCCCTTGAGAACAAACTCAGCGCTCATTTACCCTCACTGTCGCAGCATTCCAGGATGGAAGGATCTTCTCGAATCACAGCAGTTAATGTGTTCACATCGCCGTTAGCTGCTGCTTGGTAAACCACAGTCAAGTCAATCTCTTCTGCTGCATCACCTACAGGGAGGAGATGTCTGTCAGTAAGTGTAGAGCAAGTACAAATGTTTAACAGTGAAAATAATAACACATTTCACTGAATTTGTATGACTGTATAACTTGAAATGGAACAAAGTGTATCCAAACCGAACTGTGGCTTTTATTAGTCA
>VXAL01009365.1:165839-245688 GCA_013399475.1 Chauna torquata | reverse complement strand
TTTTTTTTTTTTTTTTTTTTTATCATCAGCTTATTCCAAAAACTGTCAAACATAATGCTGAAATGGCATAATAAAACTTCTGGAAAGTTTCCACCTCTTATAAGAAATCATACGAACATTGATGTAACATGAATTGAGAAACAATGAACTAATAACTGAACTAGCTCATAACATTACTGACCAAACTTTTATGAGATAGGACGACATTGGAACACAGATGTTTTCAGTTCCATTGTTGTCCTTGATTTCAGTTAGCCTTTAGTTCTTCCTACCAAACTCTGTGCCCTGAGAAGGGACCCACGATCCTGTCACAAAACCAGGCAACGGCGGGCTAAAGAAAGGCTGTACTTTCTTCAAATACATTTTTCACAGAAAGCATCAATAGTTTTCAACAGGACTGTCATCAGTATATTGGGAGGGCACAGTCCAGTGTATTTTAATCTAGGGATGGCAGAGCGAAACCGATGGCTAAACGAACCTAAGAGGTAAACAACAGCTAAGGCTAATAAAAAGAAAAACACCCACAATTTTAATAATGTCTTATACCCAAACACTGTTATAAAACTGCTTTATCCCCCAGTTCCTGAGAAGATTTCAGGGAAAATCTGAAACAAAGAGCAGAGCACTCTGAAATTACAAGATCTCTGCCAAGGGCAGAAACAGACCCTGTCTAAAAGGGGACAGATGCAAACCACATGCAGTCCCCCAGTATCCTCAGTGAATCTGTGCGTATGTGGTATTTTTGTTGTCCCTGTTGACCTAGCTAAAATCGCAGCTGCCTGCACAACAGAAGAATGAAATGAGAGAAGGGTATGTTTACGTGTGGGAATATATGTGTGTGCATGAAAATGTCATTGATATAAGGTGAGATTATGAATTAATCTCAATAAAAAATGGGTTCTGTTTTCAGAAATAGGTATGGGTCTATGTACTTAAATTGTAATATGTACTTAAATTGTGTATTCAAATCTAATATTCAGAAAAAAACATATGGCTCTTGTGGGCTAGATTTGCAGAGCAGACAATGGAAGTCCCTAACCTGGCTGTGAGGCAGACAAAGGGGAGAAGTCTGGAGAAAGCCCAACAGCTTGATTTAAGTCAAAACAGTTTCAAAGGCACTGATAACTAAACACTTCACTGAGATGAGTAATTTACGGAAAAATGGTATTCCTGGGTGTTTTAGAAGCTTTACTGGGTACTCAACAATCAATGACAAATTTTATGTGCTAATTTTGCTCATCTGGCTAGGTTAGTAACTATGCTTGTATGTCTGTTTCTTGCCTTTATTTGGCATTTTATAATTTAAAAACATTTCTTGGAAGTCAAAATGATTAGCTGCCAACTTTTGGTAATACTTTCTTGGTTGGGATTGGGATTCTGAATGTACTATTCAACTCTGTGAGTTGCGTAAGTATGACCAATGTGGAGCAGGATACTTCCTTCATTAGCCTTTACTGTAGACTGCATTGTGTTTGAAACTGCACAATTTTAAGATCTCCTGTCTAGTGAATTTTAAACACAAGTAATTGTTGTCTGTGGCCCTTGCAATGGAAGGAAAATCTTCACAAGCCTGCCTTGCAGGACCAGTTCCTGAACAGATTTTTATTTCCAGAGGAACGAATGAGATGATTTTCTGTGTTAACAGATTCTCTTTCGCTTGCAACTTCCTTCCAGGCTGCTCATCCCATGCTTTACATGCCTGCATTTCCTTTGGCTTCAGGTAGGCTATTAACGTCTCAACTCCAGGAGTCAAATGAGTCGATTTTTTTTTTGGTGCAGGGTCAAATCAGATGTCATGATAAAATGCTCTAGTTGTGTATTGTTGGTCAGCTACAGACTCCTCTTTAATTTTGAAAAAAGGAATTTCTGATCTCTGTTAACTCAAAAAGAAGTACATCTGCAGTGAGCTGTACTGTTCACTGTGGCTGAGGGTCAGAACCACAGAGCACAGCTGTTGTCCAGCCATTGCGCCTCCTTGTTAGCAGGAGAAAGTAAAGTTGATGCCTAAGTCACATGAAAGAATTGATTAAAGGAAATGCAGGTTAAGTGACTGGTTACTTTTCCTTACGGCTGTGTTTTCTGGAAATGGCATAAATATGTAAACTGTACAGAAAAAAAGGAGATGTTTGAAAGAATTTGAAAAGAGTTAGTAAAAAGTCTATTTCACAATGTTAATATTAGCACATTGATTAAATTATATTAAACACTTTACATGTATTTATGAGTGACAACAGATCTTTAAAGATAATTTTAAAGTATTTGCCACCCTATGCATGTTTGTGGTCACGAGTGGCAGATGAACCTGCATTAGCTCCTCTCCGGGCTTTGCAACCCAGCGTAATTGCCCACACGTGACCTTCTCTCCCTGGGACATAATCGTCATCTCTGCTTTAAAACTGGGCTGCCATGGAAACACAATCAACTCTTACCCTGGGAAAGGCTTGTCTGTCAGATCTGGAGCTCCGATTATGAGTCTGGGAAAACTAGGGAGCTGATATTATATCTGCATTCAGCACTGCACAGATTCCAATTTCATCACTACTCCACTGAAGTGAATTTCCTTTCTTTTTCTCTTCTAATTGGTCTTTTATATTACACATTTGATAAAATTTGTAAATTAAAAATGCTAACTTAATTTCTATTCTGCTGGAGAGTCTATCACTCAACAAACTGGTCATTTGGCCCAGAAGCTTAGACCTGTGTGCTGCTCAGGCTGCTAGGGGGATTACGAGAGACTAAGAACCCTTGCCTCTGGGGAATCATCATCAGTGACTAGTACACGAAAAAGAAGTGATTTTACCACAGGGCCCGTTAATCAGATTTCCATATCAAACCAAATCTGCAAACTGCTCTCGCAATTGGTAAACTTGGCAAAGAGATGTTAAAAATAAGCTCAGGTCTGAGCTAATCTGGTACTTAAAGTGGGCTGTGCAGTGGGCTGGATGGAAAGCAAAGGGACAAGGCAGAGACTTATCACTTGCATTGCTCCTCTTGGCCAGTCTCTGGAGGCACCCAGGAGGTACCAGCTGAGAGCAAGGACACCGTGCTTCTCACAGCTGCTTGCGGTGGCTGTCATATGGGAGTGGTACAGAGAAGATGCGGCAGGCGTGGGGAAAGAAATTATTAGATGTACTGGTACAGACAATGTATCAAAGGGGCCTTCACCTCCTTTCATCCATCACACACATACATTTTATATTTTTTGCTGTTTATCCTTTTAAGTACTGTTGAGTTTTCCTACTGTGAGTGAGGAGTAGAGCAATCCAGTCAGAAAACAAATTCTTCTCCTGAGCAGAAGAGTTGCTTACCCAGAGGGCAAGGTGGCAGGAAGATAAAAGGTATGGATGCACACCTGCATGTGGGACACAGATTCCCTCTACCCTTTTTCATTGAACTAAAACCAAAGTGCTTTCTCCCCTGTGCCTTTGCTTCCCTCAAAGCAATTGTCCTCCCATATGAGGAGAGGAAGCAAAACTCTGAATGCATGAATGAATGAATGAATGAATGAATGAATGAATAAGTTTTCCCTGCACCTGCTCTAGCAGAACATGGACTCCACTGCTGTTAGGGGACAGGAGCATGATGCTATGTGCAGGGTTTGCCCTTCCCCAGCCATGAGTCGTAGCTGCCAGAGCAAGGAGAGGCGGGCAGGACAAGCTGTCCCTGCTGGCAGAGGAGAATGGGCCAGGAGGAATTGAATAGTGTCCATATGGTACATCTGACATAATGTGAAATGACATGATTCCAGTTCTGTAGGGTGACCCAGTTTCAACGGATAGGGTGTCTCTACCATGACCTGTGTGGCTCTGATAGGGGGAGAGGGAGAAGACAAATGTGTGGTCTTCTGATGCTTCATATGACAGGGAGTAGGGAATGCCAAGAGGTCTTGGATATCATTCACACTGGCTGCACTTGGCTGCAGGTGACGTAACGTCTCCTGTTTCATCTTCCTCCAGCTTACCCTGTCCAGGAATGTGGGGGCCTGGCTGCAAAGCTTGTAGGTCATTTCTTTTTGCAGACAACTTCCTGGGCAGAAAGGAATGGTTTGGAGACTGGGCATTTTGCAGAAGGTGACAGTGAGGTACTGAGAGGCTGTGGCTCCTCCCTCTGTGAGCTTATTCTGCTGGGGAACTGGGCCGTGGCTGGGGCACCAACATCGTATGGGATAAAGGGACCGCAAACAGCCAGACGCCTGGCCCTCCATCTGCAAACGTGTTAGCTTTACTTCTTTTATTGTCTTGTAGTTCTGTAAATGCCAATGAGCACTGGTGCTGTTTCAGACGCATTATATTTTGAAAAAATGCTGTGCCACCAGTGAAAGAATCACAGAATCACAAGGTTGGAAAGGACCTTCAAGATCATCTAGTCCAACCGTCATCCTATCACCATTACTACCCACTAAGCTACTAAACCATATCTTGTAGCACCTTGTCCAGGCGCCTCTTAAAAACTGCAAGGGTCGGTGACTCCACCACCTCCCTGGTCAGGCCGTTCCACTGCTTGACCACTCTCTGAGAGAAAAAGTTTTTCCTGATATCTAATCTAAATCTCCCTGTGCGCAACTTTCGGCCGCTACCTCGAGTCCTATCATTAGTTATCTGGAAGAAGAGGCCGACCCCCTCCTCATCACAACCTCCCTTCAGGAAGTTGTAGAGTGCAATGAGGTCTCCCCTGAGCCTCCTCTTCTCCAGACTAAACAATCCCAGCTCCCTCAGCCGCTCCTCATAAGACTTGTGTTCCATACCCCTCACCAGTTTTGTTGCCCTTCTCTGGACACGTTCCAGGGCGTCGATGTCTTTCTTGTAGTGAGGGGCCCAAAACTGAACACAGTACTCGAGGTGCGGCCTCACCAAAGCTGAGTACAGGGGGATGATCACCTCCCTGCTCCTGCTGGCCACACTGTTTCTAATACAGGCCAGGATGCCATTGGCCTTCTTGGCCACCTGAGCACACTGCCGGCTCATGTTCAGCCTTGCATCGATCAACACTCCCAGGTCCCTTTCCTCATCACTGTCTTCTAGCCACTCAGCCCCAAGCCTATAGCGTTGCATGGGGTTATTGTGGCCAAAGTGCAGGACCCGGCACTTGGCCTTGTTAAACCTCATCCCGTTCGCCTCAGCCCAGCAGTCCAGCCTATCCAGATCCCTCTGAAGGGCCATCCGACCCTCAGGCAGATCGACACTACCTCCCAACTTGGTGTCGTCTGCAAACTTACTGAGGGTGCACTCAATCCCCTCATCTAGGTCATCAATAAAGATATTAAACAAGATAGGCCCCAGTACCGACCCCTGGGGGACACCACTCGTAACGGGACGCCAGCTGGACTTAACTCCATTAACCACAACCCGCTGGGCACGGCCCTCCAGCCAGTTCTTTACCCAGAGAAGAGTATACCTGTCCAGGCCACGGGCAGACAGTTTCCCCAGGAGAATACTGTGGGAGACCGTGTCAAAGGCTTTACTGAAATCTAAGTAGACCACATCAACAGCCCTTCCCTCATCTACCAGTCTGGTCACCCTATCGTAGAAGGAGATGAGGTTGGACATGCACGACCTGCCTTTCGTGAACCCGTGCTGGCTGGGCCTGATCCCCTGGATGCCACGCAAGTGCCGTGTGATCTCACCCAAGATGATTTTCTCCATAATTTTGCCTGGAACCGAGGTCAGGCTGACAGGCCTGTAGTTCCCCGGGTCCTCCTTGCAGCTCTTTTTGTAGACAGGAGTCACATCGGCAAAAGAAAGAAAGCTTCAGGAAGGCAGAAGGCTGACTGACACCCCTTGTATGGAGCAAGGGTAGGGAGAAACAACAGGCTGGCTCAACAGTGGTGCAGGAAACTCTGGAAGAGCCTTAGTGAGCAAAGACCAAATGGCATACAAAGTTGTGACATTTTCTTTCATAGCTAAAATGCTCAGAAAGCATCAAAGTTAAAAGCCAAATTATTTGAAATAAGCTGCAGTATTTTAAAAGCATGTCATTTGTTCCAGATAGAATAAGTCTTCTGGTCTGAAAGGAGGTATATAAAGAAACATGCAGAATGATCACAGGATTCACAGAATGAAATTACACTAATTATGACGTTAGCACTCCTCTGACTCTCATGTGAGGAAAGTATGCTTTACATGGTTTGTGATGTCAGTTGATCTGTTGTTTTGCAAAGTGAGTATTAGATGTACATAAGTGCTCACTTTCTACTATATTGGGTTTTAAAGATCTAGATAAAGTCATTTAGGTTAACTTAGTGTATGTGGTCTTGACAACGAGAGATTTAGCCCTTACTAAAATTCAGGAGTATTTAGAACTGAAAGCTGGATGACAGAATAATTTATGTTCACTGGGAAGAAGAAATATTTATGTATATAATATACTCCTCTCTTTCATATANCATGGCCTAACGCCTTCTGTGATTTCCCCCAGCTTATCAGCAGGACACAATACTAGACAGTTACATGATTTCAGCAAGAAGATGCTGCCTGGTTCCACCAAAAGACAATGAATCCCTAACAGGGACTGAAGTGTGCCATTGCAATCTCACTTTGCAGTGATTTACCACTGGAAACAAAGCTTTGCATCCAGCAGGAGCAATTAGCATCCCCTTCTCCCAGCTCTCTGATATCTCAAGTAATGGGACGTGACTCTCTGGCTGTACTGGGATAACCTACTTTCAGCAGTGATAGGCATCTCCTGGGCTTGGCATGTTGGTGGATGAGTGCAAATGTTGGAAATTGTAACTTGCTCTCTAATATTACAGATTTATTGATTGCTTGACAAAGTAATAATCTCTGTGTGTGCCTGGCTATGAGTGTAGCACTCCAGGCCTTCGTCTGGTGCCTCTGTTTACATGGTAAACATCTGAAGCCAGGCACGGCACACGTCTGAATGGTGCCAAACAGTGTTTAGAGGGGAGCAAGATCTGATACTGCTTGGCTTTTTGAAGTCCCACATTGCTACCACTATTACTATTCATAAATAACATAACCTATTAATGAGCAATGTAATAGCAAAGAGAGAGTGTGATTTTTAAGCCTGGAATCTTGTTTTTTGACCAGTAGCTGGGAAGAGTTTTCTAATGGGTGGGGTGGAGAATGGGATTGCAGGGGAAGGTTTATTGGACTGGCAGATACTGATTTGATGTATTTGATAGCTAGTCTGCATTCTACCATTTTTATAAATTGCTCCAGTGAATAAAGTGCTCCTTCTCTGTGCTAAAACACTCCCCCTGCTTAAATTGGTAATGTGTCAAGACACTAACATGCTATTTAGCTAAAATCCACCGTTCACTGCGCATTTTGAATAAATCTTTCTTTGTGTGATAACCAATGGGTTCAGCGTCCCTTACTGTGCATTGCCTGCTCCTGCTCCCTGTGCTCTTCCCACGCAGCAAACAGGCAGACTAGCAGTAAAGTCTGGTCATGTAATCAGCCAGCAGCTCCTGCAGTGGTGGTGGAGAGGGTGTGGTGGATGTATCTGGAGGGGAATATTTGCTGGGGAGGTGCTGTGAGTGGAGTGTGGCATGCGGCTGCAAGATGAAGCTGGATGGGCATAAGGATGGGATCAGAGTGGAAAGTGGCCTGGAAGGAGGAGGGGAGCAGAGCAGAAGCCAGGGGAGGTACTGGCACATGTTGCCTCCCAACTCTCTCATTTCTGCCCAGATGAGGTGGTTTGGATCTGTGGTCTCCTGCACTGTTCTCTGCTCCCCTACCTGTCTGGAGACTTCACTGCTCCTTCCCCAGCCACCCGGAGCCTGACCATACTACAGCCTCATTGCTGGCAACACTTCCATCAGTTCTATGACCATCAGCCATCCCTGCAGCACTGAAAGTGCAAGGTGTCCCTTTGCCCTCCCCAGGCTCCAAGCACTGCTGTGTTGGCGTGCAGCGCACAGCGTGTCGTAGTGGCTGCAGAAGGAGAGCTCAAGAAAGGCTGTGGGGTGCTGCAGAAGCTCAGTTAGCCCCACACCTCTGTCCTTTCAGGGAAAACCTTCCTTACATCATTTACACGTGACCCAGGAGAATCTGTCTCTGTTTCTGCAGCACACATCCCCTCAGCACCTTTGGTGTGGGGCCAGTATGGCTGCCTCAGCTTGGACACCTCTCAGACGTGCACCGGAAACTGTGGCCACTGCACGCAAATGATTCTGCAGGCTGACTTAAAGAGAAATTTGCTGCGACACAGATAATCAAACAGTGACTGCTTCCTGCTCTGAGAATGTGAAAGGAATACCACTATGTTCTTTTTAGTGGATTAAGCCCTAAGAGAGAAAAGCTTGTATAGGCAAATAAATATGTGAATTTCAACCATTTTACTTAAAAACAGACAGCAAAGAAACATTAGTATTTCCATAGCAACCTTACCAAGTAGAAAATCTTCACTTTGGGGCTTTTAAAGATATCTTAAATTGATAATTATGGCAATACTTACCTATATAGCTAATATTTACCGAAACAAAGTTGATCATTTATCACCATCTAGTCCTTTCAATGTATACAAATTAGTAGATGTAAGAAAATCATCTTTTCTTAAATGTTTACTCCAATTTAAATCACTTTTTTTTTGCTAATGTTGCAATTGTTTTATAAATACTTACATCCATAAAAGCACTAATGTACAATATAAAAGATAAATACATACATTCATCTCTTGATGTTAGGCATAAAAGCAATCAAATGCTGTATTTTATCTGCTGAAATATTTTATTTTTAAAAATAACTGTAGCAATAGGCTGAAATATCCATGCCTGAAATTGATGGAAGAAATTTCCTCCTCTGTAACCAAAATAAATCTCCATGAGACCTGATTTTTTCCAAAAATTCTTGTCATTCATTCTGCCAAATATATTAGTACATCTGCATGGGAGGCATGGGAGGACCAGAGGTTTTTGAAATTAGGAACAGTGACTTACCTTTGTGCTGATCAAACACGGATGAGGAACTGAAATCCATTGTGGTCTATCTCATTATTTACAACCAGACTGGGTGAATACCATCTCCAGGGTTTTCAGGGAAGAATCCTATATATTACAGTAAACAATTCAATGATAGCTGTTGCCGATCTTCTTATCAGAGAATTAAACTCGCTTTATGGTTGCAGGTTGTTTTCAAGGCAAGGACATTATCATTAGCCTGATGGGAATGGTATATTCTGTTTGCTACAGACCCTCTTAAAATGACATCCCTAGAAGCTTAAGTGAGCTTTTGAAAAACATCTTCAGTGAACGAAATTGCCTACGAGCATCTCTGAGAGACGCTGCAGCTCGCCCAGCCTCAGCAGCAGAGTGCTGCCCGTAGGCAAACAAGCCTTGGAGGGTGAATGGGATTTTGCTGGCACACGGAGCATGTGCAGAGCTGCGGTGCAGTTTGAGTGCAGCCGTCCTTGCTGTGCTGGCTGGCAGGCATGTGCTGCACTCACCAACAGCCCTGCTGGGGTGGGTGCCTGGGCCACTGTGTCTGAGGATGGTCATTTACATGGTGTTTTCAGAGATTATCTATTTCCTGTTTTGACTCCTGCATGGAGAGCATAAATAAGCAAGCCATTGCTATCTTGGTGTATTAATACCTAATCAATGTACAAGGTGTAATGAAAGGATGGTTCTCAATAACTGAGAGCAATTACTGTGGCTGATGTAGGCAGTGATACTTCAACAGTGTAGTGCAACAGGTATAAGAGTTCACAGCGGATGCTCCAAACCCTCTGTGTCCACCAAACCAACAGCAGTCTCATGTCTTGAAGCTGTGTTTTTTTTTTTTTTGGCTGGGCCTGTACCTCCCTAAGTTGGGAACTCAGACTGTGTAGTGTAAAGGGGGGGGTGAACATGGTGAGCTTCACTTCTTGCTAGGTTGTTTCCAAGGCAGAAATAACAATAAGTAACAATAAATGGGCTGATTTGGTATTTATCTGGAGCAGGGGATCACCAGGTATTTACCTTAAACAGTGCCTGGGGGCTGCTGGTTTGGAGGGATTTAGGCAAGCTTAGTGCTGGTGCATTGGAAAAGATTTATCACTAATGCTGAGTAAAGCAAGCTATTACATGAAAATTAAGGAAGGCACTGCACTTTTGGCCCAAGAGTGGAAAGAGGGTCTACACTAAAATTATGCCCACGTTTGGTCAGCCTAAGAACCCTCTAGATGTTATTCACTGTGTTGATTATATTCTGCTGTATTGACCAACTCCAGTGACTACAACAGATGCTAGGGAGACAGCTTACGTGTGGACACTGTAGGAGTTGTATCTGCAGCTGATTCACATCCCAGGCATTTGTGTTTGAACCTAAATCCAAACTATACGTTTGGAAAAAGATTGTGTGGTCCAGGAAGCAACACAGCCTCGACAGCCAACAGCCTGAAACCGCAGACCAGACCTGAAATTCTGCAAAAAATGACAGTGTGATCCTCAAGGGTCCTTGACCGTGGAGAGCTGTGTGGTGGGACTGTGGAGCCAGAGGCTGGCTCCGTTTCTTTTCTCTGCTGCTGACTGGTTTGTACTTTGGCTCATCTCTGGCTTTTTTTTATACCGGGGAGGGATCCACCACTTGGCAGGCGCTGGCTGTACACAGGTCTGGGAACAGGATATAATGCAGACAGACAGCATCTGGCACGTCTTCACCAGGAGGGTGGCTTGGCTGGTGGTCCTGGCTTTCACCTGGCTTACGGACAGGCCCCCCTGCCTTGGTCAACACCTTGGTGCTGCTCGAAGAACTGCGGCCACTGCGGGCTCGGTGGAGGAGGGACTGGGGCTGGAGACATGGCTCTTGGCAGCTCGTGCTCAGGCACTTCGAACTGCAGGTTATTACACCCGCTGATCTTCAAAAGACCCCACGAGTGGCCCCTGCTTCCTGCAAGTGGCAAGAGGCTCTCTGTGCATTCTGTGCAAAGTGTTTCCGACCCTGGCAGTTGCAGGTTGTGCAGGTAGCTGGCCACTCTACTGTCCTCTACCTAATCTGATCAGTTAAATGCTCTGCATCTATTTTTCACCCCAACACTGTCAGTCACCTCGCTCTGCCTTTGCAGAGCACCCAGAGCAGCCATGCCTGCTCCTGTTGATGCACTCCCAGGAGCCAGCATCACCAGAGTGATATGTTCCCCTGCTTTGCTCACTGGTGTATCAAAGGTCTGAACGTTTGCACCTTCAGTACTGCTTGGTAAACGTGTAATCTCATGAAAATGAAAAAAAGGGATAGAATCAACCTTCACTTTCAGTTCCTAATAAATGATAGTAATTTGATTATATTAATAGTAATTTGATTACAAATTATTTCAAGTACCATGCTACTCATAAACCGACTCCTGATTGGATTTTGCAGCTACATCCCCATTGTTAGGACTGCAAGGACACCAAGCTCAGACATGTACGGAGAAGTCAGAATTCCAGACAGAAGGATTTTGTTGTGCTCTCTGGTGGGTACGGATCCAGAGCCCAACCAAATAAGGACAATGTCTTAAAAAGTCAGCAGATAAACCACGACTAGAAAATGGAGGATAAAGTCACAGCTACAACTTAGAGCTTCCCACATGAAATGTAAGGCAGAGTGAGTGTGTATCCTACTCAGTTCCCTGCTTTATAAGGCTAAATACATCTTCTGCTATGTCAGTATGAATTTTTGCCCTTGACTTCAAGGGATCAAGGTGTTTCCCATGGCACAATGGCTTGAGATATCACTAGCATCCTATGAGGCAAATTTAGCAACAAGCCAATCACACCTGAGAGTCTGTTCTGCAATTATGGTAGGGCTGTCAACCAGTAACTGCTTCTGTGGGTATTGTTTTCCCAAATGGTAATTTACATGTAATGAAGCAAACCAAATGTTTAATTTTGCTCAAACTGATTGTTGTGCATGCTTTAGAAGGAGTGGGAAGAGTCCCGGTGAGTATATCACCCTTACCATTCTGTAGCTATTTCTCTTTACCCTCTTTACCTCCTCATGATATCTTCAGGTTTAAAACTACATTCAGTGCCTCAGGCATGGTGTAAAGACAGTTTTAAGAGGCAGGAGGAGTGGGCCAGCCTGATGTGCATGTGGAGTAGCAGAACAGATGGGTCAAGGCAGGAGAGTTAAAGTACATGTGTGTCTGCACTGGCCACACTACTGTGTGTGTGGCACCAGGGAACTGGAGCTGGGGAGGGTGTCATGTTCATGGTATTATGTGAGTAGAGGGAAATTTATGTTCTAACCTTTGTATTATTATTATTATTATTGTTATTACTACTACTACCACTACTACTACCACCACCACTACTATTATTTAGTATTCCATTATTGCTTGCTTTACAAGATAACACAAGGAAAAAGAAAGGTGTCTGTTCCAGGTCAGATCAAGAGTTCTTCTAGCCCAGTAACTGCGGTGTCTAAATAGCACTTGCTAGGAGCTTTCTGGTGAACTGCAAGACAGGTGTGTAGTGATGTCTCCTCTGAGCACTGTTGAGGTCTCTAGCATTTTTCTGCCCAGGGCCCTGCAGAATGCAATCTCTACAGCAGCCCTGTAGTTCTGCACAGTTCCAGTAGATGGTAGTGTCTGATCAACACTTGGCTCTTTGAACCAGCAGAAACAGCTCTAAATTGAGATCGTTGCATTGTTTTTCTATTAAATTCTTTTACAGAGAGGAAGAAAACATTTATTTGTGGGAAACCAGTACTCTCTGACATTATGCAGTGCATCAAGAATGTCTGCAAATTAACTAAGTCCCACTCCAGATATCAAATAACATTACAAAGCATGACTAATTACCTATGAATGGTAAGCTTTGAAAGCCTCTCTATAAACCTTCGTGATAGTAAATTTTCATTGCTAAAATACATGAAGAGCTTAACATGTGCTTTTAACACCTTCAGCTTCAAAAACTATATTTTAAAGCAGCAAAATTAGTCATTTAGAGGTAAATAGCAAATTACAGATAGGCTGAAAGCAGTGCTGGGAAGAATACATTAAAAGGACAAATTGGACTTACAGGTGTATCTGTGTCTGTATGGCTGAAAGGCAGAGGGAGGAAGTCACACCTTGCAGTATTGTCCCAGCAGGAGCTGGTAGGGCTGCCTCTTCTCCAGCAGATGGGGATGTACACTTTGGGAATCCCAGTCTTGCTGTGCCACAGGCTGGCTGGGACAGCCGAGTCAACTCATCTTTCATACTGTGTTTGGAGTAACAATACCCAATGGACGCTTGATCCTCTTTTCAAGGCTATTCACATCATTCTGCTTTTGTGTATTTGCTGTAACAGTTTTGCTGTTACAAAGTGTTGCTTTTCCCCTTTCAAGATGGGAAAGCTGGGCTAGCGAGGAGTGCCAGCAGCTCTGGGAGTGCTACCTGCCGTAGCAGTGGTTGTGTCCGCACCGTGCAGGGGGACATTACATGGCAGAGTAACAAAGGCAAACAAGTGCAACTACACAGAAAACAGGAAATTTCAGTGAGAATTCAGCTCTGAGGAAGTGGTTAGTAAGGAAACCAGTTCATCACCTGCTTCTGGGCACTTTAATATTATGTGAAAGGCAAATACAAAGCATCCAGTCCAATTAGCTTCTCTTGAAGAAACAACAGGAATCTATTTTTTTGTCATAGGATTATTGTTTCACGAGTCCCCTCTGCTCCTCGTTGTTTACAACGTACTGATAACAGCCAGCCATGCTTCTTCTTCTTTCTATAGCAAACCGTGGAAGCACACTCCTTCTTTCTAGTCTTGTTTCTTTTAATCCCTTTCTCTGCTTCTTAATGCAGAAATCAAAGGGCAATAATGAGATTATATTCCACATCCATAACTTTACACAGTGTTTTTTATAATGATTTCAGTTTCATATAGTGGTGGGTGTTTCTGTGCCACAGTAACTACATGTTTTTGGGATGCTGGGTCCTCCAGTGAAAACCCAGAAATTGCTTCCAGCCCTTAGCCGGACATCTCATCACCCAGCTGCTGATGTATCATGCTTTAGGAAAGCTGGTTGGAACAGTGAAGGAGTTGTCAAGGCATGGCTACTATCAGTGGCAAATCAGATTTATACATAGGAAAAGTAAAGAGGTTGCTGGAAAAAAACAGTAACGCGATCAATACGATTTGCCTTTTGACTGGGCCACATTGCACTGCTGGTGTCATTAAAGAGTTGAGCATCAGATTTTACAAAGTGCCAGGAGAAAAACTTTTCCTTCCTCCACTTACGTCTTGTTATTGTCCTATGCAATTTTTCTATTCATGACTACAGTCTGGAACTGGGTCATCTTTTCAGCTGCTGATAGTTTTTCTGCTGCGCATAAATTCCAACGTAGAGCCAGCAAAAGTAAGTACGGTGCAAAATGCGTGTCAGATCATTACTTGTGCGGTTTTAGCAATGACCAGGGTAGTCCAGAGGTAAAAAGGAAAATAACAGCTCCTAATGTTGCATTAAAAACTGCTCCTATGACTCTCTTCAGTGTGATTACAGTGAGGTGTGTGACATGGTGTGAATGAGCTGATGACCTCTATTTGTCTTTGGGGTAATCAAAGATATGTGGCTATTGAAGTCTCTGATTAGCAATATTCTACATTTCATTGCTGGGGTACATCAAAGTCCCAAACATTAAAAAAAAAAAAAAAAAAGGTGTCTGTGACATACAAACTGCAAATTGTGGCACGAAGGGTTTAATCTTGCATTCTTTGCATACCTGGGACTCCTGTTGATATCTCATCCCAGATTATGAGCCTTATTCAAGCTTGCAAGGTGATAAGTGCCTTAGTAGTAATGTAGCACACAGGTCTGTGGTTTGGTATTATTATTCTTACGCAGAAGAGGCAATTTAATCGTGTGCCCATGAAACTCAAACAGAAATGCGAACATTTAACTGGTATCTCAATATGCTTAGAGCACTCACCATCAGAATTTGAGGGTAAGCAGCTGAGTAGGCCACAGCATCAGAAGTAAGTTCAGAAGAAAACCAAGCTCATTTGACAAAACAGCAATGACCTCTTGAAGACTTAAGCTATTAGAGGTGCTGAAGGAACATCAGATCTGCAGCCCAGCATGACTCCAGGTTGCAGAAGCATTTATAATTGCTTTGATCCAGTCAGGATAGCTCCCAGACTTATACGACTTGTTTCTGGAACCCCCTCTCCACCTGTACAATGCTGTATTTATCGTGAGATGGTGGTGGTAGTTGGAGGGCCAAGCAAGCACAGGGCTCCTGTTGTGTCATGCAAGGCTGAAACCCATCCTGAAACCCTGTTGAGATCCCCAGACTTTCCAATTCCAATTGGAATTGTTCCAATTTATTGGCAGCCTGTGGGTGGAACAAATAATGTTAATAACATTCATCGGTTATTCACATAAAGGAAAGATTTGCACATAGAACTTCTGTGATTTTAAATGTTTGATCTTTGTGATAGGGCTGTTGTAAAATTTGCTCTTTTCTTGCTGTGATCTCTGTAGTTACTGTGAAACAGAAACATATAAACCATGTTTTGCTGCTGACAGGTGGCTTTTATGTGAAGTAATTTTTGAAACTCAGAGGACCCTTCCTGAGATTACACAACCATTCCAAGCAGGCCGAAGTGCAGCCTTAAACTGTGTGAGTACTTTAACTGGCAAGAAAAACTGCAAGCTCACTGGGACTGCTTGAAAACCAGTGTGTGTTTATTCTGCTTATGATGGGCAGGCGTGAACTTGCTTGATTTGTGCTCTGACAGAAAGTCAAGCCAGGTTCATTAGCTCAGGCTCAGCACTGTGCTAGTGCACTCACATTTTTCAGCTTGGATGTCTGTCCACTGTATCCCACATATATACATGAAGAAAGTAAGCACCAAGAGGAACATTTGCTCTGCGAATGTAATTGAAACCTCCAGATATGTTGGTAATTCACAGATTAAGTGCTGTAAATATTTTTTCCTAAATAGTCCTGTGCAGTGGGCTGAGTGCAGCAAGATATGAACTGAAGAGGTGCCCTGTGATCTCTGTGTGTAGCACCGAAATTTTAGGCCACTTGTCCTGAAAAGGGCCAGTTTCTTCTCGACTCCACGTTGGTGTGAAGGAATGGGAACAGGAGAGTAGAAAAGATGAGGTGCCAAAGGTGCCTCTGGCAGGTGCAACTTTAACTAAGACTGAACTGCTGTTCAGAAACCAGCCGGGACTGCTTCTTTATGGCTCGCTCAAGGATACACGGTACCGCCAACAAGAGGCCAGATGCAGGGCTGTGGCTTTCCCATTTTATATCTGGGGGTGACAGTAAAACATCCCTGTGGAAAGCTACCACTGCGTAAGCAGCGCAGTTTTGCACTGCTCCAAACACAGGAGGGTGCCAGCAGGGCACAGCCAAGGCATGAAACAGGACTTTGCAGCGGTATGGCGTGACCCCGGGCGGTGCTGAGCCGGGTGCTGGGGAAGGCAGCGCCTGTGCAGAGGGGTTGTGTTTGGTTTTCCGTGGCACGGTAGGTAACTCGTGAAACCACACGACATCCTCCCCGCCCCGCCAAGCTGTGCTAGGCGTGCCTCTCCAAAGATTAGACACGCACAGACCTTCCTGGCACAAGTGCTACTCTTCTGACTTCTCTTGCAGTGAGAGGGGAAGTATTTTTCAGCCTGTTTTGGCAGGCTGAAAATTAAAAAAATCCTGGAAAAGAGTGAAATTAAGGCAGAAGGTGAAAGCGTAGTCCCTTTGGCAATGATCCCAGGCATCACATATACAGGCAAGACAACTTCTTTGGGGAAGTAGCTGCTAGGAAAATGACTTTGCTGCAGGTATCTGGCCGAGAAGACAGCTTTCACGGCAGAAACTGTCAGCGATGCTGGCCCGGCCTGGCCGGGGCGAGCCTGCGGCTGCAGGCACATGGGCTGCCAGCTGGGGTCAGGGACGGTCCACGCCGGCAGGCAGCAGCGCAGTTCAGCAGCTGGGCCAGGCTCCCTGCAAACAAGCTGCCATGCCTCCGGGCTCTTCTCCATCCGGGGCACCTTCCTGGGAGTTACTTAATCATAGGTGTTCGTATGTCTGTACCTTTCCTAGCCGAGATGTGTTCAGGACAGCAGGGGAGTGTACAGAGGAAGGCAAGCACTCCCTGTGCCCCCAGTAATTCTGTTTTTTCCTAGCAGACTGTGTGCCTCTAGTCTGGGACCGGGATGCTCACTTGCTCTGCCCGCCTGCTGGCCTCCCTGCTGGCTAGTGGGATGCAGAGATGCCCTTGCCTCCTCGAAGCACCTGCTGGGTGCACAGCACACCTTGTCCCATGCAGAGCAAACCAGCAGGCTCACATGACCCCCACCACTTAATGTGCAAGGTACCAAAGGGCAGTGGGCAGCAGCCCTGGAGGCATCGCAGCTTTGTGCAGCCGGTGGGATATGCGTTTTGTTAGTGGGCTGATGCATGTAGCTCTCTCTTAGGGTTTGTCTCCCCCAGACACTGCAGAGATGCATCCTGCAGCCCCTGGGTTGTGCCACACTTGCAACCTTCTCTTATGCAGTCGGTTTTGGGGCAGCACTGCAGCAATATGAAATTGTCACATCTGCAAATCATGAAAATATCATGAGTCTCAATATGGATGAACAAGAAATTTCAGCTGGTCTTTATTGTTCTGCTATTTTAAAATATCAGCCATCATCTACTTTTCTGAGTTTTCTTATTTTTTTTTTTTTCCAAAAGTGACAAGTACACATAAATCTTCTATAATGAGTCAGACCCTGCAGGAATTTATGCAAGCAAGGCTACAGCTTTACAATTCCAGTGAAGCATTTTAGCAAGTAAATTTTTTTATACAGCAGGCCCTTAGATGACCACTCATACAACATGAACAACAAAGAGTCATCAGTCATTTGCCTAATTAGATTTGGAAAATCACACACACGCATGCATACAACATACATCTGTACAAACATACAGTAGGACCTTTACCAATCTTTAACTGGAAGCTAAAACAGATTACAGTTCACCAAAAAAAATACTGCAGTGGGCTCAGACACAGAAACAGAGGAGATCTGTATGTAATAAAGCCAGACAACAGTCAACCTTATACTGAACTTGCTTAATCCAGGAGGAGATTTACTGGCGGGCTGTGGGGAGGGGACAGGAGATGGCCAATGCTCCTCATATGTAGCACATGCTTCACATCACATGCATGGGGAGCAGCTGTGCAGTCTCTCTAACCCACTCCATGCCTGCAGTGAGCTGTGCTTCCTCTATGGCAGATTTATAACAGCCCAGGTGGGGGTCTGTGAAATCACTCCATCAGAACTCCATCCAGCCAGGAATAATTGTCTAAAATGAAGACTATGAGCATAGACACACATCCCAATTAATGAAGCTACTAAAAGTCCGTGTACCTGCCTAGAAGGATGGTTAGTCTGAGCAAGGGCTTCATGAGAACTAATCCATACCACATGACGACAAAAGCACAGGGGGCATTTATCTTCAAAGATACTGAGACTACAGGAACTACAGAATCTATGAGATCAGTAGGCCATCTCCTCTAGCGTTGTTTCTCCAGCAACAGCGAGCAGCAGGTGTTTAAAAGTGCAGGAGCTGATCATATATAGAAAAATCTTTCCCTGGTATGTACTCCTAGTTACCAGCTATCTGTGCTCTGGAGGCTTCCTGTGCTGGAGGTTGTCCCCAGATGATCACAGGTAAATGTCATCAGTGGATCTATTCCTCGTCAGTTTGTTGGGTTATTAGGCTTGTAGATGCTTTTGACATCTATGTCATCCTAAAGTACTCGTTTAATTTTTTTTTTGTGCCCAGCAGTCCTGTACTTTCAGAAATAGCAACTGCTATTCTCTGCAGTATTCCTCATTTTATAGATCTCTACCAGTGATACTTCTTCTACATAGATGTTGCTTAAGCCAGTGCAAATGTTTTGAGTTTGGTGGAAGGCTGTAATAGTGAAGAACAGCAAAATGGTGATTTTTTTTGCAGTAGAAACAATTTTTCTCTGCCAAATTTTTACAGTTGAGAACCCTGAAATGAGATAAGTTGAGGAAATTTATGAAAAGATCTTCCTGAAATAAATATTGCTGTAAAAGAGGGAAAGGGATACAGATATTTCTATAAGCATTTTCTCAGGTGGCCACAGGGTTAATGTAGAGCTGAGCCAGAGCAGATACAGCAGTTGCTTAAACATGAGGATAGATTTATCTAGAGGGGTTTGCTGCTGAATCAGTCAAGTTCTGGCGGTGATGAATTTAGACCAGTAATTAGTAAAGCAAATGAAAAACAGCATCCATAGGTTATAGTACAAAATACCTGCCATTAGTATCTGTCATCATGTCAGAAAGGCTTCTGAAGCATCTTGGAGAAGGTTTGCTTTCCTCTAGTGTGAGGGTACTCAAGAGAGGAGAGGAGATAAACTTCTTTCTTAGACTGTAAAGAGGCTAGAAAGCTTAGCATACTTAAAATTGCTTAGCAAACACCAGCAAAGTCCTGATTTCAGTAAGATCCTTTCTTGTGCAATCTGTTGTCACATTTTGCTTTGGGCAGGAAAGACAGTGTTTCGCAGTGCTGTTACTGGAGGTGGAGCAAATGCACCTCCAGGCGTGACTGGGCCACACAGTATGTGGCAGAAACTATATGTTCACAATGCCAAAACAAGAAGAGCCAAAGCTGCAGAAGGTAAAGAGATAGGGTATACCAGTTGTTTTATGGGATACAGTGCTCCTCAAGCTTTAACTCTTCTGCTTGCACAAAAGCTGACAAAGTTGCAACTAATGTGATATTCTAGTCGGTATTTTTCTCTCCCCCATGCTAAGCGTCTCATAAACCTAAAACAGCCTGTGGGTGTATACATGTATCTGTATGTATATATGAATGTATGTATTTACCA
Source organism: Chauna torquata (assembly GCA_013399475.1). Classification (NCBI taxonomy): domain Eukaryota; kingdom Metazoa; phylum Chordata; class Aves; order Anseriformes; family Anhimidae; genus Chauna; species Chauna torquata. The sequence continues at coordinate 225,932 of VXAL01009365.1, read as the reverse complement.
CCTTCCCATACACATTTACACTCATATATAGTGGCTAACCTAATGTATATACAAAACTGATTTATTTCTAATACACAATAAATTTATTTGAGATGCTGCTGAGGGCACATAAGATGCTGCAGTTACCTAAAAATCTACTGCAAAGTGTCCTGTTCCTTTTTATGTAATTGCATTTGCGAAGATCCTTCATGCGTAAAAAGCAGGATTTTATTATTTGAGAACAATTTTAAATCCAGATTTTCTTTGAATCCATGTCTTTATTCATCCTATTAAATGTTGGTTGCCTGGACAATTTAATCAGGATTATGGTGTCTAATGAGATTAGTTAGATAACACTTGTTAATTAGGGTGTCCTGTCCACTAGACTTTTTCAGAAGGGCATGTTGACGTATGAAGCAGAATGCTTTGGATGACAAGTGACTGTGTGAGACCAAGGTCAGAAGTAGGATGCTGCAGGGTAAATGAGAGTGCAAACACAACTGTTACATGGAAATGCTTTTTAAACCAATCAATTAAAAAGACATTAATAGAAAACAAAACAAAACAAAACAGAAAGCAAAATAAACCATCAGACATACTTTTATAGGAGTAGTTGTATCTATTCAATTGAAATTCAAATAATAACCGTTTCTGTTGAATCTCAAGAAATGAAGTGCACAGAGTGCAGTCAAAAAAAAAAAAAAAACAAAAATAATGATGAGAAAGCTAATTTTAAAGAAGCTGCTAGAAAACAGCTAACTAGTTTCTTGCTCTTAGTAGTTCTAAGTTAGAGATGTTTGCATTCTGCTGGGCACCGTAATTGTTTGAGTGAGTTTCAATTTGATACACTTGAGACCCACTTACATTTTCTATCTAGTTTGAGTTTTTCATCACCTGAAGTCAAGCCTTCTTGCATTTCCCAAGAAGGCAGAACACAAAGAGATCCTGACTCTTTGCTTACCTGATTGTTTATTTAGGAGGAGGGACAACAATTCAAGATACTGGGATGAAGCAGTGTGAGGTAAAATGTAGGCTGAATATCTGGATAGATGTCATGGTAGTAAGATACATTAAGCTGTAAAAGAGTGTGACAAAAACCTGAGAGTCATTTAAACTAGAAAGAACAAAGCTGCCTGACATATACTGTAGAGAACTGCCCTGCATTCATGGGGAGAGACAAGATGATATCATAGGTTTCTTCCATCATTTATTTTCTACATCTATAATCTGTGATAAAACATACTTTTATGGAGAGGGGCCAATGTTTTAAGCCTAGGCACTGATATTTGGATCTAGTTTAAAGAAGTACATATCAGTCACAGGGAACATTTCCAAAACTCTAAGATAGGATGCAAAAGGAGCTGAAAGGTTATTGTGTTAAATAGACAGACCATGCTAAAAAAAACAGGGGCTGCCCAGGAGTCCGTGTCTATGTAGAAGTTAACCTTACAGTGCTCCGTTTGCAGTCAGCTCTTATGCATTACCTTAACAAAACTCATCATAATTAGAAATAGCAGGGCATTGCTTCTGTGATAATGACAACTGAACCCAAAGCCTCCAACCAACCCTGCATGCGGACCTAGAAAAGCATGTTACGGTTTCAGAATATATGAAGAAAAATATTTTGTAGCAATGGAGTTTTATCTTTTCCATAGTTACAAGACAGCAAATCCACCTTTTTCTAGTATCATAAGAATTAAGAACAAAAGTTGCCAAGAAAAATGCGGCCTCTGGCTACCACATGACCAGTGTAATCATACTGTTAGCTGCTGGCCTGAGTACACGACCCACATGAGAATGAGAATATAAAATAACCTTGAAGATTTTGTGCTTTTAATACTATAGCAGTATTGCCTCCTCGGCATTACAGACATGGCAATTACAAATATCAAAAGTAATGTGTACCGCAGGAAATTATACACACAGTTTACTTATACTCCTTACATTGATTTTTTTTTATTAAATAAAATCTAGCAAGTTTGAGGAGAACATAATCAAAGAAAATTACATTTTTCTTGCCTAAAACTAATTGATTCTACAAAATCTATTATATATAAAAAAAACCTAATGATTTAACATAAGCTCAGCCAGTTTAAGAAATGAACATATGCAAGCCATGTCTTTACAGGGGCAGGAGACAATATCCTGTCAGGGTGGAAGCTTCCAAAGCATTCAGCCCAGACTCAACCAGACTGGTAAGCCCAAAGTCATTGCCTACTGCTTCCTATTTAATGGCTTCAGCTCTTCAGATATGTCTAGCCAAAATGAAAGAGAAAGATGCAATTTTGGCTATTTGAATTTGTAGCTCTGTCTTCTCCCACTGATATCAGCATGAATTGTACATTTATTTGAGGCAATTATACAATATATTTTTTAGTCTCACTCCTGGTACACACTTAAGGGATATCTTATTTCTGAAATATCAGCTCTGGACCCCTGCAGGAGACAGCATGAATGACCAGCTGTGTTGCCAGTCAAGGCATTCACCAGGGTCATGGCACCCATCTTCTGTGCTGGCTAAATCTTCTGCCATATGACTCAGTGGCATGAGTCACAAGCTACGCTCTGAAACAGACTAACCATTCTTATCTTTATCTGGGTGTTTCATTTGTGGTCATAATACTTTATTATCAACTTTGTGAGCTACAAGTACTGAGTGGTTGGTTAGTGTTTTACTGTCTGTACACATCTATTTGCCCAATAAAAACTACACAACATTGCTAAAAATAACTCAGAAAAGAGCAGACCTCATCACATCATAGTTATTTAAAGTCTGATTTACATCTCCAATACATTTCTGTTTGAACATGTGAGATACCTTAAGAAGTATTTATTGATTTTGCCTTATTTTTCCAGTAAAAGAGTAGCTCCAGAATCTAGTGCTTTCATATATTAAGGGGATTCACAGGTGTTTTCCCTAGCCAAGCTACCACAATAACAAACCATAAAATGTGTTTCAGTTGCTCATTGCTTGAGAAACATTTAGCAGTCACCAAATTTTAGAGTGGAGAATCCCTAAATTTCCCTCGAAGTTGCAGCTGATACAGAGTACAGATAAGTTAACAACACCAGGCTTAGGGGACTCTTGACGAACAAAATTGCAGATGGGAAGCCTGGACTGGCTTCCATGTGTTTCTTGGAAGCCTTTCAAAAGGTTGATTATGACCTAACGAGCCCTGTGCTGTAGGCTTTGAGAGATGCTTGAGCTTCAACACATGGTGGTGGCCTCAGTTTTTTTCAGCTTTTGCCTGAGGAAGGTGAGGAATCAGTTAGCCTAATTTAACCTCAATAAAGGAAGGGCAGTACTTTTCCTGTATTTACTGATGTGGTTTGCACCGTGTTTCTGGAATCTGGCTAACACTGTCAGAGTAAAGGGCAATTTCAAGATGTCATGATACATCAGCAAAAGTTGTTAGAGAAAGAATGTGAACTGGCACTTGTTTTAATGTTTCCTGGTAATTAATAGCATTGCTACAATCTCTCTGGCTTCTGTAACGATCTCCAGGCTTGAGCCAGAGCTTCTGGTTTCCTTTCTGCCTGCCTGGCTTTGAGTAACTATCCCATCCCACCCTTCTGAGCAGTTCTGGAGGAGACTGTTTTGGCTGGAAATAGACAGCCCCGGATGGTACTCTAACGTTCAGCACCTGCTACAACTCCTTCAGTTCTTGTTATCTCTGCCACAGCTTTTATACATGCCTTTTATCAGTTAGTTGGGAGAGGGAGGAATGTTCACTGTCCAGCTCAAAGCAGATGCAGGGCTGTGGTGTTTGCAATGTGCTTCACCCACGCACAAGCTGCGCCACAGGGAGTGTGAGCACCCTGGGTCAGTAGCAACTCCATTGATTATTTTTTTCTGTATTCTGATCTAAGAGAGACTGAACACTCACATCTCAGGAAAAATACATTATCTGGCTTGTCCAAAACTAAAATATTTTTGTGAAGCTGTTTTCCCCTCCTCTCTTCATTACTGCAGCTACCAAAGACATTGTGTACCACCGTTCCTGAAGGACTGCCAAAAATATATTTATGAAACAATGCCAGCTTACATTAGTCTTAGTAAAAAGACTTTGTCTGTGTAGCCCTCTTTTAAAGCATCTTTTGGTATCTGCCTGAGGGCAATTCTTGGTCCAACTGTATCTTTTCAAACAACTGCTGAGGACATGACTGACATTTCCACTGCTCACAAAGAGGAGATTAAAGTAAAAGCGTAGCTGCTTTCTGAGGTGGTCACAGAAAGAACGATCAAATTAGTGGATTGGTCTTGTGCTTTAATTAAAATGTGCTATTAAATCAGGCTCTCCCACTGCTAGTTCCTGTTGGGGAAATATATATTTATGGTTGGAACTGAGAAGATATCAGTCTGGTCCTGATAGACCTGGTTTAGCAACTTGTGAAGGTTGCCAGATTGTTTTTATTTTAAGGGGATATGGATTCCAAACAGTCTCCAGAGCAGGGCAGATTCTCAACTGCTGCAAGCCAACGTGGCATCACTGAAACCATTTTACCCAAACTGAACACCTGGGCTAATCCTAAGCACCCCTGGTTTTACACCCAGCACTTTGTGGATGTAATGTGCCCTTCACCTCTGGACCTGATAGCAGTCAGTTGTGACTGCATCCGGTGCACGTCAGCAAAAGAGCAGCAATCCTGCCAAACAAATCCACATAACTAACTGGCAAAGAGGAAAAAAGGGCTACAAGGTCAGGAGAGTGCAGCATGCTGATGGGGCATCTGTTACATTTTCAGTACAAATTGTCTGGTTCCTTGCTAGCTGATCCAAGTATCTGGTTAGTGGAGACAGCTCAAACAAATTTTAAATGACAAATAAAGAATGTGTTCAGAAGAAATTAGGCATGAGAACTTTAGTTCTGTCAGAAAGCTGTCATAGCCTGGTTTTAGGATTCCCAGTGTATGACCTGGTGTGTGAAATGGTAGAGTATCTGACATAACCAGGGTGATATTTTAATGTTAAAAAACATTAAAAAAACCCGAAACATTAAAATAACAACTTTCAGGATCTGCTCAGGGTACGTCTCTTTGGACCATAGGGTTTGTTATTTTTGATCTTTTTACAAATCCTTTATGGGAAAAAGTATTTTCCCTCCATACATTATAGCACCAAATAAAATATTCTGCACAGACTAGACTATCAAATTATATCTAGTGTACACATAGATAATACAGCAAAATCATGAAAGGATTGTCAGGTGGTACTCTTCCAGAGCGTTTTTTTTGTTTGCCATAGTAAATGACCATGGTATACCAACCACACTGGATTTAACTTATTGGTGACTACTGGTGCTGTATGTCACTATGCAGACATAAAAACACAGAACTCAGCTAATTTACTCTCTCAGATTGTTGGGGTAAATTAATGACTCCTGTGACTAATTATAGCACAAGATAGTATCCAGCCAAGATAGTATACAGCCATCTACTTCAATAGAAGACATTTTACTTTCCTGTGGAAGGAAACGTTTGGTAGCTGGACAAGTTGCTTTTTATTATCTTTCCTGACCAAGGGAAATTCCTGAGGTAGGCTTTCTCTCCGTGAACGGGGCATTGGTGTTGGGCTGAGATCCTGGAAGAAAGAGATTGCTTTGCAAGGCTTGTAATCCTCTTTATTTCAGGATAAGAATGTGCTTGCGAATAAAGCATATTATGCTTAGAACTCCATAGTTGGGATTCATCTGACTAAACTATGCTATAGATATTTATTTGTACTGTAGATACCACTTTCTGAGCTAGTGTCTCTAGAGTCAAGAGAAAAATAGATGCTATTAGCACACAACTCATTTCATCCTTAAGCAACTGTCAAAAGCGTGTCGGATGAATGGCACCCTTAACATTTGGGTTATGTGAGAAATACATGAAACAAAATTACAGTTGGAGAAACAGGAAAGAATTCATGTGCTTCTTTTAAATGATTTCAAAGTGAAATGAAATCAGGCCCTTCTGAACTGTCAACACTAAAGCATTTGTGATCCTCCAGGGTCCCTGGTCTCCAGCCCTAGTTTTGATGTCTCCATACATTCTTGCACTAAGATGTGGAGTCTATGACCTTCTGTAGGAAATTTCCATTATTAAGAACTGACATCAGTGTGATATCACTATTTTTTTTTCCTATTATTTCAAAGATACTGTCAAATTATAGTGACATTATCCAAGTCTCCTGAAATTAATAAGGACACCCCAATTAGTTCTATGCATTGTGGGTGATCAAATATGAAATATAATATGTATGGCCTCAGGAGTGAGCTCTAGCACCCATCAGCAAGCATCAATTTTTTCTCTGCATTGTGGCATGTAGTTTTCTTTCTTGGTAACCTATTGCCACGTACATAGGCTTTTGATTAAACATATTTCAAATATGTGCTCTTGTTCCGGTTTCTGCGACAAAAAAATGCATGATGATAAGTGATACAGGTTTGTTTTTCAATTAGGTTAAGTCAGTTGAGCAAGGTTAAGATTACTGGAAAGACCAATACATTTGGAGGCATGTTATCTGTTATCTGTTATCACTGAAGTCACGTGTGAAATACAAGCAGCTCCTGAAAAGTCTTTGTGAATTTCCAGAACAGGTTGATAAAAATTACCTTGCATTTAGTTTACAGTCCAAGCCAAGATAACCCTATCTCTCTGGAGGTTCACCTATCTTTCACCCTTGCTCATACATTTCAACTTTTCACTTTGCCATGAATTCATTGAGTTTGAGGCTCTCAATAACTGAAGACAAATTCCACAGTGTCAATAGGCTATTTTTTGGCATGTGAACCTCACCTTCTCAAGAGTCACCTTGGTTTATGCCAGTGTATATCTGTGAGCTTCTTTTTTATGCTTGTTCTGTTGCATGATTTTTTCAGATTTTTGGAATATGTTTTTAGTATTTATAATAAGTAATATGTTTTGTAGGTTCATTATTATGTTTTTTATCCCAGCAATCATTTCTGATTTCCCGGTTTGTTATTACCAGCTGAGGGCATGCCACAATCAGATAATTTGTTTCTGGGTTACTGGTAGGTCTGTGAGCAAGTTCGTTGTGATAGACTATACATTCACTAGCATGCAGAAATATTTCTTAATTCTTCTGTGCATTATGTTTGTAATTTACTTTATCCAAACATTTGTTAAACTGGAATTTGCTAGATATTGCTGAGAACCTCAATGGGTCTATCTAACTTGCTTGTATTGCTGTTTTCCATCTACGTTCCGTATATCTTGATCTGTTCTTTGTCTCCTGCCTTTTGGGGGTGATGAAGCTTGCCATATTTGTAAGCTTACTGCATAAACTCTTTATTTCAGTGCTCTCTGGCTTGTTAAGTTAATTAGCTTTCAATATGCTTGGAACACTTACAAAACAAACATGCCAGCTATATCTAAAGCAGTTTCATCTGTGGTTTGGCTTTTGAGAACATGAAGACGCAGAAACTCGCTAAGATGAAGCTGATGTCAACTCTGAAGGCCAGTGAGGCTGATTTGAAAGTATGCATTTTGTTCGTCTAAAGGTGATTTCATTTGTCTTGAAGTAATTCAGTGAAAGTCATCATGAAAGAGAGTACCTACTTTACCTATAAATATATTTTATTGGAATCTACTTAATAATGGTTGGACAAACCATGAAATGCTTACCAAGTCCGTAAACAGGTTATTTTAAATCTTTGCCTCAAAATATTCTCCTTAATCCCAGTAACTTCTGGTTTTGCCCAGGCATTAACAGCTTATATGTTTGCATTCTTAAATACAGGCTGGTGGCATGCACACTCCAATGCGTGTTCTAAAATACTCTGGTGCTGAAAGTTATCATATCTGCTTTCAATTAATGGGCTGAAGGTCCTGAAAGGACAATGAAATAACTGAGTAGATAAAGTTCAAAAGAAGAAAAAAGAGTAAGTCTACAAAAAGGGAACAAAGTATAGCAAATGCGCCTATTGATCACAAATAGCTATATCTCTCATGTACTTCCATCACTATGAATATCTTCTTGTGGATCCCAGAATAGCAATATCAGGATAAGTTATGATAAACACACTCTTCACTCTTCACTGAACTTGGCTGGCACTTAGCTGCTTCATTGCAGCTCAGGGTCTATCTTCTTCAGATTAAAGAGCTATTATAACTCACTGTTCTTTAGAAGCAGATTAATGACATTCCTCCTGTTTTCTCAGAGGCCGACTTTATTCTGCCTAGTGTGAGTTATTAAAAATTTTAGCCTTGTTGCCCTAGCTGAAAGATCAAAGATATAAAACCAGCCAGCTTTGACATTAACCAGATGCCATATTTTAGCTAAAGTTTCTTTTGATATAGGTTCTTTATCTACATAGTTCTACTGATAAAAATACAGCGTGTCAGAGAGAGGAGAAATCAAATGACTGATTTTTGAACAGACTGTACTATACTCTATTTCATAGAGCTGGAAAACAGCATTGTACACAGATAAATCCAAAAACTCTTTTGGTTTCCCATCAGCCACTTATTTCTTTTTCATCTTTCATAAATAACAATAGATTAAGTGTAAAGAGATTATGTGAGGTAATGGTTTATAATTTCTGTTTCTGGCACTGTCTCTCTTCGTCATTGTTGTTGTCATCTTCACCATCATCTTAAAGTTTCTCAGCTCATGCCCAATATCTTTCTTCACTCGTGAATACTTCTGTGTAAGCTTTTCCCCACCCTTGCCTATAGTCAGTGACAGAGTAGATCTGCTTTTTCTTGTCCTTTTGTCAGGCTCCATCTACATTGCAAAGAAGGCAGAGCTAGAGAATGGTCTAAACCAGATCCTTGACTAGCCATGTTCACACTACATCGTGTTTGACCCCAGTGTCTTCTGGGTCCCATGCAGTTCTTCTGGCCCTCAGGACTCTTCTTTGTGTGCTTTTTTTTGTTTGTTTTCAGTTCAAAGTATCTGAAATTATACAACCACTGTTTTGTAAAGTGATGTCACCAGTTTGAAACTGAGGTGAGGATACAAAAGGTGTTGGGACAGAACTGGAGGAGACGGTACGGTGGAGAAAGCCAAAACGTATACAGTGATAAACATGCAGCCTAATGGATTCCTACAGCAGTGCTATAGACATTGCCTTCTTCAATGCTCCTCTTTTCTCCTGGAGGTTTCTTGTGTACAAGTGTTGTTCTGGCTCTAAAAATAATAATTTAGCTCTTTGAAGCCCCATAAATATTTAATTCAGAAAAAGAACCTCACTGAATTACATTTCCTTCTGTTTTGGCAGGTTTGGCCCCCAAAATAGAGCTTTAAGCTCAAAGGAATGCACCATTATTAGTTGTTTCTGGTTGCCAAACAAGAAACCATTGTTACTACTCTCTCATCTAAGTTTGACCACGTTGCTTCAAAACAGGGTCTTCTGGCAGCGCTGTGAGAGAAAACCTTCATCTTGACTTCTGAAACTCCTGAAGGACTCTGCAGCCACTTACAGCTCCAGACCTGTTCTGTCAAGCCAGCCTGCTAGCAGGAGTCTCATGAATTCACAAGCAGTTTCTCAACTGCTTGTGACCATACCTGCATCTTTACAAAAGGCTTTTCTAAACCACATGGATAAAACTGTCAAAATCTGTATTCAGAAGGGTTTTTCCTTGCTCTTTCTTCTTCTGTTGTGTTCATCATTCCATAAAATCAAAACTTTCCTAGGTAAATATTTTTTTTATGCATGTTGCTCTTTTTTTTTTTTGCACTTGGGCACTTGGATGCACTCATCTGTACAGCCCTCCACCTTCTTTGTTTCTCAAGCTCTTTCTGCACTTTCCTCTCATGCATGTGCAAATTTTTAAAGAGCTGCACTGCATTTGCTCCGCAGCAATGTGGGAACTCTTGCAGTCACTTGAAGCCTCTTTGAGGTGGACGGTTACCAGAAGTGAATGGCTAAGGTGGCTGTAGCCTTTCCTCCACCAATGTCACTGGTAGTGCAATGTGGTCCCCAGTGTCACACAGAGAGGTGGGGTTGCAGCTGCAGCACTCACCCATTTAGTTCACAACAGCATCTGTTGGAGGGACTGTGTGTTATTGAAAGAGGACTGGGATAAGAGCATGTCTGATGGATGGCATCATTATTTTTATGCTCCCATGAGTGAGACTTGAGGGTAAAGAAGAATAGGTGAGGCCTACAAAGTATGCCTCTTCACCTGGAAGCAGAAATTGCTCCTATAATGGAGCCATTACTAAAGCTCAATGGAATATTGCTAAGTGAAAAAAATGCATGTCTCTGTATTATCTGTAGGTTCAGAAAGAAAGTAAATATACCCTTCAGAAAGAAAGTAAAGGCTTCAGTGCCCACAGCAAAGCCACTAAAACCAACAAAACCCTTCCTGCAAGTTCAGAAAGCACAGCTTTCTCTGCTCATCTCTGTCAGGCTCATTTGTGATAGCCCTCAGTGCTGACATCTTACCTTCTGACAGAGATAATTTTTTCAGTCTGAGCAATAGTTAAAGAGAACTGCAAATTCTACCTCCCAGGAGACAGCTCCATCTGGCTGGGAGCAGCTCTTCTCCAGGACTATGCAGCTTCAGCAAGATCTGGGACAGATCACCCCATGGCTGCCTCTCTGACCTGGTAGTATGTGTCAACAAACAAATGTTTAAAAAAACTATGACCAATGCATTCCACAATCTACTGGAGGGCTAGCATCAGTGCCAGTAAATTGCATGCATGCATAATGAAGACAGTCTTTAAGGATCACATCTTCAAGGCGCTTTCACCTGGCCGCTAAATCCAAATACTTAAGTACTTTTGTGCTTGCTTTCTTATATACTGGACTATTTGTGCTTGCAAGGCAGGGTATCATTGCTATCATATTTCCTCAAAAATCACATGTGTTTATAACATTCTCAAAGATCAATGTATTTCCTCACATGATTTTAGAGTGGTGCCTTACACACTGGGTCACTCCCATTTGTGTCCAGCTAACAGCCTGAAGTATGAAATCGCTGATTTCAGTCACTAATCAGCATAGATTTTTTTCTGACTGACACCAGAATAACAGACCAGAATCTTAAACTTTATTTTCAAATTATTTTAGTGTCAGTTCTGGACTAAATATATGTATGTCAAGAAAGATATCCTGATATCACTCATAAAATGCACATTCTTTCATAATATTTTCACTGTACTGGAGCTGATTCATTGGTAATTCTTTGAATTGTTCATAGGGTCAAATCTGACAAAAATAATCTAAACCTTTTTTGAGATATTAAAAATATAAAGCATTGCTTATTTTTGCGGTGCAGGATGGTTGTAGAAAATATATAAAAACCTTGTAAGTGAGGTATACTGAAATCTGAAATAGGCTTGCATCCAAGCTGAAGCAGAGGCAATGGAAGAGATTTGGCTGATAAACAGAGATGGCAGGCAGAGAGGGAACAAGGGAAAAGGAGTTGATCAGTTATAAGTGAAATGTAGTTGGCAAGCATCCATGACATCTCCGTTGAATAGACTTCAACAGTGGTTTATCTTACTCATGTACAACATACACATCTGCTTACTCTAGAAATAGGCCTGCCAGGAAGATATGCACCAGGAATAAATATATCTCTCTCTATTATTTATATACTATAAATCTACGTGTACATACACACAGATGCACACGCAGGTGGCATGAAATTTACATTAGACAGCCCGGAATCCCAAGAGATTCAAGGACAATCCATTTGTTTGCTTACTCCAGTTTTTCTCATTTTCTGCCTCCTTCCCAAATTGTCCTAATCTTGACGTCAGACTGACGTAGGATTTGTGTGGATGAGGAATTTTATTTGCGATGTTTGTATGCATTCTATAGTGGTAAGAATTCCCTTATAAATAAACATGTAAAGTATATATTTCTGAGTATTTCTTTCAAAATAGGGATGCTATTGTAGACTGATTTACTTATAAGAGCACATTTGGAAAGGAATGCTCTATTTCTCATGCACATATGTGCAGAAAAACGCAAAAGGAAAAAAGGTCAAATTCTCCTGTAAGAGCTCCTCACAGCACTTTGTATCAATTTTTAATGGGTTTGTGCTCCTCTTTCTATGTTGTTTCCCCAGCTCTCTTTATACTGTTTATAATAAAGCATAGCTGCTAGAAAATATGATGAAAGATAAAGAGTGATTTTAAAGTAGTTCAGCAAAGGCCTGTTTATATTTTCTGTCAGGTCATTTTTCAGAAGGGAAAAAAAAAAGACTAGCAATAAACCATAAAATGTGGTCCTTCTCTGATTTATGAAGCAGGCCTGTAAGTTCAAGAAACACTGCACATATTTTAACCTCTTCATTCCTGAATTCAGATTTTGTCTGATCATGATAACTGGGGTGCTTTATATCCACTGCACAATGCTGTGCTGTATCAAGCATTACTATCCCTAGAGAAAAGTGGTCAAAACTCATTTCTACATCAGTATTTTCTGTATTTAAAATATTTCTGTCTTAGGCTGTCATGGGGATTTAATTCAAAAATCAAAAGCGAACCTTCTGTTTCTGCATGCACATCTACCTTTTTCTTCCTGGCTAAAGCAGCACCTCAGTCCCTAGTGACTGAAAGCCACACCTTCCATTTCCCAGGGGCTGCTTTGGTCATTAGCTGGACAATAACTGGGAAAGGAAGGGAAAAGATTAACTTCCATCATTCCCACAGAGGTTACTGACGCTGGTGAAAATGATGTTAACAAGCCAGAAAGGACTAATGCTTAGCAAATATAATGTTATTTGGGCAGAGTACCTCTGTACTAGCCCTGACTGGCATAGCGTGTGCTTTGGAACTGCAGGACATAACCCCGTCATTTGGCTGGGCAGCACTCCTCTTAGGAAAAGGCTTTGACTGCAGCTGAAACACTCTTTTCTAATTTTGAGAGTGTATTATAAAGTATTGTAGTATTTTCCTCAGCAAAATCATATTCTGTATGTTTGAGATACTGTACACAGGCCCTGATATTTGGACTGATTTTTTACCCCATCCACAGTACTGGAAATGCAGGTGTACATAACCAGTTAAGTTCAAGTGGGAAACTCCTGTGGCTTTTCCAGAATTTAGACCCTAACTAGCATGCCAAGAATACTAACGGGCACTCAATGGATTAAGACTTAGGTCCAGCCAAAGTTTGGCATCTGAACTAATTTTACTTCAGTATAGATTGGATCTAAAGCCAGTGCTGTGGTGTCAGAAAAGGAAGGAATGTCACTCACAGCAGATAAGAAATATCAACCTGATCTTTGTATCAGAAAAGAATTGATAAGCTGAAACCAGAACTGTGTTTTAAACATAAAAAACAAGAGCAGTGCTTACAAGGAAGAGTTTAACATGCTTACTTTCAGTTTGGAGTAAGTTTGCATATTAATACTCAAGTTGATGGAGAGCACGAAGATCTGTGTCTATATCTGTGTACAGATTTACAACGAATCAGGATCAATTCACCCAGAAAGCTGCAACTGGTACCATTATTTGTTGGATGTTTGCAAGGAAAGGCAGGTTGTTTTCTGACTTCATTCTAGACTAACCATAATTATGAGAAATGACCTGGCATAGTATAAATCCTCAGGAAAGACCTATGGAATGCAGACATCCAGATAATGTAATCAGTCATCAGGGGTTACTCTTGTTTTATGCAAACAGGATAAAGAGACCATTAGTCTGGCAATGAACCCCATGGTTTTATACAGGCATTCTTATGTGTCAGTTATCATTTTCTCTTTTTTCCCTGCAAAAAAAGTGATATTCCCAAGAAAACCTCCCTGAACATATAAGCTGCTTGTTCTTACATATTTGTCACTGACTGTTGCTTGCAAAGACCACCAAAGTTTCTTAACTACAAGGGTTGTTTATCAAATCCAGCAAAAGTCTGGGCACATGCACAGTGTTTCCTAATGATCATACAGTTGTTCTGTAACAAAGAATTCCAACAATATCACGTGAGAAGGGAATCCTTAATTATTTCAGCCACTCATAATTAGTTTAATGATCTGAGCTTACTTGGTTGATTAGGCTGTGGTAAACGGGTCTAACATGTTCTGGCTTTTTCATTGATTTTTGAAGTATTCCATGTAATGTTAATGTTTGACAAGTGATTACTCAAAGTCTTCACAATGTGTGGAGAGATATTTGCATACCCTGGCTACTCTTCTCTGCATGCATACTTTAGACAACCTATTTCATAGCAGCATCATAGCTTGGAAAGGTTCTGTTGCAAGTCTTCTGCTTTTTTATTTTTTATATGTAGGAAGTAAAACAGTGATCCATTGAAAAAAAGTGGTAAATTCTTAGTCATGCATTCAACAATATGCTGTAAAATAAACTGATATTCCCTTTTGCTTTCTTTGTCAACATCTGAAGAAATGCTAAAGAACATTCCATGGACTCAGCTGGGAGAAGGAAAGGTATGAAAGGAAACAGAGCACATAAGCATTATGCCTGACCTCTCCGTCCTCACACCAGTCAATTCTCCCAGTCATGAACCTGCAGCGTGGCAGGTCTATGCATCTGGCTCTATGTCCATGTAGGAGCACTGGTGGCCTGTACACAGTGCAGAGCTCCTGCTTGCTGCTCTTAGCTTCCCCTGATCCTACTTGCTTAATCTCTTGTACTGTCTTTGGGGGAAAAAGAAAAAACAAAAAAGAGTCTGTCTGCCATGTACTCTAGATCCACATTTATTTCATCAAAGAAAATAACTGCCAAATTACTGAGATCTTTCGAGAGGTTTAGGACCTGTGTTTTTCCTGCTTCACTGATTGTGGAGCTCTAGATATTTTCTAACCTTCTCGCAAAAAGCTTTGAGTTCAGTTCTTGCGTAGAGTGTTATTACAAGTCATAATTATTTAGACTGCAACACAGACTCAGTTCCAGATGCTTCCTATAATGAGGAAACTTCCTGTTCAAGGGCAATCGTTCATATGCAATTTATAGACAAGCATGCTGTGTGATGCTATATCTGTAACATATTCGAGCAGTGCAAAACAGTAGGTTCCCTTGTAAGGACACAGATCCTTCTCCAGGAAGCCAGCCTTCAGCCTTTTCTGCAGCCTCCAAGTTTGAATTCTTTACAGTAGGCTTTTAGGAGAGTTTAGTTAATGTCGAAGGTTAGATATACCAACAGTAGCAAACTCCTTCATGGCAGTTATTGCAATCACTTTCAGTTCTTCTTAGAAAGCAGAAACAAGAAGATGAAGGGATTTGTTTTGATTTCAAAACTTCTGTTTTCTCTTCTATAATATTTTCATGTGAACATTTTTTTCTGGCCCCTTATTTATGCTGACTCTTTTCTAGGTCCTGCTGTTTACACCTGTATGTCACGGACCTTCTAACTTGTAGGGATGCAAGGCAGGCAGCAGGCAAGGCTGGTTTCACCAAACTATTTGTGCCAGCAGACATTATGCACCTGTCGCCTGTGACCTTCAAAAACCTTGGCCCAGTACCCACCTAAATCTGTGGGGGCTCAAGATGGAGAACCTTATGTTCCCCAGGCTCCTCAGTTACCTTTCTGCAGCAATCTCAAAACATCACAGCCTTAGAAGGCTAAACTGCTTAATCCATATATTCCACTAAAGTGCCTTTGGATTGCATAAATAAAGTGTTCATCTGCTGTTATTGGATGGTAGCTACAGAGCACACGTAATGTATATCCACAAGATTAGGCCCCACAGAAAGCCCAGTGGCAACCAAATGCTTTTATTTAAATTAAAAGGACTGGAGGAGCTGTGCAAGAGCATGTTTCTTTGGTATAGATGTCCAGTGGCTAGAACTGATATTGAAGATATGGAACATAACATTTCAATTCCCTCCTGTGCTCTAAGCCACTAAGGCTTAATGTCTTCCTCTGGAGAGGATACTCTGAAAACCAGGCTGAAGACTGCTCTCCCACTAACATCAGGAGGAGTCTAGAGAACTTCCTTGCGTCAGATAGCTGCTCGCAAGTCATTTTTCTACTACCAAAATTTTCAGTTTACATTCTGTCTTCCAAAACATACACCCACATCAGAGAGACAAGGAGCACACTAGGCGTGAAGCTGCGCATGTGGAACCGCCAGGGCACTTGCTGACATCCAGAAAGCTTTTGGTACAGAGAAACTCAGAAGAAATTCAATCTAGACGTCAGCGAGCCCTGTGTTTGGTGGTTGTAATCAAAAGTCAACACAGGAGAAAAGCTCTTGCTATGAAATGCATGCTCAAATGACTTTTCACCTGCAAAAAACATCCAACATGCACTGAACTACGTGGGCAGACCTTTCTGTTTTCCATTTTAGCAGACTTCCTCAGGTTCTGGAGTTATCTCAAAACCATTTGCATGATTTTCTTCTGGTGCCATAACATCTATGGCTTTTGTTAAAGTCTCTGTGATAGTACCAGTATGGTAGGACTAGCAGCTCTTGAGTTAGAGAAGACAGAATACATCTGAAAAAAATAGGGGAAAATGGACTGAAACTCCTGTCCCTGTTTTTGTCCAGCAATGGTTTTCTAGATTGCAGGAGATTGCTCTGGCCCTTCTGGCTGCCCAGGATGTCTCTCTTCTCCTGCACCTCTGAAATCTGGCATTTTGCCTCTTCTCTGCATTCTCTGCTTTGCTCCCCAGGGGCATGAGTTGGGAGCATTGTCCTCCTGCACCCAAGCACCTCACCAGACCCCAATACCGCAGGCATGGAGTCCTTCCTCTCCTCTTCCCTGGGAAGGGAGCCTAACAGATGCACCATGACCAAAGCATGCAGGTCCCTTGCAGCCACGTTGATGAAAACACCTCCTCTGCAATGCAGTTGTGGTGCCCAGCACCCCAGGCTGGGGCATCTGGGCTTGCCAGCTGCAGGATCAAGGCTGGCCCAAAGCAGAGGCCTGGGACAGGGCTGGAGTGGGGTCAGGAGCAAGGGGCGGTGGTCAGGAACTGAGGAAGGAAAGGACAGACCACAAGGCAAGGGAGCAGCAGCGTGGTCGGGAGCCAGGCTTTAGGTCTTTGGCCAAGAAAAGCATTAGTAACAACAGATTGGGGATGGCTAAAGGAGCAGGCGGGCTGGGGATGTGGGTGGAAGTTAACTGGGAGCTGGAACCAGAGCTGGGAGAGAGCAGGAGATAGAAAACAGGCTCAGGAGACAGCAACAGGACAAGTCCTAACCTCCCTCCCCCAGGTATTGCGGATTTTCTGATTGCTTGATCTTCAGCCCAGTCTCTGGCCATATTTTCACCTTGCTCATTTGCCAACAAGACAAGCTGACTGTGTCCAGCTGGTTGCAGCAACAGCCTCTCAGATCCTCACCGACCCCAACATCCTAATCATGGGGCCAATACATCTATCTTCTGGTCCAGATTTCCTGGTAAACTGAGTATCCTGAAGGAACTAGTGCGCTACAGTTGTATAATAGATTTAATTGTATTATATCTATGCGGACAGCTGCAAGCTTACTGTCCGAGGTGGTGCCTGGTAAAGAGTTGCACTGGCCAGGTGTGGTCTGCAGTTCAGTTGTTTGGGCTGAACTTGAGTTGGGCTGGCAGATGCCCGAGGGGGTTTCAGTAGGTATCTGCTCGGTAAGGGCTGGAGAAGGTTTGGTAGCTTTTGTTGCTTTGAAGAGGACTGATGTGAATCTCTTCCTCTGGGTGCAGCATCTCCCCCAGGCTCTAGGAATCACAGAAAGGGCCAGAGGAGAATCGCCCAGACCTTCAGCGCCCTGGGCACAGGGCTGACTCTCATCATGCCATCTTTGTGGTAAGCATCATAAAAAACAGGACTAACCAAACCAGATCAGTCCAAAGGGTCTTCAAGCCAAGTGCTCTGTCTCCCACAGTGGCCCACCGTGAAGGAAGGGAATAAGGAAGAGACTAAGAACAAAGCCAGACTTGTGGTAGTAATTCCTCAAAATATTCTTCCAGCTTACATTGTACTGCATAAGAGCTGATGGAGTCCGTGAGGGAGGAGGGAGAGGTTTAGAGCTACCTTGTGCTGCCTTCCATTCACATCAGATGTGATTTCATCCTACATTACAAAAATATCACAAAAGGGATGGGAAAGTGGTAGCTATTTTTACTGTGACGTACGACATTCCTGAATCTAGGGATGGATGGTGACAGTGATGAAGAAAGAGCAGAAAGTGTCCCAAGACTTTCTAAAGAGAGGAATAAGTAAAAGAGATGAGGAAGCATTGCCCACCATATGGTCTTTTCACGTCAGTGTCTTTTGCTGTTGCTTTTGAAGGCCTTACTTGAGATGACTTTGTATACACTCTCAAAGCAAAGTTAAAGTATTATAGAAGTTTATGAGAACTGATTTCCAGCACCTGTAAACAGTAATTATCCATTAATGACAGAGTATTAGTCAGTGTTTTGCAAACTAGCATGTCTAAGTTACTGCAGTTCCTTCCTATACTTAGGATAGAAAAGAGCAATGGTAATTGTGGCCTCTGCTGTCAAACACTGGGTTTTGGAGCAGGGCCTGTTGTGCATTGGCTCCAGCAGTGAACATATCTATATGTGCACTCTGTAATAAATAAGCAGAGAAACAACATATAAAATGCATTCCAGTCAAGACTGCAAGGAGACTGCAGAGTTCATGACCATCAATTCTTCCTCTTCAAACATTTCTTGCATTAAAAATTGACTGAAATGATGAGACAAGGAGGGCTTGTGAAAAGCCTGTTGGGAATAAATATTTAGAAAACTTTGCTATTATAGCATCATTCCTGACAAGTTTATCTTAAAAAAATCTTGCTTTACACTATCTTCCAGCCCAGAATTTGCACAAAAATGGACATTCAAAGTGCTTTAATCTGAAGCATATTCAGGCTTTCCATATGTGTTTCTAATGTTTCCCCAGACACCACTTTGAACTATTTAGGAAATCTCAAGGGTGGTGTTTGTTTAAGATTGGTGAACAGAATGGCACTACAGCCTGGGAACTGCATAAGCAAAAGAGAAATATTGTCCTCATGAAACACACTGTGGATGCCTTGACTTGTATTATAGCTGGTGCTAAAAATAGCCATGCAGTGCTATTGTTCTGGGAGCATGGTGGAGCAGAAGCAAGAGTTACAGCATAGCACCCAGACCCGGATGGGATGGGAGCTCCCATTGTTCCTCACCTGGAAATGCCCTATAATTTCACTTCTAAAAAAGTATTACTTTCACTCTGCAAGGAAAGTATGAGGCACCTCTATTATCTTTCTTCATGCACACTAAAACCTTGTCATTGTTATCGTATACTTAATGCTTTAGTCCTGGCAAACCTTATTGTGAGTAAACACCTCTCATGTCCTTAAAGGCTGCAAAGACTGGTCCTTACATGAACAGGAACCATTCACATGGGTGGAAAAAGGAGTTTGCATCTTATTCATACCTTCCAGCAGCAGCTTCTTATTAGCTATTCATGGTATCATCCGAACTAGATAAAGACTAACAATGAAAGAGCATTTTCTCCCAGGTTGTCATGACTATTTATAATGTTTTTCTTTCCAAAATAAAGAAAATTGTGGATCTTTCAGCCCAAAGTCATGTTCCTATGTCTAGCTTTGCTCCAGCCCTTCTGTGCTTGTGTGTCTGCAGCCTCCTTGGGAAAATGGAACCAGAGATTTTACATTTAAGGAAACAGGAAAATGATCAGGAGAAGACTGGCAACTCTCCCTGTGTTTTTGTACAAGAGAATGAGCAGCACAAAAAACTGCAACTACAACTTTGCCCATTACCTCGAAGAAAATAATAAATACCTGGCTGTATGCTTCAGGCATCTCTGTTATATTTTCATTTCTGTCTTTATCCAGCTTTACACACAGACCAGATAAGAACAGGGCTGGGGCCACCCCATTTTACCTGCTACTTGCTTTGGTACCTCCCTGTAGCCAGCTATTCAGCCAAGTCCTTCTGTTTAGTTCTGCAACCTCTCCTACATGGGCAGATATTATCACTACAAAGTCAGCTTCAGATCAGTGCTGCCCTTGGGTTTTTCTAGTCCAGTTTTACAGGTTCTTTCTGCACAGAGAGCAGTTATAGAGAAGCTGGTCAGAGCAGGGATTAGTCTTTAGAGGAAATGAATGCTCCATCGCTCTGCCACATAACTCAGAGCATGCTGGGGAAAACAAGATTATTTGCTAAGGGCAATGTTTGTGAGGGAATGCCAGGCGTTACATGCAGAATAAAGTGAATCTTGTTCATTACAGGTTATTGGCTCCTTTTCACAATATTTTTTCCTGCTCCTCTCTCAGGTGGCAGCAGATGTATCTGGGCTTGCAAATCAACCTGCAAGTGAATGAAAAGTCAGCTGAAAAGAATTTGCAATGTAGTCACTGTATTTAAACACCTCCATCAACACAGAGAAGTCAAGCAGCCAAGCAGAAGATCTGTTCTTCCAGGTGTTTCACCTCAGCACTAAGCCCTGTTCCAGGAAAAGAGCTTTCCCTTAAAAACCACTTTTAGTAAGAGATGTTTTGAATCAGGTGCATGCAGATAAGCTCTGGTGAATTTGTTGCTACAATCTAAAATGCTATCCTCCCTTCCCCAAATGATCTGCACTTCTCTGCCAGAGGTTGTCTCTTGGACAGGAGAAAGAGTGAAAAGCAAATCACACCCAGCCCTCAGTTGCTTCAGTACAAAATCTGATGTCTCAATATAAAGACTAATGGGCAACTTAAGAGAAGATGCTGGACCTCGTGGTGGTGCAGCTGGTGTGTGGGCAAACATTGCCTTCTGCTGGCTCTGCTGAGGGCAAGGAGTGGGGCCGATGCAGTCCCTGCATCTTGGGGTATCAGAACTTGTTCCTCAGTGCTCTGATAAGGACTAGCACTTCTGATACCAGAGCATATCTCCACAAGCCATCACTTTGGTCCTGGCCCGTGCATGACATCCACCACAGAATATGTCACCACAAGATGTAGCAGGCAAGGAGCAGTGGGGACTTATGTAGCAGGTCCAACCTGCTTGTGCCTACCACAGATATACAAATGTTAGCTGGAGGCAGCAGTGCGCTAGATCTGTTTTAAACTTGGTGCTCCTAGGTCTCCAGGGGTTGTGCAAATATTTGCTTTGCTCCACAGTATCATGGCACTCCCTAAGTTTCTGCTTTGAATAGGCCCAAAACACTTAAATCAAGCTCAAGTGAAACTGCTATTCTTCAGGTGATTTTGCACTGAATCCATGTCAAAATAGATGGCAGCTTGGAAGCTTTTCTTTTCTTTTTTTTTTTTTTTTCCACAGAGGGTTGTGGAATGGTGTATTTAAAAAAGCTGAAAAGAACAGTGACATTTTGGCAAACTATGGCACTAAAGGCCGCTTTAGAATTAAAGGTGGATTCATAGCTCTCAAGCATTAGGATGAATGAAAATACATGTTGCTCATAATCATTCAGTAGCTCTTTCAAGAGATATTCTTTAATTCCAAACCATTTAGCTTAAAGATGTGAAATCACCCAGACAGGTCCTGACTCACCTTCCCTCCTGTGAGTCCAAATACCCGTCGCAGTGTCAGCCATCATGCCTTCCTAGGGCAGGACTGAGGCCACAGCCGAAACTCAGGCTTGACATTATTGTTATCAGAGAGTATTGCATAGGAGGAAGCATTGTAGATGACCAACAGCAATTATGTTTGCAGAAACACCAGGGCTGGAAACAATGATTATAGAAAAGAACAAGATTAGCAGCATAGAGTGTCTAAATTAGTGCTTGTTGAGCTGCTGTAGCTCAAAGCTGCTAAATCCTCCCTCCGCCCGTGGTTCTAAGTCAACTGTTGGAGAGACTGTGCTTAAAGCTATCCACTGCTGTCACCTCAGGTGAGCTCAGAGACTATGTACTCTGCTTGCACTGGGGCAAGCTTACATTTAATTTACAATGGTTATGGTCTTCCTAAAAATCTTACATTTTTCCTAACAAACTTCAATCCCTCTTTTCAACAGTGAGACTCTTAGTAGAGTAGATTTAAAGTCCTTTTGAAAACAGGACATACACATCAAAAGCTGTATGACAGCACTTGCTGAACCAGAGCACAAGGAGTACTGTCTCTCCTAGATGGAAATAAGTGGCTGCGTGTGTCTGGATTGAAGCTGCATCACTGCATTGTGCAAACGGAGCTGATGGACAGCTGTTCATACCCAAGTATGTAGTCATAGCCTACAACATAAAGAATGTAACGATCTGTAGAGCAGTGGTTAAATGCTGTTAGTGTTTGAATCACCTTTAAAAATACAATAAAGGCTTTCAAGTCACTTAAGCATATCTGAACTTGTTGTTCTAATGACTGAATGATGATGCTTAAGAAACTAACATCTGCAAAACGATTAGGTTTTTCTTTAGATAGGGCTGTCATGAATAGAAAAAAATTAAGTTCTGTCAACAGTAAATAGAGGCACTGAGTAAACACAGTGAGCACTTGTTAAGAAAAAAAGACACGGGTAAAGCTGGGACAGCATACCAAGGAAAGAAGCCTACTTTTTTATCAAAAGGGCCGGCAGACGGTAGCGAAACCAAGGCTACACAAAACCCATATTGAACAATGTCCTGAAGGGCTAAGAAACAGGTATCTGTTTAAGACTGGGGTCTACATTTAAACTAGGAAGGAATGAAGGGGCACATCTGAATTACGTTTTTCATCCTGTTGGGATCTGATTTAAATAGAGTTGAAGACTGATGCTGTGATACAGCACTATTAGGTTGGACTTTCAAAGGTACGATGTTGATATAGAGGAGATGTATGCAGTGGCTCAAACTGGGCAGTGAATGGGATGCAGTATAGCCAGGAGACAACAGCAAGGCAGTGCTTGCACACAGCATTTTGAGTTAATTATAACATGTTACTTCTCCAGATAAACTTAGATCTCTGAAAACGCTGATGAATTGCAGTGTATGCTGTTTATTCAGTAGGTTCTGCAACCTGCTTCTGAAGAGAGGATCAGAAGATGACAGCTACTGGTATATTCTCCCATATTAGACTACTCCAGGTTATGCTCAGTCATATTCTTGGGGACAGACTCATATTTTGGTGTGACTTTTGGTTTCTGCCACTTCAGACTGTTGGCACTGGCTGACATTTTTAAGCAGTCTGTTGCTAATAAGTAAGGATTTTTTGTTCAGAACCGCCTACCTGTTTGTATTCCTCACAACAATTTATAAGAGGTGATGAGAAAAAAAGGAAGAGATAAAGGGGGGGCTGGGGGGGTGGGGGGCAGAAAAAAGTGAAAAGTGATTCAGAAATGTGTCTGTTCTTTCCATTCAAGCCACTGTACAGAAACTATGCTCCTATTGTGGGACAAAGACCTTTGAGCACAGTGAGATGTGTTTATGCTGCTCCTATCAAAGAGCCTTTCATCTCCACAAAGCAAATTATTAACACATTCCACTGAAGATGTGGGGGTGGAGGCCTGGCCTTGGAAAAAAAAGCTGGCCAAAAATGAACATTTTTTTTATAAACACTGTAATGATAGTGAATGGCTACTTGCCAAGAGCCTTATGCCCAGTGAAGCACTGCAAGCTGATTGTTTGTCTGGAGAAGTCCCGTGGGCTGAGCCTTTTGTGCCGAGGAATTTCTAATTTGAAAGGCAGTGGTGTGGGAGGTTTGGGCCCTTCCAGGTTCATCGAGTTAAGGCCTGCACTACCAGTTGCCTTAAACCTGCACCAGAGACTAATTTTTGTTGGATGAATGAACACCCGCCTCTGTTCCAGACAGTAAATCTTGGCCTTTCAGGAGAAGCTCAAAACATAAGGAGTAACCTACACAAACTGTGCAGAACAGCTTTGTTAATAGACTACTCCCCGTGTGTTCCGGCCATCCTATGCGGATGCCTGGCTACCTGGCAAGAATTTTGCTTAATGTTATTCTATAAATAAGTAAATGTTTTCTATTTTCTCCCTTGTCCCAAGAATCAATGTTGTATTCCTTAGGGAAATAGGTTTATTGTTAGTAAATGGAGACATAAAGTCATTTTATCAACAATTACTATAAAAATCCATTTTTTTTCACTATGGTTTTTTTCTGTTTCATTTGAAACTAGGGCCGCTATTCACATGAGCATCACATTTCTTCATTGCTGTTATTGTCACAGCAAAGGAGATACATATATTATATACACACATACATATAAATGAATTGTGGTGACTTTGAAAAGTTCCTGTAATTCAAAGGGCAGCTGCTCTCCTTAGAAGATAGTGCATTTATTCTGTAGCAGTGTTTAAACAGAGTTCAGCAGGTTCCAGAAAAGTGGAGTACCCATGGGTTTTTGTCCGTGCCCAAGTGCCTCTTTCACAGTTAACATTTAGGCAGGCATAGACCCAGCAGAGAAGAGGAGTTTCTAAACGCTAGGTATTCTCACAGATGTTTGTGTCCTTGTGTTAGCTGATTCCCAGTTAACTTAAGATACTTAAGGAGACCCTTCAAATATTTCTTTCTGAGATACAAGTGGTCATATTGAATGCTAGGAAGTAGGTCTAGAGTTTGAATGAAGGCCACCTACCAGTTGTGGTTTGCAATGCACAGACTGGCCCTGGTTGACATTAAGGAATACTACCAGCTGAGATGGTAAAAATTAGAGCCTCAGAATCTTTATCTCCCTGCTGTAAAGAACAGATATTCTGTACTTGAGACCATGATGAGTACTGGGTGGAAAAAACACTTCCAAATTGTGGAAGACATCGATATTAAAAAAAAACATGAATCTTGTTCTGATTTTCACAAAATAAATAGTGAAAAAATACTACATGAAAAGGGGGAAGTTCTTGTTCTATAGCATATTTTTTTCTGAGCTATAGGCCCCCAAAACCCCATTGTCATAAGCTGAAGGCAGCTGACATGAGACCTGAGGACTTCAAAACAGCTGGAAACTAGTTGGAGCTCAGAAGCTGAGAAGCCAGGTCATCCAGCTCCTTGGTCATCCTTTGGCCCAGGTGTACAGGTGAGGAGAAATCAGGAAAAGCATCTACGAAATCTAGCCACTTTTTTGGAACTTTTCCATGTCAACAAGCTGGTGATCTCAAAGTCAAAAAGTGTTTGTTACAAATTTTCTACCTACCTTGAACTGAAGGAGAGTTGAGTGAGGTACAGGCTAGTGATAAAAATTTAAAGTCCAGGGGCTGGTAAATCATCATACTGTTTCAAACACAGGCATAGGCATAAATAATGTCAAAGAGTTTTTCTGTGTGTGTATACATACTTGAAGGTATATAACACAGGTACACACTCTATATGACACTATGATGTTGATAAATACAAGTCTTTATTATTTTTGAAGACCATATGTGCAGCTTTTGTCAAAGGTGGAAAAGTACCTTACTGACAGTATGACAGAGGTGTAACAGAGTTGAACTGTGTCTGAACTGCAGCATCTGAGAGATCTTAATATCTCTCAGTAATATGCATTATAATTGTTCACCTCAGATAGAAATAAAATTTCTTAATTTCTTTCCAATAGTTTAATACAAATATTGAATTTTCAAAAGTTTTTAATGATAAATTTTTAAACTTTCTGAGGGGAAACTGTTTACAAGGTGTATACACTTACTGAACTCTGGTTAAAGCCTAGCTCTGCAGCAATTTAGAGCAAAGATTCTATTTGATTGCAGCAATGCTAGGGTTTCACTCAGCCAGCTTCACTGAGAAACACATTTCCCCATTCACTCCTAGACTTGCCTTAGATTTTCTCCTCCAGAAATCCATTTATTTGGCATTGTTTTTCCTCAGTCAGCTCTTCTATCTTCTGCTGGAACTGAGTTGGCTGAGTCCAAAGGATCAGACGATTCCCAGACTCTTAATCTATCCTTACTTAGAGACATTCGTTTTGTTTTGTTGTATGCTCTCTTTCCTCTAAAAGCTGTTTCCCTGCTCTACTTACTCTGTGTGAGAAAGTCAGAGCAGAAATAACACTGGAAATAGCGTCTCCTTAACACTTGTGATTAGAGGCATCCTGTCACCAGACCAATGGAAAGCTATTGTTTAGCGAGAATCAGTGTTTGGATTCACACTGCCAAACCCTTCAGGATTTTGCTTGCTTTGCCTTGGATGCAGTGCAGATACACAAGCACAGTCTCTTCTGCAAACATTGCTCACCTAGCCCACCAATTTACGCATTAGGCAATAATATTAGCTTATAACGTATCTTACACACAATGTTTTAAGAAGCTTTTAAGGGTCAAGATGAGTAAGACTGGGTTCTAGGACGTGTCTATCTGTAGCTAATATGTTCTTGAGGCTATAAACACAATTAAGCAGCAGTTGGTCTGTGAAGTGAATTGCTTAAAAGCCACAATGTTCAAGCATGTAGGCCTAAGTTTAAAATCCATCCTCATGTTCCTGAATAAAATCAGAATAAACTTAAAAGCCTACTCGAACTCCAGATCACTTCAGGAGACTGACCAAATTTTAACCACTGTTTCCTAGACATTGAATACAATGAGGGTCCAATGGTTATTAGGGATCCAATAACTATCTGGAGCTTGTTGTCTCTTTAGATGCTCTTCAATATAGATCTTACAGAAGTGCTCCAGGCAACCCTGCTTCATTGCTTCAACTTCGTGTCTTAAATCTGCATGCAAACTCAACTTCTAGTGGTCCAACATTTTGTTCGGCTGTAGTAATAAACACCATATATCTACTTAGTTCAGACTCCTGATTTCCTTTTGGCCAGCACTCCAACATTGCTTGTGAATATGAAGGTATGTGTAAATCAACTGTCTTCAGTGATATAGTTTCAGAAATATGAGCAAAAATGTCTCTGTTTTCTGAAATACTAAAATCAAACTACATCATCCCAGATGTCTTGCTTGCTGTATTTTGAGTTTCATAACAAGTCAGTGCTCTCACGAAACAGAGATCTGGCATGTTCATGTCCTGTGTTTCACAACTACTTATTACAGGGTCCACCATGAAGTTTATTTAGATCTTCCTAGAACACCCATGTTCTCTTTGATTTAGCTTAGTTCAGGTGATATTTGCCATTTCTGAAGTCCTAAATGAAGATTTCAAATTCCTTACTATAAATGTCAGTGCTTTGCCTGTGTCAGTGCTCCTAAGGGACCATTTGGACTGGAACATTTGTTATCATCTGACAGGGTTGGTGTTTCAATTTGCTTTCATTTATTTTGCTATGACACTGGAAGACAGAAGCCCCTTGCTTGAAACACACGCCTGTTGATCACCTGCAAAAGTTGAACTTTAGGAATAACAACTGTCTGTGACTGGCTCTTGCAACAGGAGAGTCTGGGAGATAACAGGTAAGGATCAAGTCACATTAACTGTTTTAAGTACTTTTCTCCCTTCAGTGGCCCAAGCACAGATAGACTTTACATAAAGACAGCAGCAAAAGCCAGCTCTTTGTAATGTTCTCCCAGCCTTTGGCTTTCCAACTTAGTTTCCAATTTCTCTTTGATTTTTTTTTTTTCTATTATTATTTGTCACAGCTGCTGCCAGCTGAATTCCCTGGTGGGAGGCAGGAAGCTGCAAGTGGGGAAACATCTTTCTCCACATTGGTTGGTTTTTCATCAAGGGGATATTTCCTAGGGTAGGAAACTGTCAAAGGAAGTGAGTATGTTGAGAGGCTGGGAGGAAATGGAAAAAGAGGGAGCCCTGAATGGTCTGTCAACAGCACTGAAGCTGCTCCAGCCTTGACCAGTTAAGATCTTAGAGTGATGGTGAAGCCAAAACTTTAAGCAATCATGCAAGACCTGGAGGGAAACAAAATTGTCTGAGAAGAGCAACTGGCTCAGTGACATTAGTAGGAGGAAAGTGAGATGTGAGGAGGGAAATGGTTGGATCTTCACAGGGGAGTGGAGACTGGGATTTGCTGGGGGGGAGGCTCATTCCTCAAAGAGAGGGGGAAGTGACCTTGAAAATCTCCCCTACCCGCTGGATTGCTCACCCTGACCCTGTTAAAAAGCACTTGGACTCATATAAAAACCAGGTATATATTTACGAATGTATGTGTTATACTACTGTTGACCTTGATATTTTTGATGGCCCATCTCTTTAGGGTTAAAGATGAGGCATTTTGGAGGAAGTCAGGTACAGAGCTGGAGTGAACCCATGTTCAACTTTTGACTTAGGGCCTTCACTGCATACAAAGTCTACACAGAGAATTCTGATTCTGTACAATTTAAACATATCAAAGTAATTGATGTTGGCAAAAAGGAGAGAGAACAGGTTGGGTCTGAAGGCAAACAAGCTATCCAAGTACGTTGCCATTCAGGCTTCAGTTCTGGGTAAGTGGCAAGGGACAAAATCCAGAAAGTTACTTGGCAAAAGGCATTTTCCAGCTAGCTGAGCTGAAAGAGAGCTTTCCTGGGCTGAAGTTATTAAAGGTGACACAGGAAGATCTGACACAGCAACCATTACAGAACAGGACACACAGGGCCAGTCTTGGCTGTTGTAGTCTCACGCATGTTCCCTGAGCTAGTTTTCTGCTCTAAGTCATTAATAGAGATCTGCAAGCTAGGATTTAAACCATTCCTTTTGAAAAAAAGAAGAAATTTGGCAAATCATAGGCTTTGGTATTTATGGCCTTGTAGGAAACAAACTAAACACACAAACATTTATGTATCTGTTCTTAGATGTGCAAAACGTGAGTGAAAATCATCTAGCTTTTTTGTTGTACTGAAATTGCTTTAGAAATATGGAAGTGAAGAACTCACAGAAATCCAGTAACTGCAAAAATAGCAAGCATTAAAGGAACTATTTATATAAATGCATTTTTATATATTTTATTTTATAGGTAACTGCCTAGCTGGGTTAATTTTAGATTGGCTGTGTTATTCATAAGGCTTTGCCAGGGTCTACAGTATGTTGTATTATTTTTAGTCCAGGGTAAGCCAGCAAGTTAATAAGATTCACTCTGGGCTTCCCACTCTGGCATGCAGCAGCTCCAGCTTCAGAGATGGCTGGAGAGAGGAACAGGCACAAACCATTTGTCATAGTTTTCTCTAGGCATTATCTCCCTCCCTGATCTCATGATAACAGAGCAGCCAAAGGATTCTCCATCAGGTATGTGGCAGTGACCCATTTGTAACAATACACAGCAGCCACAAAGATATCTGTTTCTTCCTGTAGGGATAGCCAGAAAGTGGGCAGGGTGTCAGGTCAGTGCAGGCGCAGATACACACGAAAGCTTAGTACAGTGTCTCTGATGGTAGACACCTTGTGCCTCATAATTCCAACATGAAAAACAAAGATTTTCATGCTGTTCTGTGCTCAGAATGATTATTTTTGAGTGGTACTGAAATGATGTGCCCGTCTGCTTTGGCCCTTTTACTGGAGAATGTATGATAATGCAGACAGCTGCTTCACTGGCATTTACGCATCATGTTGTGTCTGAAAACTAGGTCAGAGAAGACTAGCTTTTTGACATACACTTTATAATCATCACTCTTCATTGTGAACTGCAAGGTCACATGACTCAGTGGCCTGAGGAGAGGCATAGATGCACTGAACCACTGCCAGAGCAGCTGAAAAAGAGCTCCTATTGATTGCAGATTACGTGTTTTGACCTAACTGTGACAGAAAAGCATACCTGTCAGCTCCATGGCAGGCTGATTAGGTTAACTAAGTCCTTGCCTATGAGTACAATAATTAGAACTGTCAGTTGTTTAAACGATGATAGAAGAAAGGCAAGATTCAAGGAACAGCACTGGCGTTTGTAAGTGCTAATCGTATAGGAGGGAATCCATAACAGGCAGTGATTTAATACTTCCCTTCAGGCAACCTCATTTCTGAATAATGCCAGGGGGAGGGGAGGAGAAAATTATGTCCCATGGGGTTTGTTTTGTTTTGCGCTTACAGTAATGAGAATTGAGATGGACAATGATTTTATAAATCAGATTTATAGGCTGCAAGTATAACTGTAGCATTGGGGCAACCTTGGAAAACCACTCTTCATGAGGGAGGTCTGCAGAACAACGAAAATCGTGTATATTTTCTTATCCTCTCAACACAGACAAAAGGAGCCATCTCACATATTCTTGTAGCTTTGGATTTGTCAATAAATGGCTTGGGCCAGGATAAAAAGCTATAGTAGTAGCAGAGTTAGCAGCGCAAAATGGGAAGAGAGAGTTGCTGAGAGAAACAAAACCAGGAAAGCCAGAAGTGAGGCTAGACAATAACTTTACTGTGCTCAGTCCTGAAAAGACTCTTTGGGAGTTTGATTTTTATGCCTCTTGTTTTCACATGTAAACACATTCATAGGAGACCAGAGAAAAGAGAACAAAATGACAGCAGGTTTGGAAAAAAACTTGCCATGAGCAGAGTTGTGTTTGCTTACTTTAAAACAAAGAGAAGACTGGGGAGGAAGGGAGAGAGCTCATGGCAACACCCTTCCAGTAGGTAGAAGTGTGTTGCAAAGAAGATGATGACTACGTAATTCCCATGCCAACTGGAGAAGGGACAGGAAGGGATCACTTTGCATTGCAGCAGAAAAATTATGGTGGAACTGGAAAACAATCTAAGTGTTACCATGGTCAGATATTAGAAGAGACTGTTTAAGGGTGTGATAAAAGTACTGGAAAGCATTAAGATGACAGCTAAGCATTTATTTGTGTCAGTGGAAGAAGATATCTTGCCATCTCTTACGGATCTATCCACTAGTGACTCTGTAGGGGATTAAGATTTAGCCAAGTTCAGGATAAGATGACAGCAAAGTATCTCCTGGACAAAAATATAAATAAAGGTGGAGGGAGACAGGATGAAGAGAGAGAGATCAGGAGTGGCAAGACAATTTAGGGAATTGGGACTAAGAGGAGTTTTGGAACTATGGGTAGGCCAAGTAATCCAAGTGCAGAGCAGCTTGATAAAAAGACCAAAGTCTCAAAAAGGCAGTGCAGACACTCCAGTGAAGTCTGTTGTAAAGAAAGAAGGAGAGTGGAGAGGAACAGGTGGAGAGAAAAGTAATGGAGACTGGTCACATTTTGTAAAAGAAAGTATGACTAATGGCAGAGCTGAGGAAGAAGGGAATGAGTGGAGACTTGAAGACCTGGTCATGGAGAGGTCCATAAAAACCTCAGTCATGCAAGGCCTAAGGTATTGTGCCCTGAGGTACAAAAGGCCTGAGGCCTGTCTTTATTTTAACCATGCAGCAATAAAATCAGATTGAAGGAATGGAATTCTATGTCTTTTTAAAGGAGCACATCTGTCCCTAGTTTTCTAGCAAACATGCATACACCACAAAGAAATAATGTAAGCCAAGCATTAATTAGAAAAACTTTCCAGAAGGCATTAATGACTTGTCTTTGTGGAACTGAATAGTTTCTCACCAGACTAGCTATTTCTGAGAAATGGACTTTTAAAAAGCCTCTGTAACAATAACCGATGTTCATTTTGATTTTGACATAGTTTGGGGAAGGAGAAGTAACACCCAGATGTGAGGTTCTCAGCCTTTTCCTGGTTTTGCTTAAGAAAATACAATCACTGTAAAGTGCAGAACATTTCCTAAGTGTGGCAGTGATAACAGCTTCATTTTTTACCAAAACCAGATAAGTTTTCTGAGTGGCTGGCACCAGATGCTAGGAGAAGCTCATGTATTGCTTTCGTCTGTAGGAAAAGTGCCAGAGTCATCCCCCTCCCACCAGCAGGGACTGTTGATGTGTGTGAACAGCATTACCAGCTTAATGAATTGGGTCATTAAGAGTGGCGATTCCATGGGGTAAGGGCTGCCTGTGCTGTTTTATGTTAAATGGAGGCATCTCCAGGCACCACTGTAAGTCATGTTGCTTGCCCACAGCCACCTGTTGAATGCCAGTTGTTGAGACAACTTCACTGCAGCCTTTTTCTATGGGAGAGAGTTAAATGGTATTTTAATGGTGTAATGTCAAGGTCTGCTCTGTGGCTATGGTGTAATTACCAGAGGGTCATGAGTCACCAATCCTTGACAGGGACGGTGCATGTACGCATTCTCAAGTTTTAGCTACAGCTTTGGAAATCTTGACTGAACTGGGCTGCATCCCTTTTAACTTTTTATCTTCTGAGCACTTGTAAAAAATTCCTGTCTTTGGTCCTGCACTTGGCTCTTAAATCACTGTTTTGAGAACTCTGTGTAGAAATGGCATGAGTTTCTCTGGTGTCGAGGGCCTGGAACTGCAGTGTGAGAAGAGATGGTCCAGGATGGTGCCTGGAGCACCACTGGCTGGAAGCACTTCTGCATGGGGACCCAAGTGCAGCCTTTCAGCACCTATGCTGTGCAAAGCAAATTGCATTCAACTCAAACCTGCTGAACCCTCTGGTTTTGTATGTAATTTTGACGATGTTTTTGTGTGGACTTATTTTATCTAGAGCTGCTACTTTTACACTTACCAAAGGTAACAGGTCTGCAGTCAGAGCATCTATCTAATGTACCTAGGTACAGTGTTCACCTAGAGCGCTTTTTTTCTCACGGACGGTGATTTCAGGGAGGACCTTTGTGGTGTTCTGAAGTTATTGGAGACCCAAGTAGGAGACAATGTAGGGTCATTTGATTCCTGCTTGCTCTAGATTTACAAGGTAATTGCTGAAGCCAATGAGGTATAATGACCAATATATTGTACTTTATAAACAAAAAGAGTGTAGGGCCAATAAGAGCATAGACTGATAAGAATGTCTGCATTTATCTGACACAACACTTGCAAGATGCTGATGACATGAATGAAAGAGTCAGTGTTAGCTGAAGGCTGTTTTGTTAAAAAACAAACAACCAAACCAAACAAACAAACAAAAACCCACAAGCCTAAAACAAGAACCAGAGGAAACACACAGTAAAGCCTCTGATAATGATGACAGGCTTTAGCTGCAAAATGGATGTCAAGACCCAGGATTTTAACCCTTCCTAAATTAGAGGCTGTTTGGATGTGCAGTTTTATTTTGGGCACGGCTCTATTTATAAATAACAAAAAGGTCTTCATGCAACCTGCCAATTTACACAGATGGACGAAGACATCTTTGGAGTCTTAATAAACCCCTTTTTTGTTTTACAGTACTACATCTGTTTTGGATAATGCAGGAATGCAGTTTAATAAGATCTTTCATATAAGCTTCCAGTTTAATATCTCTCTATAATCATTTCAGATACTCGTATTAGAGAAATTAAACTAGACAAATAGTACAGTGACAAGACTTGGATCTGAGCAATGATATAAACCAGAGAAGCAGACTCAATCTGCAGCAATGCACTCGTCAACAAACTAATAAAATTTTCTTTTCTTCCCCCTTGAGAAAGGCTACATTTTATTAAGCAGCCCCCTTCTGACAGCTGTGTTAATACAGTTGGATGTTTTTGCTGAGAAAGCAATCAGAGAAATGTCTGTAAATATGTTAGGTCTCCTCTTTGGTTTAAAAGCAGAGTGGAGTTTGAAATACGGCCATTTAAAAATAGATTCAGACTCTGAGTTGCCGTTGTGAATAACTCTAAACTCATTGATGGATTAAAAACTCAGCCAGAGTTTTGACAAGACCGCAAAACCAATGGTGTCCTTTCTTGTCTGATCTCATGCTCATTCATATCAGTGTTCAATACCTTATCTAATTTTATTACTTGGAAAAACCCAGAAGAGTAAAGTTTAGTACTGAGCCTCAGCTGATATAATCCCATGTAATTTCGTTCATCCCAGTTTACCCCAGAAATACATGTGCCCATTTAAAATTTTACTACATTCCAAATCCAGTAAGGCTAAATCTTTAGTTTCAGGACTATTGTAAGTGCCAGAGTTTAAAGATCATAAGTAAATATATATAATTATCCCTATACCAATGGAAACCCCTCCCTACCTCCAATATCCAGGATTTGGATAGGTGGAGGTAGAGATTACTTGAGAGCATCAGAAGACCTTTGCATGGGTAAAAGTGGAGTTGTGTCTTGCTGTCCTAGACAGCTCTGCAGTTCAGTGCTGACATTTTTTCATCATGCTAATTTCTTAATAGGAGTATACCAGTGTGCCGCAGTGTCTCCGCTGTACATTGATTTACAGAGGCCTTTTGTTAGCACAGACTGCTGGAGGAAGTTACTCAGGTCCACCAAGATCCACCCAGGTCAACTTGCAGACCCATTCAGCTTATGCTTACAGCAGGGGAACAAACAATTGTAAACGGTTTCTCCATGGGCTTCTGCAAACCAGTTAAAGCCCCTGGCTGTGTGGAGCATATTCTCTTTGCCATTCATTCATTTTGAGAGGCTGCCTGCAATCATAGTAGCCCTCACTGCACGGCTGGGCCATCGTCAGCATTCTGGAGGCTGTGGGTGGGGTAATGAAAGGAGCATTGCAGAAGTGCCAAAAGCTGCAAGGAAGCACCGTAATTCATACAGCCTAACTTGCCCCCAGGCCTCACTAACACATTTGGCACAGAGGGACAGTATAGCCTCTGTTTGTATCAGTGGCCCTTTTAGAGAGTGTTTGGAGAGTCAGCTTGCTTCAGAAAGACAGTCAGTACAGCTAGGAAAACTCAGGTATCTCAGCAGAAGAAATTCCTTCCTCCCCACAGTCATTTGGAGGCTTCAGGGTCTATGCATTGAGTAAGCGATATCTTAATTTGCCTGCCCTCTTCAGATAGATGACCCAAACAGAAGAAGTGAGGCAGTACATATATGTGTTTGCATATGCTTGTGCATGTGCATATGCATATGAAACCCTAATTGCAGAGAAAAGGCCATAAAGTCTATGAAATTGGACATTTAAAAGGTAAAGAAAAATCAAGAAGAAACAGAGTGGAAGAGCTGAGAGTTCATTTCACTGACAAGTCGACCAGCAGCACTTTGCATGATCTTACAACCTTTAGCAGAGGATGCCAGCCCTGCATCGTATTTTCTCCTTTCCCTCTCAGTCCTCATCCGTTCTCCATCCCATCTGTACTTTTCCCTGTGCCAGTGGCTGGGTTCTGTGAGCATAGTGAGCCAGTGGCTTGGTTTGATGCCAGGTGCCACAATGTCCTCAGCAGCGGGGGAACATGACTCTTGGAAAACGTCTTCTCAGTCCCCATAGCCCCATGCCACTCTCAGCTGCATGTTTGCACAGAGCTCTATTGGTGCTGCCTGCAGAAAAGGACTGTTCCAGGTCACAGGAACTGAGAGCACTGACAGACAAATCCCCAGTGCCTGTTCCCTGCATGCTTGCGTGTTCAGAGGTACAAAACCTGACAAAGCATTAGAAGGCATTTTACAGCATTCCAGAAAGGTAAAGGTTGGCAGGGACCACTGGAAGTCATCTGGTCCAGCCCCCTGCTCAAGCAGGGCCCCCTACAGCAGGCTGCCCACATTTCAGGGACAAACTTGGAGAGCCCCACTGCCAAATTTCAAGTCACAGATTTGAAGAGCTGGAGGATTTAGGGAATGCTTATAAGGCTTATTTAAACGTGGACAAAGCAGAGGGCATTTGGTATAGGCAACTGCAACCCAGATGGTTAAAGTTGGCAATGCAACTGAAAACAGTGTTTTATAATGGGGAATGTCAGGCGGCTGTAATAATAGGCTGTGCTACCAAGGCAGCTCACAGGGGCACCGCGTTGCTGTCTTTAACCATGGTTCAGCTATCACACAGCAACTGCTGAGACAACACTGTTGTTTCCTACACTGAGCCCATGCATCCAATCATATATATATGCCTTCAGACCTGTGATACAATAGAGCGCTTTAGACTTCGACCTCATTTTTTTATCCCAAACGATACAGGAAGTCAACAGAAACTGGCAGAACTTTGAAAGGAGATGGTATTTTTGTTCTCCTCTGCAGTAAAAGATTCTGTCCAATGTGGGTAGTCATTAAAGATCTCTTATTCACCACTAATGAGAGAGGAGTGGTGGCCCTAGCATTTCCTATTCCTCAGGGACTGTTTGGCATCATCCTGCAAGTCTGCCGTAATAGTGCTTTTATGTGTGTGACACAAAATTAAAGCAGCCCTCTTAAAAGTCTTTCCCTATAAAATTGGGAGGCTTTGCTGACAGTAAAACAGATGTGTTTCTAGAATTAAGGATCGTAAAACATCTTAGGCTCTATTTTACGTTAGCTACCTTACCCTTGAGCTTGCTATTACAAGTTATTTAGACTCTGTGAGAAAGTAATGAGTGACTTTTTAAATGAAAACCAATTACCACCATTTTGATTAAACACCAAATGTTTAATGTCGCCTGTTATTGCATTTTAATATGTACTTAATAAAACTCCTTAAAACCCAAGCCGAAAACCCTCATCTGCAGATGAACTGTCTGATGTACTTAGGGTCTTTTTACCACGTTTTCCTTTCCTTACTGCAAAGATCCTGATGCTCTAGACTCTGTGGTCTGGTGGAGCTGCTCTCTACCCTGCTCTCAAAGGGAGAAGTAACAGCTCCCTGATGTGGTGCTGGAGCTGAAAATGTGAAACAGAAAGACCTCACTTTGCTCTGACTGTTGGTGTCTGCCACCATTTATCAGGAGTCACTGCTCTAGCTGGATGTCACAAGAGGCAGCTGCATTTTGCTCTCCTTTTTCCTGCCTGTTGCTATGATCAAAGTGGTGATGACAGAAACATCTCTAAAGAGTACTAAGGGAGCACAGAGAAGCCTCCGACCTCTGTGCATATCAGGAGGTGAATTGTTCATGGAGCAGCTGGACTAGCCTAAAGTCTCCATGGGCTTTGAGTTTGTCCCTACAAAATAACATATGGCTATATATACCATGGGGAGGAAATCAAGGGTGTCTGAACTGGGGATGATTGCCTGGAGAGGAATGGAGCAGAGGCTGACTACTCTAGGAAGTAAAATCTTGATCTCCTCTGATCTTTAAGTTCTTTTGAACATCGCTGAAGAGACGAACCAGGATTGTGTGAGAGCCTAACTGGGGGTAAGTCACCCTACCTACCCGTATGCCCTTGGCTGGATTGAGTTGGCTGTTGTGCTAAGCAGGTGCTGCACTCCTGGCTGGCCATGTCAGTGGAGTTCCTATTTGTGGTTTCAAATCCTTCAGGAAAATAATTGCTATTATGAGTATCACGCACACACATAGACATATCACGAGTAGCATGACGTCATATTCAGCTCCTGCAAGCGGTTACTGTTACAGTGGATTCTCATCATACGACAGAATACAATACATTCATTTTTTCTTACCCATAAGTCAAGGGAATAAAACATGCTCTCTCTGATTAACAAGGAAGCCAGATGTTCAGAATAATTTTTGAAGCATGAGCAAATTCAAAGCAAATTAAGGAAGTATGTCTGGACACAGCCTTTGCAGGCTCTGTTTTCTCTTCCTTAAGTCTCTCATCATGAAAAAATAAAAATCTTGATGGGTGGTAACACGAAAGTTGATGATTAATCGTAACCTTCTCTCAGGGGTATTTCATTACTGGGAATCATGTCACACATAGCCCTCAACTGACACTAAGAATTATCCATATGGAGTAAAATATTATAAAGATTTCTCCCTATGTTCAACTCCTCTTATGATCTAAATAATGTCAAGGGCTCAATTCTGCTTCCTTATTTAGAATTTTAAGTACTGTATTCGATGGACACTATATGCTACATTTTCAAAATGAAAGGCAGGTTTTCATGCAGGACATATCAAACTTACGACAACACTGAATGTGTCATGACTTCGAGTGAATATATGCTGATTAAATTAGTAAGACGTGCATGTGTTTGGTGAACTGTATACGTATTTATATGTGCTGACATGGCAACTGGATTTTCAGGAGTAGAGAAGTTCTTGAATGTATGGTTTCTTATAGGCCCTATAGAACAACTAGGTCTTCTGTTCTGTAACCAAAACCAGGCAAGCACAAAATCCTCAGGATGTTGAATTATGTCTTTTACAAAATGAAAACATATCCATCCTTCCAAAAGTAGGAGCCTTTCCAAAAGGAAAATTCATCCAGATAGTCAGTTTTGGTGCAAATCATCAGTCAGTTCTTTACAATGTTTTAGTATCTGTCTTTCATGAGGTGCTGCTAGAGCATACATTGCACAGTGCAGTGCAAGTACATTCATGCACACCGTATACCACTACCATACAGGAAGGTGTTTATTTTAATCTGAAAATAATCTCTTGTGAGCTTGGTTATGGTCTAGTTTTGATTCATTTGTTTTGCTTATGTGCCTGAAGGATAATTTTGGAATACAAGTAACTTACAGAAGCTTTGTAAGATGTAGACTTTGGGAAGTAGCACTATTCATTGTACCAGTATCTAACGCTGTAGAGCATTAACTTCTTAATAATGAAGTCTTTCAAATCAAACACTACTGACACAATAGCGCACTTGAATCTAGTGGCTTGGCTGAACACGAGATAGGGATCATTTCCTTTATCCTTTTGTCCAGTATATTAACTTTGATCTCTATGTATAGGCAGTTCTCATTACTCTACATTTTTCTTAAATATGAACTCACTACATACGTCTCATATATATTTTGATCTGTTCACTCCCTCTACCACATAAAAAGGACTGCTCAGCCAGATATGGAACCTTTCATGCTAATAGAGGTCAGGGCAAACTTTGCTTTGTTTATCTCAACTGAAATCTTATCACAGATTATTTTTCATTAATCTCAAATCCATAATATATTGCAGCAGAAATAAAAGCCAAACTGATATCTTTCCCGGATCACCATTCTCAAACAAAGTACAAAGACGTTATCATTTTCCAGCTACATAACCTTTCTCAACTTGCAGAAATGGAGTATCTTTTATGAATGTCTTAAGAGGAAGAAG
Organism: Chauna torquata; assembly: GCA_013399475.1. Classification (NCBI taxonomy): domain Eukaryota; kingdom Metazoa; phylum Chordata; class Aves; order Anseriformes; family Anhimidae; genus Chauna; species Chauna torquata. The sequence continues at coordinate 187,405 of VXAL01009365.1, read as the reverse complement.
GTTGCAGGTGCAGAATTGAAGCTTGAGCTCTACTGTGGAGTCCCGGTTCCGAGGAACTTATGATTTGTTTTCTTGAGGAGTTCAGCTTCACACAGTGCTCCTAGCAGCAATGATGTCAATACAGCTGTAAATACTCAGCATTTATTCTGACTGGGCCTGAAAATCTCAAGCCAGACACTAATAATCAGAGCATCTGGAAGACATTTAGCTGAAGCCATTTGAGAGACAAGGAAAAATCCTTGTCTCCAGAGTGACCTCAGAGCTGAGCCTAATTGGGCAGGTGTCCTGTGGGGAAACTTTATGTGGTCAGTAATTGAAGGCTCTATCCTATGTCAAGGTGGGGTTTGGGAAGAAAAGGAATTTAGGTCTCATAGGGTGTTTGGACTTTTCAGTTTTTGGGTCATTTACCTTCTGCTCTTTTAATTGAAGTTCTGTATATAAAAGCTCCTAGAGTTCTGGGAAAGTAAACTGGGAAGCAACAAACAAACAAAGAAACAAAGAAACAAATCAAAAAAAAAACCCCATAATTTGTCATTGCATTACAATCCCATCCTGCCAAAGTAGATAACCTTAGACTCATATCCCAATACTCTGCCACATGAGCTGCTTCAGTATTGGTCAGCTGCAGTGATTATCACTCCCTGTTTAAATGCTGGGGACATTTTTTGGTGTATAGAACATTTTAATTGACTATACCTTGGCCAGCCCAAACCTCCAGAGCCAATTTTTTTGTCCTTGTCTACTAGATCAGGCTCAGGAGGAGGGTCATGGACAAGTGATGTCCTGCCCAGGACTGCCACAAGCATTTGCTGACCACTAGCTGTGGGAGTATGGGGGGTCTTGATTCCAACTCTGCCCTGGACTGGGAAGGGACATGAGCATATGCTGTTCCCTTCCCAGTGTGACCCTTCCGAGTTGTTGCTCTTCATTGGTCTTCAACCTTCTTCCCTCATCTAACCATTTTCTGAGTCCAGCCCTTGATTTTATCACCCAGCTCCCAGGATATGACTTAAATACCTGATGCTACCCAGAGAAGCCAGGGTTAAGACTGGAAGAAAAAGCTTGCAGAGCTTCAGGCTGGACCATGCATGGTAGTGGGCAAAATCATCAACAGAAAAGGTGCTGAGATATGCAAGGAGCTACCAAGCATGTGCAAACAGTAGAAGAGACGAGTCCATAGCTTTGCCAAGAAGTAATGCAACTCTGTATATAATGCCTTCATACAAAGCACTGCTGCCTTACCTCAACAAAATTTTAAGTCCTCCTCTTCTTATGTGTGAAAATTTCAAATGTTCCATAGAACATTTCAGTCACAGCACAGCTACTTTGAACACAATCAAACTGTTAGTCTTTCTCAGAGCAAGACTTTTAGCAGTAAAAATGGCCCAGGATGAAGCATGGAAAATTTCAGCCCATCATTTAAAGTCTGGCAAAATGCTGTACAACAGGAAAGGGATACCTCTTACAGGATGACTTCTTCCAAGTCACATGTCTGAAATAATCCTGAACCTGGAGTACTTCAGTCTCAAGAAAATTTACCAGATACATCCTTTTGTTGATATCATCCATGAAAGTGCAACCACACAAGCTTCTGGGGGCCCATGAAAGCACCACATAACTGTTTTAATGCCCTTTCCCCTGGGAAAGGAGGAAGAAATTAGGCAGGTGATCAGAATTTAGCCAGAACAGCACTAGGGTTAACTCACCCTTTCCTTTTTCCTCCTTTTGTTTGTTTGTTTATTTATTTATTTATTTTTCCTGGAATAGTGGTATGGGATCTTTATTGACCACAAGAGGTCAGGGCCTCCCAGTGTTACCTCCTGCCTGAGTATTGAGCCGGCTGTGGGATCCTTCCCCAGCTGGAGGAGACAGGGTCTGGGTTGGAGATGGGGAAGATTGCCTTAGGGGGAGCAATCAACCAGCCTCCTTTAGCACCCAGGTAGAAGGTGAGGACTGCAGAGCCAATGCATCGAGTACCAGCTACTTAACCGGTCACATCACAGCACTGTGGGATGTGGCTACAGCCTGTTCTGAAGCCATTCTGCAACTTAGGTGGACTGAGGAGGGATTAATGTTATATTTTGTGTTGAAGAGTGTCCAGGGGCCTCAGTTGAGTTCATATAAATAGTGGCAGCTTCTGTCATGTTGAACCTCCCAAATTTGGCTGGGCAAGGGAAACAGAAAGACGAAGTGATTTTCCAGAGTGATCCAGTAGGTTAATAAAATAATGTCATGTCTTCTGACAGCACCTTTGGGAAACCAACCTGTTTCTTCCTGTTTCTGAAAGAATCAGAGAGCTATAAGGTTAATCCTCCAATAATGCTAAATTTTGCTGATGGTGCTGAGAATCTTCACTGATGGTAGGTAGCCACAGCTCTACTTCAAACTTAAATTTGTCAAAAATCCAAAGCTATTGCTCTCCTCTTCCTTCCCACCATCCTCTTACTGTTCAGGAATAGTGTCTTGCTGCCCTCTCTACACTTGCTAGTCAGATGTTTGTTGCAAAGTCCTTCACTTCATTTAGTTATGCCATGCACAGAGCACAGGGACACAATCCTTCCTGAGTCAATGAATTTTATATTCATTTAAAAGACATACAATGCTCTACTAAACTGTTTGCAGCATGGAAGGAACACCTTTGCACTTAGTCACCTAATGATATAAGATATTCCTTTGGATACCAAAATGTATTAAATTTCAAGTAATTGCTAAACTGTGTCTGTCTGACTTTGAACCAGTTTCATGCCTCAAAGTTGAAATTAGCCAATCTGAAATAAATAGGTTTTTCAGTATTAGAAGTTTGTTTGCTCCTAAATTTTGGTGTTGGTTCTAGGCAAATAATACATTATTTTTAGAACTTTCTTTCTTGTTGCTATTTTGCTGAATACTTATTTACTTGCACTCATAAAATGGATCATAAAATATATAGATATCCAAATTATATAAATTTTACACTATAATAGCTGTATCGTCTTCCTAGGTATCCATAGAATACACTATATTTTGCTGCAAATAGCAGTCTTAAAACAAAATAGTCTTCATCCTTCTGCTTTTTCCATACTTAAAAACCCTAAATTACCCAAGAGTGACATTATTTAAAGACACATTTTTTCACACTCAGGCTGAGATCCAGCTATACAACCTTAGAAAGTCTTATGCAGCTTTTGTATATTGGAGAGAAAAGAGAGAAGGAACTTGATCCTCATCTATAATTGACTGCAGTGGGAGAAAATATTTGATGCCAATGGGATCCTTAACCAAGCAAAGAGACAAATTAAGCCTAATGATTTAAAGGTGAGACTGGAGAAAATGGAAACTATGGGAAGTTTGCAAAATCAGAAGTATCTGCCTAGGCAGCATATCACAGCACACAGTAGGAAAGAAGACAGTCTTCAAAACATTTGCATCTGCCAGGAATGCACAGGGGACATCTCCCTGTGTCACTGGAGCTGGAGAACAACTTGTGCCTGCTGGAGCCCGCAACTCTTCGAGAGGTGGCCCCAGTGTGGTGGCCCATCAGATGGGCCATCAGATGGCACGTGAGCCCAGGCTGCATCTCTGTTCCCAGCTGAAGGCTAGGTGGGAACCCCTGAAGGTGAACATGACGAGCAGGAAACAAGAAAACATCTGGAATGAATTATTTCCAGTGAACTGATATTTTCTCATTAAAATATATTCAGTCAAGCCCATGCAGCAGAGAAAGGCTGCCCTCTCTAAAATTATATCCCTATTCTCACACAGCCTGTTTATTCAGGATATGAAACTAGATGATGGTTCCTTCCAGCTTCTATATGAATTCCTGGCATTTCTTTACATTTGTGGCAGGTCTGGATGGTGTCTTGGCTTGGTTAGTAAGCAAGAAACAGCTCTACGATTTTCAATGACCCATGCTAAAAAATACTTTACAAAAGGCTTAGTTGTGAAAATAAGATTTTGTTTTGAAAATAACAAGTCCTGTTACACTTCCTCAGTGGTCGTATCATTTAAATAAGCTCACAGCACACTTTCTGCATTAAGAGTTAAATGTAAATGTCAGAAAATTGCTGTTTTGTCCCTCACTTCAGTGAAAAGAGAATGTATTAATGCATTACTAAGCTGTGCACATTTCTTTACTGAAATTAGTAAGGAAACCAAGAGAAACTGTTTTATCATGTTTGTGTGTGTGTTTGTGTGTGTGTAAAACAGCTGGATTAATTGTGGTTAGATGCTGACTTGAGTTAATTGGAGTGAACAGATTGTTTTTGCATAGAAGTGCAGCAGTTTGGAAGGAGAATATTTCAACAGGAAGAGACCAGTACTTGTTTTCCAGCAGGCTCAATACAACAAGTACATTGTATTCTAAGTAAGGTTCCACAAACTACTAAGGAAGAAAACATGGCTCTGAAGGACCTGCATATAATTAAAATGCGTATATCAAACAGCTTTGTCTCTTAGTTTTTGGATGTATTTTCCTTGTTCCTGACTCTTAGGTTAGCTGGGGTGAAAGTAATTAGAGATATATCTCTGTCCCAAACAGCAGCATAAAGCCAAAACCTCACTATCAAGGTATCTCATGCATCCACAGAAAGGATCTTGCTACACAACTTGGCTGAGGGAGCTTGCAGGACAAAGCAGGAGGCATTTCCCCATGATCCCCTCCTGGAGGGAAACTCTTTTCCCTGGATGACCAAATGCAGAAGCCTTGAGATTAAGTTTCCTCTGAGAGCAGCTCTGTGGGCAAATCTGACTTTGGTTTACAGTGGCACATTGGGTTCCTTCTGCATGGAACTACAGCAATTTCTTCTGTCTCATTTGCACAGGAAGAGTAACCTCAGATTCAAAGGCAGCAGCTTCCTGTCTTTTTGCACAAGCCCAGTGTAGTGCGCTGGACACTCCATCCTCAGGAAAGGCTTCATTTTGAGGACAATCTGCCCTGGAGCCAGAGCTGCTGAAGACAACGTTGCATCCTGAAGCCTGCATGAACTTCAGGCTGCCTCAAATGCTCTGGATGCCTTTCTTCAGACTTGCTAGCCCAGCCATGTATCTGTGTCCTCCACGTGCCTGAGCAGGGGCAAGGTGTGCTGCAGTTTCAAAGCATTCATAGGCAAAGGGGTGCCTGATTCTGCCTCTGTCCTCTACCCTGCTCTGCAGCACCATGCTTTATGCCAAACCTTGTGCTTTCAGTCTGTATCCCTGATATGCCTTTATCCTGTCCCTCTATTTTCATCTCTTCCTAACCCTTTTTCTTTTTCTATTTTTTTTTTTCTTTTAGCCAATACTGACAGGTATCAGTCCCAGATGAATATATTTATACCTTGGTCCTATCCATCTCACCAAAACATTATTAGAATTGTGCTGAGTGTTTCATAAATCTTGGGCTCAGCTCTGTCCTCACAGACACTGATGGAAATCAAATGTTACTTTGGGGCATCCAGAGCTGCAGTAGCATAAAACCTGAGCAAAATATGCCAAATATTTTTTAAAAGCCTCCACATCACTTGCATTAGTTACTGAGCAGTTTGCTCAGAGAAAATAAAACCTAGGAGCTGTGGTATGAAACATGAGCATCTGGGGTGTTGTTTTCGATGGGACACACTGCACCTGCTGAATCAGCCATGAATACCTACAAGTTTGGTTGTCACCTGGAGAGGTAATTTGGTCCTCTGGATATGGATGCTCATGTACACTGACTTGGCTTCACTTAAATGAGGTTTGCAATATGGCTCCTTTATATTTTGACCAGAATTCAAATATCTGTTCCTGACAACTATAATGAAAGTGAAAATGTAATCATACTTATAACCACAAACCGTGCGTGATGAAAAAGTCTTATGAATTTTGCTCTGCCAGACATTTAGCCCTGATGTGCTGCTCTAACTGCTAAACTGCACTCACAGATACAGCTAAGAGCAAGCCCTCTTGTCATGCATTTGTGCACAAACATCCCACATCGCCTCTTGTAACAACAGCCACATTATGCTTCCTTGCACAAAACCAGCTGTCAGTTTAGATTTCCTTAATCCTGTCAAATTCCAACTCAGCCAACTAACAACCATTATGTATGGGAAACCCTTCTGTGAAATAAAGCAATGTCCTTGCTGAAATGACATGTCATAAAAATTAGTTTGGTCACCAACCCAAGGAAATACTTTGTTTAAGTCTGAAAATTACAGACTAGTGGTATCATATTCCTTGGTGCTATGGATCTCAGAAATGATGAGCAGAGCAGTGCATAAACAGCACGCAGGACTGGAACCTCACTTGCCATGTTCACATAACACACTTGAACAGTGCAATTGTGTTTTGCAAGTTGTTGCTATGTGGGCAGCACATGGGCAATGGCACAATACTCTCAGGCATAACTTCCTAATTTCCAAACTTCATCAATGTGAATAAGCCTAGGAGTGTGAATGATGAGGATTTTGACCTGTCAGAGCTAGGATGGTTCATTCAAAAACACCCTGCTACTGCCAGTGAAAGAGTTAAAGGTGAGAAAAATTCTCCGAAAGGACATTGTAATGTTTTTTTACGGGCTCCTTTGGGAAAGACTAAGGAGAAGCCAAATGCAAGGTGCATACTGCAGAGTTTATTTTTGCCTGTGGTAAACAGGAGGCAGAAGGAAACTAAGCCATGATTCCTGACCCTGGACACAATCCAGGTTTGAGAATCCTATGGGTGAGATCAGGGAATGACAGTGAGCACCAATGCTGTGGTCCTCAGCCTCTTTAGCCCACAGTGAAGCCTGAACATGGCTTGGGCTTCCCCGTGTGCCTGGCTTACTGGGCAGGAAGAAGGAGGAAGGTAGGGACAGGAGCTCAGCCCATAAGTGGCACATCCTGCTGGCTGTGACTGCGAAGCCATCCCAAAATCAAATTGAATGGTTCAAATGTGTTGCCACTGACAGGTCTACAAGCACATGATGCTTAGGCAAGAATTGCAGCTTCTCAGGGCACCTGTTGGGGGAAAGCTGGACATTTCCCCGGGGTTTTTCTATTTTGCTCTTGGCTTTGTGTGCATGTAGGTTTAATGGGGAGCAGAATTGCTACCCACAGCCAGTTTAAAATCAGGAGCCAGTTTTCAATAGAGCAGTAGATTGTCTTAAAAAAGTATAAAGCTATGAGATTTTTCACTTACATTGTAGATACCATTAAAAACAACTGGAGATAAGTTTTCTGCCTTTCTTCCCCCCCCCCCAGTAATGAGGGAGAAATTTATTTTTTCTTTGTAATGAAAGCTGTGACCTTTATCTATTTATGTGATTTGGCATCAGAGGCTTTCAGAAAAAAAATTCATGAAATATAATTGGACTTATGATGAAATCCCAAGAATTGCCAATGCTTATATGATCTGATAATCCTTTAACATCCTGGTCATCAAAGTGAAGTCTTTAGTGTGTTCAAACTTGAATCTCTTTGTGACATTTCATGCAACTTGCTAATACATTTTCAAAAGCAAGGGGTCAGATTTTGTTTTCAGTTCACAAAATAGAGTACAACCCACAGTTGTGCTACGGCCACACAAATAAAAACACATACTTCCTTGTGTGGGAGGAATGTCATGCCTTTCTGAAGACAACTTTTATGTGAAAAAGGGAGAGGGAGTTTTATCTCTTCCAATAAATGCATTGAATACCATTTTATGAACTTTCCTTTCAAATTTTTGCTTTTCCAAATTAAAATGATGCTTATTTACCAATATTTTCTTCAAACCTAATTAATTTGGTTCTATGAAGTTCAAACTACTATTTAGGGAGGAAGAAAAAAGGCCTGCTGTGGCCTGTTCCCTTTAGGTTGGTGCAGGCCCCTGGGCAATCAAACTAATTAGAGCACTGTCTCAGGGTCAGGGTGATCTCTGCAGAGATCTCTGCAGAGGCTGCAGCTGAGCTCTTCACATCATGTTGGAGAGTTTTGCACATTTCATATAAAAGGTGATACGCACAAGCACACAAGAATGCAAAGCATGCAATAAAGGTATTTTTACAGGACAGCAGTTCAAGTCTGTTTCACAAACACAGTATTAAATCACCCATAGCAACTGTATTTTTGGGAACAGAAAACAAACAAACAAACAACAACAAACAAACAAAAACAAACAAACAAAACTTCCCCAAAGCATTGAAGCATTGTTTCTAGACTGAGAGCAAACAATTAAAGGACAGTCTTGGAGTAAAATGGTTGGAGAAAATCTGAGGGTGCAAATCTGTTTCCAATATAGACCTCCAGTGTGATTTTATGGCAATGTCTGTGGTTAAATTTCTTTCTTCTGCTGCTGAAGACATGGTATTTCCTTTCTGGACCCCTTTGTCCTGTCTGTTTAGACATAAGTGCTTGATGTTAGATCCTCTCTCCTCGGTGGTGGCACAGCAGCCCTCACAATGCGATCCTAATCTCTGCTGATGCCCAGTGTTGCTGTGATAACAACAGAGAGAACGAAGCAGAAAGTGCAGAATTTAAATGCAGCAAAAGAACGTGGTTAGGCAAGATCACCTTGGTCAAAATCTTTCTGACTGGGATGATGAGAGAGAAGTACACATAATACGACTGATTTTTTTCAAAGCAGAAATGGCTTCAGAAGTCATATAGTACATTGACATTGGTAGGGCTTCTGTCAGAGATCCTTTCATCAACTCTGATGGATGAAAGACTTCAAAATCCCATGCATGGTTCTTAAAACCCCAAAGTGTTCGTGCATTACAGCAAAAAGTCTATAAAAATTATTTGAGTTTCAAAGTCAAGTACTCAGCTGCCAAGAAAAGGCAGCAGAACTGTAGTTCAGCCCCTGTCATGTGTGCTCTGACAGTGTCTGAGCGTGTGATCATACACTATTTTGTAGTATAGTCCCTCCCTTGTTTAGTACAGATGATGGATGGTGGTTGAGTAGTGCTAATTAGGACAGCTGCCATGGGAAAATTTTGGAAAGACTGCATTTACTGCCACTGTAAACTAGGGTCAGGCCCACAACTGTCTGAAAATAAAGCCCTCGCTGTTAGCACATTTAGGGAAGGAGGCAGAGACCTAGATGTCCAGATGTTGGAGAACTTTTCTATAGAATGATTAAGCATGAAGGGAGAGCCAATGCTGCAGGTGAAAGAAGGAAAGGACCTCTGAAGGCAACCTTCATGGCTTGATATACCCAGTGGACAAAGAAACCTGTTTGGAGTTTGAGTCAAAAGGACCTAGTCCCACCATCCCATAAGACCCAACACCTCTTCCCTTGAAAGCTTGCAAAGGCCAGAACAAGGAGTGCAGAAAAGAAAAGACGGTTTCATGGTAAGGGTGATTTAAATATTGTCCCGGAGAACTGTATTCTGTCTCTACTTGTGCCCAACATTTTGCTGTATTGCTAGGAAACTCCTTCAAAACAAGTGGAACCCACCTGTGTGTTCCTGCTTCTCTGGTGTCTGTTTCCTGAGACATCTGGGTGTGACTTGTGGGTGACCATATTACACACTGAGGCAGCTAAAGGCAAGGGGAACTGCTCTGAACTGCCAACCCATCTGCACAGTACGGACCGCAGCCTGCCTAACTGGGCCTCAGTGCCCCGACCATGAAAAAGAGATCATGCCACTCCCTCATAACAGTGGTGAGGGTAAATTAGTTGACACTTGTGCAGCCAGGTGATGCTGGGGTGTGAGCACCACAGCAAGACACACAAGGAGCTGAATGAGCCTGTCTTCAGAGTCCTGGACACTGTTGGGGTTGTCTCTGTACCACAGGGCACATACTGCAAGCAATAAGACATGAAGCAGCCATTCATTCAGCGAGCTCCCTCTTTCCTGCACACTGACCAGGCACAAGGGTCTGGTAGGGATCGGGCTTTGCAGCACTGTCATAGCATGTATCCAGCAGAGAGACCCATAACCTGCTGGCTCTGCCTTCTGGATGCATTGCTTTGCCATATAATTATTAATAATTTTGTATTTAATAAAGTGCAATTTTATGTTCTGAGAGCTGTATGAGAATTATCACTGCCTTAGGGACATTTTAGGCTCAGTTTAACATTAAGAAGTGCTCAGTCCCATGCAGACTTGAGTTCACATAGCACACATTCATTCCTGGCTATTCCTCGTTTCCATGGTCAGATTATTCCTTTACAACCTCTCCATAAATCTACTTTCCCCTATGCAAAATGCAGATACCCTGCATCATAAAGCTCTTGAAATTCCTCGTTTAGAAGTTGCAGGACCCATTTTAATGATACATATTAAAAAACCAGTCAATCCCTGCCCATGTCCTGATGCACTTGATCGAATTGGATTTCCATGGCAAGGCCAATTACAACAGGCTGAAAGAGCTGGAAGTAGATTTATGGAGATGGAACATTACAAAAGCCCTAGTAGTTCAAGAGTGACCTTTTTATTTCTGTGTAAAAACCAAGGAGGTAGTATTGTGCAGAATAAAAGTGAAGGGTGCTTAGAGCTAATCCAGCTCAGGTCAGGCAGAACTAGAAAATGTGAAAGAAAAATGGTATTTTTTTCACCTAAGGCTCTTACTTTGAAGAGTTTACCTAAATATTAGGAAAGCAGGAGAAACATTAATAAAGAAACAATTCCATAGAATCAGAATACAGTAATTTGGGTAAGAACAGTGTTGAACTGTTGATATTTCCTTGGGTTTAAACATCTTCAAAGCACTAAATGGACTGGTGAGGAGCCAAAATTAATGGCGATATATGGCAAGTTAGGAGCAAAACAAGTCAGTGGTGTGGGACTGGTCTACCTTGCTTCCGCTGACTGGATGGAAAGATCTATTTTATGTGGCTGTCTGGTAATGACTATTAGTTTATCTTTTCCTCTGCAGATAGGGCAAAGGTGTGTCCTTCATTTCCCTTGACATCTGCATGGCGGTCTTATGCACGCCTCAGCTGTCCCTTGGTCTCCCACTGTTGGACCTTATGCTTGCTAGGGTCATTGTGGTCTGCAAATGCACAAAGGCTTCTTGCATGAGGGAGCATAGGGAATACAGCAATAACCAAATTCTGCAAGCAAAGAAGAAGCTGAATACTATTTTAAGCAAACATTTCCTGTGCAGACTTCCGATATTTCTTTCCTTTGTGTTTGCATTTCTCTAGAAGTATTGCATGTGGCCACAGATGCAATTTTCCCTACTTCATTTACAGTACTTAGCTATTATTTTGCAACCCAAAACAGCTGGAAAGTAAGATAACTTGAAAGTTTTGTTTGCCCTTGACAGGAACCAGACCTAGCTCTCTTTTCCATTTTTCTCAACAGGAAGTTTCAAGTACATTAATTCACTTCATAAAGACTTCACCTCAATTAATTTTATTTTTGTTTTCAACTTTACAGCATCAAAAAATGTGAAGGCTTTTTTTTCAGATCTCATTGATGAGGAAAGGGAATAGCAACTGGAGGCAAAGTGCTTTTCTTCTTGATTTGTAATAGAATAACAAGAAAGAAAGACAATGTATAGCAATGTCTTATCCTGAACAGAGATGATTATGAATGGAAGATGGGGTGGCATCTGGGAAGAGAAATTAATATCCTCTCTCTATGGCTTTCTCCAAATAAACCTGCAGTTTCATAGCTGTGTAGGATTTTAGGTGTATGGATATTTGTATCAGCATTTCTCAGATTTTTGTTTTGGATTGAACCCGTGTTAGAGGAGATCAGCCTGAGCTAGTTCTAAAATCCTGTAGGCTTGTCTTTAAAAGCAATTCAGGTGAAGAAAAGACTGTTTTGTAGACTTCCCTCAGTGGCAGAAGTTTGTATCCTTGTTGTTTTGTTTTGCTCCCGAAGCCTGGTCTTCCTCTGCCATTGTTAGTATTGAACAGCTTGGTCATTTAACAATTTTCTGATGAATCCCAGGAAGAACACCAGAAAAACCTGAGAGCAAGACAGTCCTTTTGGGGTATCTGAGGTTTCTGAAAGGGCAGTCGAATTACCCTTTTTTGTATAACTCACCTTGTAGATTGTATAGATGTCTATATTTATTTTATCCAGAATCTTTCTGAGTTACTACAGGGGTTGTGCTCTTTCAAGGAGAAAGTGCCATGTTACAGGAATTCCCCAAGCTAATGTGGAACAGGCGCTGGGCTGGATGTTAGATGCGTTGAGGTCTTCACTTGGATATGCTGTGGCTCAGAAACCTTTGGCAAAGTTTATAGTCTTTCTCTTTTGCCTCCTTTTGTCTTCTCATCTTCTATTTGTCTTTAGGTTATAATAGTCCTGTCCTGTCCATGTACCACACATACCACAAGAGAAATCCAGGCTTGCTCAGGGTTGTGGGTAGTAAGAAAACACAAAGATTAACTTGCCTCTGTGGCTACTTGGAGACTATGAAATTTGTTTAAACAGGAACTGACACACATTTAACTCAGTAGGAGATTCCAGCAACCAAGGTTCTGCTGTGTGCTTCATTCCCATAAGTGGGGAGCTTTCCCAGACAAAGCTTTCTCCTCTCACTCTGATGCTTGTTTCTTCTTCAGAGGTTCCATATGCAGCAATGGCATACGTAGTGTTAGAAATATCAGACCCTGGAGCTAATGATTTAACTGGGGGAGTTAGTATTTTCATGCAGTGAGGATCAGTCAAAGATATTTTCAGTCAATTCAACTCTGCTTTTGGTGTACAGTGACTCTCTAGGGTGTGAGCAGTGTATTTTTGTCAGCCTTACATGCAGATGTGATCCCAGGGAATACTCATGTGCATTCCCTGCTCACCATTTTGTCACCACTGCAGGAGTGATGCCACCCGTCGTCCAAGACTGGCTTTTTTTTTGCTTCCATTACTGCATATTCCCTCCTCTTGGTAATCAGTAGAAAGGTAATTTTTTAATTCACTAATCCATGGATTTGCACATACCTTCTCCCCAGCTAACTAGTGGACATGAGCAAGCAGGGATTTGCCAAGAGAGGCTGTGGAGAATGTTGCCACTGGCTGGAGATGAGGTGAGGAGCAGAAGGGCTGTGCAGTAGCAGTCCTTCCTCCCTCCTGCAATGCTCTATCCTGTTCTGTAAACATTACCTACACTTGTATGTAAAGTTTTTACACTTAGCTATCTCCTCAGCCTTGTTCCTGCTAGGCAGGCTGAGAGCCACCTCAGTCTGTGCAGAGGACAGCCAGGAGACCTGGCCCAAACTGCCTTGCTGGGGCAAAAGGCCACTACTGGCCATTCCTACTGTTCAGCCCCATGCACATTTTGTTGCTGGTTCATGGAAGCAGGCTCCAGAAATTCACAAAAGCGTCTTAAAAGCCATGAGATTATACCAAGTTATAAACTTCAAGACTTTTCATTATCCTTTGGGGTTTTAGCTCTTGTCTTGAAACTGCAAGGACTAAATATTTATTTTATCTTAAATATAAGCTATGTTTCCCACACAATCATACACAGACAGAGGCCAGACACCAGAGAGCAGATGTGGGGAACAACCAGAAAAGGACGGTAGTGTAATTAATGCTAGTTGACAGACTGACAAAGTTGTTAGACCTCACTTTCCCATAACAGTTATCAAGTTGATGAGACTGTAATCTGATAAAGGTAACTGGCTAGCTGTCTCTGTGGTGGGTGCAAGTAATGGTATTGTCTTTGCATCCTGGCCCAGATAGATATAAGCTAGTGCTGGCTGAAAAAGCCATGCTGCTGTATTACCATGCTCTCATGCCCAGAAACAAACACTTGCATTCCTGTGCAGCACATTGTTAAAAAATATAAGTATGTAGTAGGTCAAATGGACATAGTCTATATCAGGTGGGTGTATTGATGGATGTAAGAGCTGTTGTGTCAGATCTTCATTCAACAGAAGAACTGTGTGGGCAAACCTCTGGTAATAGCACCTGGGCCAATGTTGTCAATACCTTCATCCGGTCTGAAGGAATAGGTATGACTGCAGCTGGTGCAATCTGCAGATGTCACAGACATGGATGTTGCAGTAAGTAATGAGAGGAGCAGACTGTGTGTGCAGACAAGGTGGATTGACTGGCTAAGTGAGTCTATCTAGGCAATATATGCTTTACTATGATAAAAGGCAGAATTGCTCTGGGAAAGACGAAGAAGACAGAAGGAAAGGCACATCACTGGAACAGACTCAGGAAAATAGTGGATAATCCACTATGCATCAGCTCCCAGGACAATTATTGTTAAGTCTATGAGACTCTGACTCCAGGAACTTTAAAATAAACATTGACTATTACAAGATTCATGACAAAGTCATGAGAGTTGGCTGCATTATCAGCCCCCACCCCCTGTGGGATGCCTCTGGTGTCAGGGACTCCTGTGTACATGAGGAAATGTGCCTGTCTGTGATTTCTGCATAAGGGCTGGTGTGTTCAATGTGTTCCTCATGGGCTTGTGGCTCCTTCCGCAGGGCTGCTTGCCTCTGAAGGGCAGTGCATAGGAACGCAGGGATGAACACCTCCCTAATGCGCTGAACACCTCAGCACTTTGGCTTGCTTACTAATGGAAATGTGACATCTGTGTTATTTTGCACAATTGTGGAAAGAGAGAACGTGAGACTTTTGTTTTTGTTGTGACCTTTGCTGAGCCCATCCAGTGGGTTTGCCCTCTTACCAAGGGCTGCAGGCAATGGGGAAGAGCCAAGTGGTGCACGCCTGCACTGGGACCACAAAGCAGGACAAATGGCTGTGATTAGCATATGTCACTGTTACAGCAACCCAGAGCTCTCTTCCAGGGTTGTTACAAGATACTGCAAGTCAGAGCAGCCTCTGCAAAACAGTCCAGGATGGACACAACAATCCTTGGAGCAGCCAGTTCCAGTAGGATAACCAAATCCTCAGTATGTGTTGCTTGCACCTAGATTCCTCCTGAGGCTGTCAGTGTCTTCCATGTGAAAATGTTTATGCATCAACATTTTGTACAGTGCCAAAGACAAATGGGAGGGTTACAGATCTCAGTTTTGCCTCTCTTGCTCTTTTCCCTGAGGAGTGAATTTACAGGTTTCACATATTTTCCCTTTCATTCCTAGCAGACAGATGCATGCTGCCTTTATTTCACAAGATTATTTGAGTGTTTTTGAGTCTCTTCTGAACACTGACAGAGGAAGCTCACCGATAGTGTTTGTTTTTTTGAGGCAAAAATATCTGCAATATTACGGAACTGGTTGTGTTACTCATTTTTTCCTGTTATACCTAGGTCATATGCCATATGTAATTTACCTTTGAAGAGTCAATGGGTTTTTCTACAGTGAGAAGACTGTACAGATATGTACAGAGAAGATGAGCTGTAGAGGAACTTCAGTGGTGCCAGTCAACAGCAGGTATCTAATATTTGTCATCGAATATTTGTCAGGTTGCAAAGAGCACAGCTAGCCAAAATGACATTTTCTGGAAGAGAGGGCACAAGGCAACTGCGTGAAGAAAGAGGAACAGAAAGTGTCAGGAGGAACACAAATGAGAAAGAGGAAAATGGAGGAAGAGATTTATGGAGATACTGCCAGAGAAACATGGGAAACACATAGCAACCACATGAGGGGAGACCGAACAAAAGTGCAAGGGCTAAGACATAGGATTCACATCCCTAGATTTTAGTCATATTCTAGTTGGCCATTTCCAATGACCTGTTTTTTGAGGTCTCCTCTACAGAGGAGACCTAAGGAGTTAGCACAGACCAGACTGGTAACCTCCAAATAGCTCATTTCATCTCAGGGGTTGGGGATTGCACCCAGGAGGAAGTTCAAAGCTGCTCGGCAGTTGCTTGGACACTTCCAAGTGAAACAGCTTTGCTTTGTGGGCCTTGAGAACTTGAAATCACTCCCCATCAAGCTGGCATATTGTGATGTCAAATTTCTACTGGCCTCTGAAAGATCCTGTCTTTGGTATAAAAACATAGGGTGCTGGAAACCCATTAGTAGTTGTCATAGCTCAGCCTCCATCTGGTACGGGACATAATCATGTCAGACAAAGCGCTGTTTCCACCTTGCTTCACTGGGAGACAGAGTAGGAACACTTTTTACCTGGAATAGTTTAATCATTATGTGTTATTGACTTATATTCATTATATATAAACTATACTTATATTTATACACTATATTCTGTTATGTGTTATATGCACAATACATATAATTTATATAAAACCATATATATATATTGATTTATAAATATTACATATGGTAAAGCTTGAGCCTTCAAGTCCAATGTGAATTCTACTTACCTTTCTGTTAGTGGGGCACATGGTTTATTGATGAAAATTGAGTCAAAATACACGACAGGTATAGAAGTGTTAAAACTTTGGTCTTGCAGCTCCTGGGGACCCAAGAGATAACAGATCCCATGCAACTGGAAAAACCTCTCTGAAGGGCCCTGAGCAATGTTGGCAGCTGATGAGCTTTGTGTAAGAAAATTGAAAATGAGGGTGAGCATAGAAAGAAAGCTGAGGAAAGTAAGATGAAAAAGGAGTGTTGTGGTTGCAGTTTTGTGAGGGAAGGGACTTAAATGTTTGGCACAAATGAAGAACATGGCAGCTCTCAATGCATGTGGGAAAGAGCTACCAGGGCAGATAAGATCCCATCTCTGTATTGTCACTTTTGAGCAGAGTAGGAGTCCCTGAAATTGCTCTCTTGTCACGTATGGCATGTTACTCCATCTCAAGGGTAGGACAAGTCAAGAGGCAGGAATATCCTGATTGTAGTGCAAGAGAGCATCTTGCAGTGTGAAGTATGCAGCCAGGAAGAGATGACTTGATATTATTTGTCACAAAAAAATGCCCAAGAGACAGAAACTATATTTGCAAAAAGCCTATAGTATTTCCATGCATAAGGAGAATTAATCACAGACACAATCTGCTGGCAACTCAAAACTAAACAGCAATCAGTAGAAATCTAAATCAAACACGTCCAAAGAGATGCTGATTTCAGTAGTGTCAGAGATTGGCCAATTTCTCACATGTGAAGAGGATCCCCAGAGAGGACCAACCACAGGGCAGCCACACTGGTGGCTGTGTGCTGGTCTGCCGAGATGAAGTAAGTCTCTTCCTGCCCCCTAGGATACTTTGCTTTTCTCGATGAGCTTTTACACTCTGAACAGGAGGGAAACTCCCTCATCTCGCTCCTTTGAGATCTTCAAAAGCCATCTGGACATGGTCCTGGGCAACCTGCTCTGGGTGGCCCTGCTTAAGCAGGGGAGTTGGACCAGATGACCTCCAGAGGTTCCTGCTGACCTCACCCATTCTGGGATTCTGTGACACAGAATGTGACAAACATTTAGGCTGGAATACCACCTTTTTGGAAGCTTATGCCCTTAAAAAAAATGCTGATAGAAGCAGATAAGTTAAGACTAGAATTTGGGATCATCTGATTCTTCTTGTTTTGGTGCTCTCTGTATCTAGGAAACTGTATGAGAACTCCTCAGCTCATTATTTCATTTTAACATAGTTAAAGACACTCATTGCCAGGTGCTAAAGCCTTATGGGCAAAATTTATGCTTAAGCAGCATTTGGTCCCCTGCAAAGCAGAAGTGAATGGAAAGAAAGGATGACCACTCCTGGGGGAGTCTCAGAAGCTATCTGTGATGGAGAAGGAAGACACTGGATAAGTTATCCAAGTCTAATTCTGTGTCCCAATTTACTAGCTGGGTGGAAATTTTTGGAGGTGTGGCTGCAGTTAAGGGGAGAAAGGAAAGCAGCATTTCTTGCAGCTACAGGCCCCAGTGCAGCATGAGACTTGTGCAGCATGGTGAAGGAGTGACGTTAGACTCCATCACAGCTGTGCTCAGCCCAGATTCACAGTATACATTATGCATTATATCATTGTATTACGTTCAGGTGAAAGCATTCCCATGTGTTGATGAGTGCAGTACCAACACTTCAAAGGGTTTGCGCTGAGGCTTTCATCAGGACTCTGCCAAGCCATAACAGCACTTTCAGTCTGTTTTGAACAGCTGAATGTTATCTGGTGGTATTTGCTACTAGTGGTAAAGAAAATAATGCTTAGAATTAAAAACATCTTATTATTTGAAGCTAGGTCACAGACAAAGTATTTCTTTGGACAAAAATAAGCTGAATGACCTGAAATGTAATGTTCTGTTTATTACAGTAGGGCTACATATGAATTCAAGTTGTTAATTTTTATTCTAAGGGAGCGCAAAGGCTGGCCAGGCACTAGTTGTCCTCTCAAGCCAGAGTGATGTCAGGACTTTGACACTCAGCGTATTTTGTATTTGAAGTGTTATGTTACAAATCTTCCAAACCTAAACAAAGCTGAGAAATCACACACCAAATAATGATCTATTAATACATATTATGTGTTTTTCTTCAGAGAAGGAAGATCCCATAAAATTATGCTAACGGTCAAATGATATTGGCAAAACACGTGCACTTTAATGGGTGGATGCAACTACCACTATGCCTTCTGTTCATTTACTTTTCAGAACAAAATAATAGCAAAGCACAGCACAGATGATCCAACATCATCTGAAGCACTTAATCCTAGGCAAAAATCCAGGAAGCCTTTTAGGGAACAGCAGGCAAATATTGTTCGCATAATAGATTCCTGAAGATGTACAAATATCTAGTTGAGCAGTGTACTTTCAGCTTTGTAATAATAGAGAAATTGATTTAGAATGAAAGGTCTTTAAATCTGGAGAAGATTCAGTACTATATTTGAATCAACATTGGAAACCACGCATTAGCTTTGGGGAACAAATTATCTGACCTGTCCATTACAAGGGCATGTATTGGTAGAACAAAGGGTAATGGTTTTAAATTGAACAAGGGCGGGTTTATATTTAATATAAGGAAGAAATTATTCTCTACAAGGGTGGAGTATGAGGCACTGGAACAGATTGTCCAGAGAAACTGTAGATGCACCATCCCCGGAAGTGCTCAAGGTCAGGTTGGATGGGGCTTTAGGCAACTTGGTTTAGTGAGAGATATCCCTGCCCATGTCAAGGGGGTTAGAACTAGATGATCCTTGAGGTCGCTTCCAACCCAAACCATTCTATGAGTCTATGAGTCCATGATTAATTTACCACTGTAAGTAAATTGAAACATAAGTAAATAGATGCAGCATCTATTCAAACAAGTATTTTTCTCCTCATTTTTTGACCCATGGTTTCTGTAACATACAGAAAATTCATCAGAATTTGGCGTTTTTATGTTACAGCTGTACTAGCAAACCAATACCAACAAAGGAGCTATCAATATTTTCAAAATTATCTAATAGAAAGGGAAAGGGGGCTTTTCTGAAAGGAATCTAATCAAACTTCTGAAAATGTAATGGCATCTTAGAAAAATAATCCTCAATTGTAAGTGATACCCAATCACTTACTGAAAACATGGGGCCTGGGCAGTCAGTGGTAGGAGGATGCCCAGGTCTGGAGGTGACTAGTGGGGACACGGGAATGCTGAGTAACACTGCAGTCAGCAGAGACAACTGCTGCCAATTCTCCATGTAAAACAAACAGAAAACTCATCCTGTTCCTCTTGACTCTCAGCAATCATTTCCTATTTCTAAACTGGGGTTTGTTGCTGACTACTGAGGAATGTAGTAATAACCTGAAATGACAAAATTCCTCATTTGATGGGTATGTGCAAGCTTTCTAAAGCTGCTTAGGTACCTAATTCCTTCTGAAATGAATGAAGTGAGAAGCCTAAGTGCCTTTTATCAGAGTCCAAAGTTTTGTTTTGTTGTTTTCATGGTTGAAGTCTCCTCTGGCAGCCCCGGACATACCTCAGCCTTTCTTGATCCTGGGTATCACCAGAGAGGTGCTTGGACTGGATGGCAAGGTGGGATGGGGTGGTCTGGTGCCAACAGCAGGCACCCCTGCCACCATGCCTCTCCGCTGCTCTGCAGCAGCAGTGCAGCAGGAGGGGTCTGCCTGGAGGGGATCCAGCATTGGACACGTGTGTCACACCAGACATTTGCCTCTCATGGGCCTGCCAGTGAGCATCTCCCACCTCTAATGAGTCAAGAAAGAACTACAACAATGCTTGATGCTCATTGGCAGCAAGGCTGTCACCTGTGTGCTCATGGCGTGGGCTTGAAAAGAAACTCCCTTTCCTCACGTGTAAACGGTTGTCTTCATGTTGGTGACTGCTAGCAGGAGGCCTAGCCAGTTATTTGCTCTTTGTGTACAGTTTGTTTTGGTGATCTCCTAGGCCTCATGACATAACACCCTGTCGGATGAAGTGTAAGCACAACAGTGCAGCTGTAGCTGTAAATCAGGGAAATCAGCAGGAGACAAGTTCTCCCTTACCCTCTGCTTCACTCAAAATTCATCCTGTGTTGAGCAAGCCTTTGCTTGGAAGACCATGTGCAGTTGCTCCTGCTCTTGGTGGAAGGTAAGACATGCATTTCATTTAGCCAGCTATTCCCATTTACCAAAATCACTCACAGCCCTGTCTGTGTACCCTTTCCCAAGCAAAGCTGAGGAGACAACATGGATGCCGGGCCCATTTGCTCAGCCGCATCTCTGGGCAGTATTCCCTCTGCTGATTCCAACTGAAGTCACCTCCCCAGCTGACAGAGCTGCCCAGTGGACTGCCCTGCCCAGACTGCTGTCATTGCTCATTCATCTTGCCAGAAAAAAAGTTTTTTTTTTTTTAAATTATTATTATTATTATTTTCAGATTTGACCAGCCAATAAGCAAAAACTTTGTCTCCCAAGCAGAGGTGAGGTCATGCAGACACTGAGCAGAGCTGGGAGCTTGAATGGGCCAGTTATGTCAGCCAGTTAATAACTTTCCTCTTGTCATTTATTTGTCATTCATCCAGAAGAATCCAAATGTGCTTCACATTCTTTATAACCAGATTATAAACCCTTCTCATTAATGAGGATGCTTCGCACACAGTGGAAAGTGCGTCACCTCTCGGGAGCAGTGCAGAGCTGCTGTGCTATGCCCTGCCTCACCACTCCATCGCGGGTAGGAGGCAAGGACCACGGGTTAGGTAAATGAAGCAGCAAGGGAGCTTGGTGCTGCACACAGAGACAGCCCAAGTGGCCACTTGGGAGTTTTTCCTGGAGCCCAGGGCAAACACTTCCCACAAAAGACTGAAAATTAGACACACATCAGGGCCACCACCCTAAAGGACAGAGCCCTCTGCTGCTGGCCTCTGAGAAGCTGCTCTCTAACTTCTCAGTTCTCGCTAACCTGGGTGTGAGCCAGAAATCAGGCATGGACTTTGCTGTTTCTCAGTGACATTATGGAAATTACTATATAGAAATTCAGTAGGGAGAATCACTTTTGTGTCTTGTTAAAGTGGGGAAATATCACTGGCTGGGCTACCTCAGAAACAGTTTGTGTGGACTTAATTCAGCTTTGCATGATATGTTGAGAAAGGCTCAGAACAAAATAGCACATGCCCTGCCACCGTCCATGTTGCTTCCCTGCTTTTAGAGAGAGAGAGAAGCTGCATGAATGGGTACACAGTGCACTGACTTCCCAACCTAACTCACAGAACATGGTTTGTTCAACAAATTTTGAGTCTCTCTCTCTGCTCCTGGAATGGGCTGCAATATTTTCAAGTACATCTGCAGCTCAAACCTCATGCTTCTTTTCAAGAGTTGACCAAGGACAGTTTTTTGTATGACTATATGATTTTTTCCACTTTCTTTCTTTCTTTCTTTCTTTCTTTCTTTCTTTCTTTCTTTCTTTCTTTCTTTCTTTCTTTCTTTTTTT
>VXAL01009365.1:123710-162876 GCA_013399475.1 Chauna torquata | reverse complement strand
CAGAAAGGTGGCAGTCTTCTCCGTTCAGTGCTTCTGCTGACAGTGTGCTTTGAGGTTCAGTTATGATGACTGTGATTAGTCCATTTGTGGGCAAAAATGAAAGATCCCAGCCTGATTACACATGAAATTGCTGTTTCCTTTTAAACTATCACCTTTCTCAGCGATGCAATTACTGTGCCCCATAACCCTTGCCAGGTTTCTGGCTTCTCGCATATGCAGGTCCCTTCAGAGGTGTACCTCCAGCATGGCTGTCACCATGCTAACTCCGGAGGCATTGCCCAAAAACAAACTGAAAAGCTGCCATTGGAGCCAGGCATAAACACATTATCCCTGGGTGTGGAAACACACAGCTCTATAGAAAGGGAAAAGCCTGCCCCACCTTCCCCTTGGAAAGAATGCATTGTTCCCTTTCTGTACGCTCCAACTCCTGTCCCAGTTGAGGCTGCATTGGGCTTCTCCAGCAAAGTTGATGCTTTGCTCTCCCACTCTCATGACCCTGTCATGGAAAATGGATTTGGCTTTGTCAGATTTAATCTCCAAGGGAATGTTTCTGCAAAGATGGAATAAAATCTGGCCCTTTGCTTTCATCCCGTGGCTTATATTTAAGCCACATGTTAATTTTAGGTCTTTCAGATGTTGTTCCACAGCTTTTTCCCCCATTCCTGTGTTCATCAGCAGTATTAAGCTGGAATTCATTTTTTTGTTTTGTTAGTGGGAGTATTCCTATGGTGGCAGGATGCTGCACTACCTGTGTCTATTCCATTTTCCTCCCATCTGTCTATTTGCTTTAGCTAATTAATATAAAATGAAAGGTCTCTGGTTTAATCACATCTTTCATCCTTTGCACACCTGAGCACACGTAGGATTATGTAACTGACTTCTTATCGTAGCTCTCTTATCCTACTGAAACAGCCATTCTGCATAGCTTTGCAAACATCATTTCTCGAAGTTAAAATTAGATTAATTATTTCCTGTTTTACTAGTCCTTAAGGTACCAAACTGCAGAGGTAATATGTAATTACACTGCTCCAGTTCCAGGTCCGCGTGAAGGTGTGATTGTGATGAAAAACATGCTTCTTCTTACTTGATAAAATGGACGGGGTTGGTTATTCTGTGTCTAACATAAGAGTTATGGAGTCTGTCATAATTTATTTTCTTTAGGTGTCTGAGCATTGTATGTGGTGTGATAAATGCATTCTCATCATGTAGTGACCTTATCTAGTTCTGCTCTCCTCCTCCCAGCATTAAGCTGCACATATCCTTCAGCCAGCCATCTCACCCGGAATTACGTGTCATAACATGAATTCCTCTGGCTGGTGGCTGTTTGCAGGCTGGGATATGAAAAGTTATAGCAAAGTCACCTCATCTGTGAACAGTCAGAATAGGGGTGAGACAGGAAACACAGGTCACTGCCTGTTGCTGTGTGTGCAAACAAGCTCTAATTTTTCTTTTTTTCCACTGGGAATTGAAACATTTTTGCTAACTTTGGGGTATTTTTTCCTTGCCATGCTAACTCCAGTGAGAAGCTGCTGCAAACTGGGATTTTGTTAGCTGAGGAGGTGGTGTAAATCTTTTCCTCATTTTCGTGGGATGAGGTAAAGACAGCCCAACGTCTGTATGGCGACTTACAAGTATGTTTGCTTGAATTTGGGAGAATGTGTAAGTATGTAACTTTTTTTTTTTTTTCAGTATAGCAATAGTGCTCTTACATCATCTATTCATCGAATATTATAGTGTGTTGCTAGGCCAGAAAGAAATAACTTATAAGACCCATTTTGAAATTGATACTATATATTGCCCTACCTCCTTCCAGTTAAAATGCTTAACAAAATCGCTGGGAACTCAACCAAAACCCAATTTGTCTCTTAGTCCCTTAAACTCAACATATCCTTCCATGGAGCTCTGACGCATTCAGCCACACTATTCTTATAAATGCGGACATAATTTTAAATCCAAATCACTCTGACATAGTCTAAGTTTTCCTTCCTTCAAGTCGTGAAATACTCCAGGCCACATCACTGAACATATTGAGCAATATCCTAGAAAATGTTTTCCATACCTATTTCACACACTAACTCCTTTAAAGAAGTAAAATGTTAGGGCAGCAAAAAGATGCAACAGAAACCATCAGTGTGCATAATGAGGTCACTAAAAAGGCACACACAAAATAAAAATCCCTTTGATATTGCCCATCAAAAAACCTTAATTTCAAAATCTGGGGACTGTAACTGTAGCATCATTAAATGCTAGAAGAACACACTTACATGTCTCTTGATTTAGGCAGTGCAAGGTTTCCTCACCTCTGGTTGAATCATGCCCAGCTAGTCAAGCTTCTGTAATGGGGTTCAGAGATGGTGGACAACAGACCAACACATCCAGGCATTTCATAAGATTCAGTTAACCAATGCTGGAGGGCTACACCCCCCTACAGACCCAGTGAAAACAACCGTTGCTCCATGAATGTCATCAAAATACAAGATTTTATTTTAATCACAGCAAAGGAACATTTTTTTCCTACCTCTTTGCTTATTCCCATTGCATCATGAATTGATAATTATCAATATGTGAAGAAATGTGGATACTAACCATGTACTAAAGTATTTTATATTTCACTTCTGTTGAAATAATAAGCCATTTCCACTAGTAGTGATCAATGGCATGTTCAAGAATGATTTGCACTCACTGGAGAAAGGCACGTTGCCTCCAAGAAGGTAAATGTAGGATCATGTTAATGATGGCGAGCCCTACACCTGCACATTTTTACAGTTAGATCTAGATCTGAACTTTGCCAATTTGGCCCTATCTTTTTAATCAAACATGCCATATTATCTTTACCAAATCAAACAGTCTTGGTTCTGTGTGCTGTATAATGGCATCTTACTCATTTGTCTAATGGTTATGTTTGTGTGAGCGTATTGGTGATGTTGAAATGTTTTTTTTTTTTCCAGAGAACAGAGACCATTTTCTCTGAGTGAAACATGTTCAGTTACCATGAAGAATTCACAATAGTTTTCATCTTGGCTTATGATGCCCTTTCCACTAAAAGCTTGAAGTTGGGAAGAATGTAAAGGATGAAAGACCATAAGATAGCTCTATAATGAGCGAGGGGTCGCATATGAAAATTGCTATCTAAAAGACGGTCTTCCAACTCTGATCCTGAACTTTCTGCTCTAAATAAGAGTCTCTACTTTAATTTGAAGAACCCCCTTGAAATGTTGAAATGCTGCAGCATTTCAACAGATGTCTGTGCCACAAGCCGAAAAGCAGTTTCAACCACTGATCATTTCCTCTTTAACTTGTTTTCTGGAGAGGGGAAGCTGTGTCTAATTATTTATTTTGCTGATAGAGTTAAATACGTGACTTAATATTCTTCTTGCACCTGTGTTAGTTATTCAGATGCCTAATGCATCACATCTCTCTATTTTCAAGACAGCTTACTGTGCCAATTCTTTTTGACGCTCTCTGCATGACGATAGAAAGCCCATAGAGAAACTCACGACTTGATCTACCAGTGGTAAATGGAAACTTTTGGAGCAACTTGCATTAGCCTGACAATGACTGTATTGATCATATTATTGAGACAAGAGCCTGATCTTCTGCAGTCACAGAAATATTGTGAAAGTGGTATATAGGTAAGGAGTCATGTGCAGAAGTGTGGTGACAGAGTAGCTTTTTGCCCTTTTCAGGAGCAAGGCAAAGCTATTTCCTTTGCACAGATAACATGGCAAATGCATCCCTTAGTCATTTCAGTGCCATCGTATTACATTTTTCATTGCAGTGGAAATGATGCAACTCAGATTTTGGTACAATACGCTTTGTTCAACCATCTGCCAAATTTAATGAAGTCATAGGGAATGTTTTAAGCTGGATTTGACCTGCATTGTGTGATTAAATGGGGGAAGTGCCCACTTATGTGTTGGATGTGCATTTTGGGGTAAAGTTCTGGTTTGATTGGCTGAATTCAAGGTATTTTACCTTTCTGGCTCCATCAGATCTAATAATAATTTTCAGAATTATGTTGTGCACCTTTCAGATCAGCTATCTTCTATTCTGTTGACAAGAAGTCAAATTCCCTGAGTGCCTTACTGAAGTTTATTTAGTATCTTTCTACTTTTCCTGATTTCTATCTTTTTGAATCAGTTTCTTTTGATTTTGTTAGAAAGATCATTTGCTCCAGAAACCAGCAAACCTCACGTAGATCTGTCGCTCTGCCCATAGGGCCAGCTAGCCATATGGAACCAGTAGAAACTTTTTTTTTTTACTAGAATTTCCTCTTGCAATAAGAAAGTCAATGCATTTAATCTAGATGCTGTTGCTCCAGAGGCCTCATGGAGGCAAAGGTACAACCTTAACAATTTCATCCACTTTTGAATGACTTTTGGGTGACAGCTCAGAACCTCCACCCTACACTAGCAGGGTACAAGCAGAAAGAATGTGGTGGAGAAGAACCTCAGACACCAGTCAGAACATATTATTCAGTGTTCTTCTTACGATAGGATCTGAAAGCCTCAGCTAATATTATAACCCTATTTTGTATTTGTAGAAACATAGAGTAAGAGATACAGCCTTCAAGAGTTTACAGTTTAACCAGAAAAGGAAGACAAATATAAAAAAAGTGGAAATTCCTATTTGGTGTTTTTTTTTTGTTGTTGTTNTCTTTCTTTTTTCTTTCTTTCTTTCTTTCTTTCTTTCTTTCTTTCTTTCTTTCTTTCTTTCTTTCTTTCTTTCTTTCTTTCTTTCTTTCTTTCTTTCTTTCTTTCTTTCTTTCTTTCTTTCTTTCTTTCTTTCTTTCTTTCTTTCTTTCTTCCAGAAACAAAACTGTTTACACTGTTTGACCTTAGGGTGCCAAATAAGGGAGTAAACTTGAGTATGCTCAGAACCTGAGGTACATGCACCTGTCTCATCCTCTGTACCATGTCTAGAAGCTTAAATATGATGAAAGCATAGAATAATGTAAACTCATGTTCATGATACCCACAAATCCTTGCAGCCACAGGATGTTACCCCAGGAGCAGAGCAAATGCATCCCTGACCCATTCACTCTGCAGCTGATCCTGGAACTGGGCCTTGCAAAGGTTTAGTAGGAACTCAGCAGAGGCTCTCTCACCAGGTCACTTTTAGTTACGCTGACATGCAGGCTTATGTCCTACACAAGATGCATGCCCAGCGGATTTAGATTCAAGTTCAACTTCAGCTTCAGGCCAGATATGTGGCATAGACATAGCTGGAAAAGAGTGTTATTGGTGTCACATGGAAGTCTCTGACAGCACAAGGAGCTTTTCTTGAGTAATCAGACCTGGGTATCTGCTATCTGGACCAGAAGAAAAGCTGTGCTGTTGTGGTGATGCTAGCACCGCTGCATGCAGGGTGGCAGACAGGTGGGAAATGCCATAACATGACCTGTGCTGAGCAAAGCAGGTCATACTGCAAGCTCAGTTTGCAGCTACATTTTATTACTTGGGAAACAGACTAGGGGACTTTTTAATCAGGGGACAGTAACAGAGCTCTGGTCATCAGGTTTCATGACCAATTTCACTTGTGCAATATGGGAGTGTAAACGGTATGACATGACTTCTGCGGTGTAGAGAGAACGTCACGCAACACTGCTTGATTTGGGTTATGCAGCTGGTGTGACTGGGGCTTTTGTTGTGCTTTGGGGCTCAGCGTCTGGGCCATGTAGTACTTGTTCTAGCTGCAGCTGCTGCCACAAGCAGGCATCTCACCTCCCTGGGCTTGATCTTAAGAGCTGCACAAAGACGCTTCAGACTGGATGGATTGGATACAATACTTTTTTTCTACTGTTCAGGATGGTGAAAACAATGACCTTATAAGGTGCTTCTTCTCTTTCCTACGTGACAGTTATGGCATAAACTTTTCCTCAGACTTGACAGGTATAGGGGCTTTGCAGCACTTCCTCCTGAGTATAAATATACTTTCCTCTGGCAAAGGGCGTAACAGCTCTGGGTGGTACTGACATTTCTTACTTAAGTAGTGTCAATGTCATCACCGGTGGTATAAGAGGTAATATTTGTGGAGGAAACAGTAGCTGAAGGACAGGGCAGGTTTGTTGAGGCCAGCTTGATGTTGAGGCGGTGCTCTACAAAGTGACATCTCTGCTTTGCTTGTGAATCTCAAACTAGAAGAAGCAGTCAAGATGCCTCTGGCTGAGACAGGTCAAGTCACCACTGAAGGCTGTTGTCTTTAGCAAGTCCCACGGGACAACACAGATCTCCATGGATGCTGCTATGGTGCTTCCAGGCTTGAGTCAATATGCCCATGTGAAGCTTCGGCCCACCTCGTCTCCTGGTGCCATGGGCTCTCAGGAACCTCTGCAGGGTGCTCCATGGTACAGAGCAGATGTTTTCTGGGTAGCTTAAGTTTGGTAGCATGCAGTTGCTGGATGGGCAGTTACTGCGTCAGCCTAGCAAGCAGGGGCGTTGCTCCATGCTATTTACAGAAAGGAAATAGCCAACATTATCTTAAAATTAAATACGGGAAGTGAGATTTCGGAATCAAAGCAAGATAATTTTACATCGCTTTGCCAGATCTTGCATGCTGTAATAATGACAGACTGAGTACTGCAACCAACACACCACCACAGATGCCTCTTGAGGAAGATGTACATCTGAAAAATGAATTTATCTATAAGGCAAAGGTGGTTACCTTACAGATAATCTCTGCCCCCATTCTCCTTTGATGGTACCAGGAATCTGGACACTAAGGTACAGGTCAGCGACCTCTCTTTTTCTACTCAATCCTATACATTGCATCTATCAAGGCAGAAGAAAGTTGCTGACCTAAGAGGAGTGATCCAGAAGTCTCTTCCTTCACATCAGGGCTGTGCCTCACCCTTGACAGAAGCCACTGAGGCAAAGTATGGTTAAGAGAGGCTGACTCCCACCTATAATTTTTTCACTTGGTACACAAAGGAAACAGCCAGTTTCAAAAAACAACAGGTTCAGTGTGTTCCTTTGCCACACAATTTTTCTGCTGGCATAAATGTTCTTTCCGCTCTACCTATCATTCCGGGGAGTTACACACATATTGACGCATTCTGAGTGATCTGGGCCGAGTGTCCTATACCACCACCATGGGAAGTATAATGTATCCCCCAGTGGCCATGCCTGGAAAGAGGCACAGCTGAGAAGGAAGAGCACTCTGGGTGACCTAACATGCAAGTGGTGTGAAGGGAAGGGGACTGGCCAAAACCGATTACACTGATAAGGGGCCTTGCCCCCCAGAAAGGGGTTATACTGGTCTCGTTACAGGAAGCCTACTCTATGCCAGCCAAGACTCCTGGCATGGATGAAACATAGTGAGTTGTTGTGATTAATCCTATACTGTGAGGCATAAAATACATTCAGTGCCCACCAGGTTACCGGCACTCTAGAAATTCATGGAAGCATGGATGTCCACAGCGTGTGATGGGCTGCCATTTAGCGGCACAACTGGGAGAAACATAAAAATTTCAGCAGGCTGGTTCCTGAGATGTAGGGCTTGGAGGCAGAGCTGCTTTTGGATCCAGCATCTTACGTCTTCCACAAGCACAGGGTGATGGACTGACAGGGCTCAGTAGTTGCACTGCCTCAGTCAGTTTGATCCTATCGTTGTAGCAGATCCTTAGAGCTGGAGAGGCTTAGGTTCATACACTATGAGATGTGAACTCTGTATCCCCCTTTTCGTTATTTTAGCTATTATCTTTTTTTCTTGATCTACTACAATGACATCAGAGAATCTTAGAGCCTTGCAACCTCTCCAGCCCCACAGCAGCTCTTCTGGCAGCTGTCTTATTCTTAAAACCACAAAAACTACAGAGAAAACAGGAAAGAAACCTGTGGTAAAAAACAAGTTGACCTGAAGTCTCCGAGGTCTAGGTTAGCAAATAGGAAGCTAGTTTTTGCACAACAACAACAACAAAACCCATTTTGCTGCTGTTCACTTTCACAGCCCTCTCTAACAGATATCCCTGTACTGCACACAGGCAGGACCCGTAAGGAAGAAAAATGACTGCAAAATAATACTGTGAACCCACCCGCTGACATACTGGAGAATTTCTGTGAAATCTCTCTGAAACCAATTTTAACCAACATATTGTGAATATTTGAGAGCTAAATATTTTCCAGTTGTTATTAAACTCCAAAGTATAAGTTTTACCACTTATGACCCAGACTTACTCAACACATTTATTATTAAATTTACCCATTCCCTTCTTTACTGCTAACTGAATGCATTTCCATTCGTGTTTTCCAAACAAAAATCTCGTCCTTGGCTCCATTACAGACACTGTAATCCAAGCCTCAAGAAATGGGTGCATGTTAGCTCAGACTGCCTCTGAACTCAGGTCTCCTGACCACAGGTCTGATGCTGGCAGTCAGTGGTTTACACAAATTTTCTTTTTTGCTACTGTAATCTTTATACTTTATTTGTGGTGTGTAGCCCATAAACACTTGAGCTGTCATGAACTTCTCTAAAAGCATTTAGACAGCAGTTTAAAATAATCTTTGCTGTCAGCTGGAGAACTTTGGGAGCAACTAGTACCATATTTCATTCATGTAGCTAACCTTCTTAAAAGGTAAAGTCTCAGAAGAAGTCCTGTGACAGCTTGCAGTTAAATCCATGCTGCAGAGGATAGGATATAGAAGCAGAGAGTCTAAGGGGAAAAAGAAAGCTCTGGGGAAGCCTTTCGTACATGCTGATTACACTTAGGTGTACACCCCTTCTGATTCTGTCTGTTTGTTGTTTTCTGCTTTTTTGCTTGTTTATCTGAGTAACTCATTTATTATTGAGTAAAAATTTGGTGCTTACTTCACCTTGTAAGTCATTATAATGCATAGGAAGAAAACAGGATTCTTTGGCGTTAGAATAGTCTAGCACATGAAGACACTATATAGGTGCTTTTCCTTACCCCAATGATTAGTGGTAAAACAATCTGTTTTCTCCTTTGATGTCCTTCCACATATTTGTGATATTTCGAGTAAAACACTATAGAAAAGATCCTTTACAGTCCGCATCCCTGTGAAAGGGATGTATATATATACACCACAGTCTCTTAGGAGGAAACCGTTACTTTACAAACATAACCACGTTTCAAATGTGAGTAGTTCCAGAGATTTTTATTTTTGATTGTAATAAGACGTCTCAGACTGTATTAAAGAGAGTGCATTGTAAACAACTCCTATTTATGGCAAGAGGAATAAAAAAAATTTGGAACTTTTGTTTAATTCCTACATTGCTAATTTAATTTAAATTTTGTTTGCACTGATTTTAACTACATATGAAGCTAAATTTCAGCCCCAAGTATTTTTTACAGGGGAAATACATGGACTTGCAATGGAAATGCTGGGCAAATGCCAGCTTAACTCAGAGAGAAAGGACGACGTAACAGGAAGGTGGGGAACACAAGAAAACACAACTCCCTTCCATGCATTTGGGATTTGCTCTGTCTCAGGTTTCTGTATCAGGGATAATCCCTTGGAGTGCTGCAAAAATTGGTTACTGACAGTGAAATTTCCATGACCGCTTAGAGGGGCTACATGCATTGGTCTTACTGACTGTAATACAAAGTAGACATTTAGACCCTTGAAGTGCTTTTGAGAAACTGATACTGAAATGCACACAGAGGTTATGAGTTCAACTCAAGGTTGCTTTGCGAGCACTGGGAAAGCACGGTCCTGGCTTCTGCCACCGGCAATTTTGTGAGCAGTATCCTGGGCATTCTTACTTGTTTCAGCAGTCTCCCCTGTGTTGTAACAAAGACCTTGCAGCTTCCTGACGAAGACCAACATGAGCTGTGTGTACCTTCTACTGGGGCCCAGTGTGGTATTTTCCCTCCTCAGGGTTTTGGCCACCGAGTGTGAAACTCAGAAAGGCTAATCAAACTCTGTAGGTGGCACCAAGGACTACAAATTAAATCCCTGCCACACAGACAGGTTGAGAAGGGGAGCAGCTGACTGTAACCTTCTGAACTTTCTGAGAAAACCAAGTATTGCCTCACAGCCTGATGTTTCTGTTTGTCCCTTCAGTAGCTGTTTATATTCCTCTGTATGGAAAAAGCAAGATGTTGGAAGCTTTAGGACTTTTTATATGTGCTCCTGAGTAGCCCAAGTGCACAAATAAACTGTGTAGGTGCTTTGTGATCAGAATAATCTCACATGATCAGTCATACATTGTTCTCTTGTCAACGGCAGCCATCTAGGAACAGCCTTGTGTCCTGGAATGAATCCAGAATAAACTAGCACCATGATGGAAATACTCCATAAACACCCAGAATCTGGAGACATTCTCAACTTGCAGGATGCCAAGTTTTGTTTTGTTTTGTTTTGTTTTGTTTTGTTTTGTTTTGTTTTGTTTCTGGCAAGAAAAAAAACCTGTTATATCCAACATACAGCCATTTTACTGGATGACAGATTTAGATATGGAAAATTTCAAGCAAATTAATTTATGAAGAGAGTTGGGAAGTGGTGTTCTGATGTTTAGAAGACTTTTTTTTTTTAACAAGAAAAACACTTTTCCAGAGTACTGAGTAGGATACACATAGGGCCAAATCGCTGATGGCATAAATGAGAAAATATGCTAGAGCTAATGAAGTTACTTTACATTTGACTCATTTGACTCCTTAGATATTATGGCCACCTTATATTGCTCAGAGGACTGTGAATATTTATGATTTTAGCACTGCATCCTCTGCCCCCCGGTTCTTGGGAGGAATATGGTTCTTTGGAGGGATATGTCTCTTTGTCCTGTACAACCCTGTCAGGACATTCCTCTCCACCTAATGAACATTTGTAGTAGATAAAGGTGAAAATGTTTATCTGGCATTTGTGCTTCAGCAAACTTCATTTACATGTGGAATTATCTGCCAATGACTTTCAATTTCAATTCAATAAGAAAATGCATTCCAGACCAGAGTTAAACCTCTCCTATTCTGGGGTCCATAACATTAACATGATTGTGAACCCCTTAACTTGTAGTTAAGGGTCAGATAGGATTCTAAACCAGCTTGCTATTTTTTTTTGTTTTTAACTGATCTACAGGCTTCTGATGGGGAAGCTGCAGATCAGCCCTAGCAGATGCAACATGATGCTATGGCTTTTGTTCCCCCAGCCAGTATGCCCAGGGCTGGCTCAGCACCTCTGCACAGGACCTATGTTACATTGCACAGCAGTACCCAGAGTGGCACAGAGCACCACTGATATGCACAGCATAATTCATAGATGAATGATCCTCTGGAATATACAGAAATAGCACAGGTTCATATTTGACAAAGGGATCTCTAACTGCTCTCCAATACTATCCCATTTACGGAAATTGCTGTTTCTCCATAAAATCAGTAGTAAGAATACTTCCTCTCAGAAAAACACTTCCATCCTCAAACAGCCCAAGGGAGGAATTAAAGAGAAAAGTATATACATCACAACAGGATATACTCCAGTGTGTTATTGCTATTTCAGTATGCAGGCCTCTATCTCTGTTCCTGCCTTTCCACTCTTTGCTGTTCACTATCTTTCCCCTTGCAATGAAGCATAGAGGCATTTCCACACTCTGCAATTGAGAAAGAAGACATGTTAGCAATGAATTAGATGAGTGTGTGGAACATGGAATTTTCACACTTGGGGTTATGCCCTCAGCAAGATGTGTTGCAACATCTGTATGTTATTATACTGCAAAGTCTCCCATTCTGCTGCTTTCCTACTACTATGGAAGCCTCCCAGTGGCCCTGCAAATTTACCCTACTTATATATTTGATTTGATTTAAACTTTAAAAAGGACTTGTTGAAACATTTGTGTTCAAGTATTTATTTTTGCACAACAAAGCTATTTAACAGATATGGTTTTGAGGAGGGGAGGACTACTTTGACAGAAGGAAATGCGATGCCCATCAACTGGTGTGTTGGGAGAATTGTAGAAACATCCCAGGGGTAAGAAGAAAAAGAAACAAGAGCATTGGTGTACTCTTTCCTCTTTTTTCTTCTTTCTGTAGAAGAAAGAGAGAGCAACCAAAAAGTTGTGATTGTGTCAGGTTCTGGCCTAAGAAACCATTGTGGGTTGGGTGGTTCCTGTCTCACACAAGTCATGGGAATTTGAACACCATGTGGGTGCTAGCCACCTCTTCTGCACCCTTGCCTCCGTCCACTTGAATCTGTACCTGGATCAGGCACAGCCACAATGGCATTGGTGTTTCTCAGAGGAAGGGTGGAAAGATGGGAGTGTACGATTGCCTGATTTGAGACAGCTTTGGTACTGTCAATGCTTGCTCCATACAGCAAATGTAAAAAGATGTTCTTCAGCCTTGAGTTTTGAGATAGGGAGAGGAACTGCTGTAGAAAGTCTCAGGCTGTTTCCCTCACTGTTTGCAATAAGGACCTGGCAAGAGCAGCATGCAACGTGGTCTGGCAGGAGCCCCAAGAGTACCAGGTGTCAACCTGGCAGCTGGTGGTGTAGCCAAACAGCAAGACAGGTACAAGCAACTTTAGTAATCTTATGATCCCATACAGATACTCAAGGAGATATTTGGCATGAGTTGGATTCACTCAAAATGCAATAGAAATCCACAGTGTAATATGGTAGCACTGATAGTCCAAATGTTTTTAGGCTAGGCAATCTTTGTTGTAAAAGGAGAAACTTTGGTTAGGAAGCTAGCAGGAATTATACATAAGAGGGCAAGAGAAGCCAGTAGGCATATCCTTTGTCTGGGTAAACAGTGTAGGAGGGTCGAACTCTTAATTTGGTGGGTTTCAATGAGGTCTTGAAAGCAGGTATGAATAGTATGTTAGGAGGATGTTTCTGTCAGGAAGTGAAAAGCATTGGCAAGTCAGATCAGACGGGTGTAATAAGGGAAAATACGACATGGCAAAGGAATAGTCTGTACAGTTTGCTCAATTTTCGAGGACAAAAATTAAAACATCTAAACCAGAAGTTAATCCAAGCCCAGACTTGTCTCCCATATCTCTGGGATTCTGTGGTGGAAACCCTCTTTGTCTGAGTCACTTAGGATGAAATCAGCATGACCTTTGGAGACTTTGGGAAGAGTGCCCTTGAGAGAGCAGGATCTACTCAAAGGTTTTAGCACGTGGCTTGCAGGATCAAAAAGGGGGTCCAGCCTTCACAAGATGGTCTTTTATACCTTTCACAGCGCTGTTTCCTCCAGACCTGAAAATAGTGAGGAATCTAGTAGAAAGTCAAGGGTGAGTCAGATGGTGAAATGAAAATCGTATCTTTGCCTCAAGCCCTGTCTCTTTTGCATGATTGTTAATGCCACAGGGTTATTATTTGCCAGATGTACCCGAGATTCTGCTGTGAGTTTATTTATAAAGACAACACTGAACTGAATCCAAGGGAAAATTAAAATATTATTTGGAAAAAAAAAATGTCAAGGCTGCTCTTCTTTTTGTGTGTAGATAGAGAAGGTCTGAGATGTGAGCTGCTACAGCCCTTCTGAAAAGAATTATCTATTGAAGTGTTTCACATTCTTGCTAGTGTTGAAAGATGCACCTCTACTTTGGACCTTTGTATTGGCAAACTGTCCCTCTCCTAAAGACAAGCATCCAGTACATTTTCCTCTGAGACCTTGCAGCCATTTATCAGAGATGAAGGTCAACTTTTCAGCAGCATCTGCGAGTATGGCAACACCTTCCTGTTTTAAAACAGTTTTTTTTTTTTTTTACTTTCTTCATTTGGTAAGCTTCAGTGTGGGTTTGCTTTGCTACCTGAACATTTAAATGAGTATCAGCAATGATACCACAATGGCAAGTACCTTAGAACAAAGTGTAACTTGAATATTGGCTTTTCAGACTTCTGCTGATGGCTCTGCAAAGTCAAAGCAAATTTCAATGCATGAACATTGTACCAATATTAATGCTCTAAAACCATTCTTATAATAGTGTTGTGACACTATCGTGCTTAGGAAAAAAGTATGCACCCCTTTAAAAGTCATCCCACAAACAGCATACAACAATATATGAACATGACATGAATAGAGTACAACGAAACAACATAATCATCCCATGAACATACAAAGTCATATTCTAATGCCACATTGAGATCTGTTTACGGCAAACAGAAGAACTTGCCTGGAGATAGTGAGGTTGTTCAGAGGGCACATTTCATCTCTAAATCAGAAAATATTTCATTGCTTACTGTCAAATCTTGCTGATATTTACCCGTGCTAGAGGCATGATGTAAGTGCATGTAACGTGGGCTAGTCTCAATTTTTACTGAGCAGTCATTCAGACTAGGTTTTCAGTTTTTCTTTTTTCTTTTCTTTTCTTTTCTTTTCTTTTCTTTTCTTTTCTTTTCTTTTCTTTTCTTTTCTTTTCTTTTCTTTTCTTTTCTTTTCTTTTCTTTTCTTTTCTTTTCTTTTCTTTTCTTTTCTTTTCTTTTCTTTTCTTTTCTTTTCTTTTCTCTTCTTAGCAGGATGGGCATAAGGCTAAGAGAAGTGTGTTCATTTATGTTGCATAGCATAAATGAACCATATTTGCTTTTACCTCACTGGAAAAAAATGTAAGTGTATACAAATCAAACAAGGTTGAAAACTGCATAGTGGTAATAGCAGTCTTGGACCTTGAATGCATGTCTGCAGCAAGGGATCTCAGACTGCTGATGGGAAAAGGTCTTCTGGGGATTTTACAATCCACTCAGCTCTCAGCTGCCTGGTAGGCAGTTTTTCACTTCACTGTACACAGTTAACATCAACCTAATTCACCACTGTTTTGCAGATCTTAATTAATTTTAGCAAAGTGTCTTGTGAGAGCTAGAGACTTTTATATTCAGCAAATATGAATTTGCTCATGTATTGATTTGGGGCCTGTCAGGTATTCATTTAGCTTAGGATTTACCCAAACCAGTAGACTATGTTTACTGGTGACAAAATATGGTTATTTTATTTTATTTATTTCTCTCTTTTCATATAAAACAATGACTAAATAATAATAATAATAAAATAACTCCACCCTTGAGAAGTTTTCCTACTCGTTGCCTCTGCAGAACCTGAGAGAGTAGAGAGAAAGAGGAGCAGTAAGATAGAAAGGAGGGATAGGCTGTGGAGGGAAAGTACATTTAGCTCTGATTTGTGGGACTTACAGAACTGCTGTAAAAGAAAAATTGTGCAAACTTCAAACATGATTCCAAATTCATTTCTGGTGCTGCTCAACCAGCCTCTATGAAGTCCCACCAGAAAGGGCTTTAGTGTAATGATATATACCAGGAAAATGGGGAGCTTGTTCTTCTATAGAGAAAAACATGAAAAGATCCTAATATCGCACCATTAAGCCTTATTACTTTGGAGCCATAATCCAGTTGTTGTAACGGTTAAAAAGCAAAAGGCTGTTCAGGAAAATGTCCTGCACTGCACGGGTGTGTATGGCCATGGCTGCCATTGCAAGAAGCCTGTCCTTTGCCAGCACCTTCTAGGCCAGCAGCACCTAGGCAGCGCATGCTGGAGCTATGGTCACCACGATGGAGCTGGTGCTTCCTATGGGCCTTCTCCTCCCATTGTCCTTGGCAGCAGCTGCATCCTCATCTTGTTGGCATGCCCTCCCTCCCCAGCTTGCTTGCTGATAGGTCACCCTAGATCCCAGCAAGGACACTCTACCCATCAGCGCCTTCCTGAGTGTGAAGATGGTATGTTGTGAGTCGAAGACTGAGGAAGGCATTCAGCCGATAACCTTTGCCATGAACAGATACTTGGTTTGTCATCATTCTGTGTGTGCCCTGTTGAAAGCCTAGAACTTAAAGATGTGTATTAGAAAGCAGCTGGAGACCACAGAGCTTGACAAAAGGCAGACAAGGTGTAAAAAACAGATACCATGTTTTGTCAAAAAGCTGCAAGATTCGAAAAGTTTTGACCAGTACTACTGACAGAAAAAGAAATCTGTATTCCTACCGTGATTTTGAAGATGCTTACATGGAGTTCATTACAGAACTAGATCCTTGCTTTTTTTGGAGTAAATTAGAAAATCCCTGTACAAAGAAGACACAGTTCTTTCAGACTCTCTTGACTTTAAAGAGCAAATGCAACCCTCTTGGGTTTTACAGGACTTTCCTGAAAGGTTGTAAACAACACAGTTGCAATGAATTACTGTAAAGTCAAAAATGTTGAATTGCCCACACGCCTGCCTCAGGCCCTGTAGTTTGCTTCACTTGTTCACCCTTTTGATAAAGACTGCTGCTTGCAAAAAGTGTTATTATTAACCCCATTTCTCCCTCGTGCAATGACTCCTATAATAACAAGTAACCTCTTGGCATATGACTGGAACAAATGTACATAAGCTTTATCCATAAACTTGCAGTGTCTTTTTTTTTTTTTTAATGAAGTTTTCACTAAAATAGATAACAACAAAAGAAACCATCACCAGCAGAATAAGCAAGCTCTTCATCTAGTGCCAATAGAATTATTGCCAGGTCTTTTTATTGAAAAAGAATGAGATTCTTTGTGGAAATCCAAACAAGGTTGCTTCTTAGATGTAGGCTGGCAAGTGGCAAATTAAAGAGTTCAAACCAAAACCCACTAGTGTGATAACGAATCTCATAAGGATTCTGCGTCTTCTTTTCCTCCCATTTCAGCTTTTTTATAATTCTCTCTTATATAATCTAATTTAAATTCAATATGACTGGGGCTTTTCCAAATCATCAAGAATAAACAGAACAGTACAAGAGGTTTTTTGTTTGTTTGTTTGTACTATCAGAACATTCAAGTACTCATTCTTTTAAAAAATACCATCTTTATGTTTTAGGCTTATGCTCTGATGTTCAAGAAGAGTTTTTATAAACCTCTCTCAAAAATTGTCCGAGTTCAGCTTCTTAGATAGTGTGGGATATATCCAGGTCCAGTAGAGATTCAGCTGCCAGAATTCAATAAATAAGGCAACATTGTCTGAGAATAAACTTGGTGGAAATCTGCAATCCATCCAAATACATATGTTTTACTTTATATGAAGGGCAATCAAAATACATAAAAATACTTACTGTATAATAATGCACTGAAAATTACCCATGAAGCTTACCGCTTCACCTTGCATAACTGTAAACTGCAGGGTTGGACCTGGATGTAGGTGTTAAGATCTGGACATGAAATATTTGCAGGCAGACACCTACTCTGAAAAAACTAAGAAAGTTAAGGAAAATGCCTTGAATAGTTATACGAGTCCTGATCATGCTTCAAAATCAAAATTCCTAGTGGCTGGTGAATGGGATGGGGTCTGCTCTGACCCAGTTTTCAGCCCCTTTCTCACTCTGCATTACTGCAGGATTCTGCAGATCCTGAGCACTAGAGCCCAAAGGTTTTTCTGTGTGATGGAGGACACAAAAGCAATGCAAAAATGGGTGAAAAGTCTAACCAGATGAATATCACAAAAATTAGTGGATACTGAAAATGTCAAAGATCAGTGGGTGTTTTCCTGTGCAACGCAGGTTTGCAGCCCAGCAAACAGGGTTATTTGATAAAACAGCAATTTTATTCTGGCAAATGCTGTTTCTCACTAGGTTAACCAACCTTGTTAAGATGCAAGGAGCACTGGAGGGTTGTTTTAGCTTTACAGATGTATAAAAAGGGAATATAACCAGTTAAAGCTGCCACTGTAAATACTTTTGAAGCCAGGCTGATTCCCTTCAACTCTTTATCAATGAATAGTGTTATTCAATAAGTGCAATCCTTCCGAGATTAAAAATCATTAGCTAATAAGCTATGTCTTGATGGATCTGTAACATCTGCAGTTTCCTGATCACAGAAATGCGTTTGTCACAGCAAATGAAGAGAGGAAACAGGCAACCCGTCCCCAGCTGAAAACCTTATGAACGCAGGGACCTTGGGGAGGAGGCTGTGGGGAGGGAGCAAGCTCTGCAGGCTGATTTTTTCCTTGCACAGGGAAAGAGTAGCTGATTAAAAATAACCTGCAGAGATGCTGCAATTTAAAAGACAACCACCACCACCCCCAAAAAAAACCCAAACACAACAAACCGCAGTACTTGTGGATTTTCAAAATGCAAAGGAAAGCACCTTGAGAGCAGCAAGGGCAGCTCAGCTCTGCCGCTCTCAGCACCCCTGTGAGCAGCTCACCCCGCGCTCACCAGCCACGTCTGCCTCGTCACAACGGCTTTAATTGTGCATTGACACCAGCAGGCAGCGAGACGACAGGAGGCCCCAAGGAAGAGATTTATCCCCTCTTGCAGGGCAGTTTGATAAGAGACGTCAGCTCTGCGCGGCTGCACAATGGCTTTTTTATTTGTTTGCTTAATACTGGGCTGTTTCAGAAGCGCGCGCAGCTGAACCAGCAGGAGATGTGAACAGAGCACGCTCGTTTGGGAATTACGGGGGTGGCGATGCACAGGAAAACAACCCCTGTCTTCTTCACAGGGAAGTCAGCTGATAAACTGATCTGAAGGCAGCGTATCTTCCTTCCTGTAAAAAGCAATAACAGGCAGATCTTGCGACCTCAGCGGCCCTCTGCCGTGTTGACTCCTGGCCGGGGAGGGAAAGGGGGAAGCTTTCCTTGGCAAGCGTCGCACGGCCCCTGCATGAGTCATGCGGCCACGCCGACAGCGCCAGCCAACAAAGCCAGCGCAGTGGGCCACGCCGCCCTCGAAGCAGGCCCTGCTCGGGGAGATAAGCTGCAGCAGCCCTTTCATCACACATCCGCTGTGGCCTTCCCGTCGCTGCCGCTGCCTGGGCCTGGGGGACGGGCGGCCGGCGAGAGCCAGCAGCCACTTGTGGGGTCTATCGTGTCCTTCCCCAGGCCGGGCTTTCCCCATGGCACTGGGCGGAGGGCAGCAGCACGCCATTTGTGCCACCATGCTGTGCGCAAGCAGCTTTTGCCCCAGCCGTTCTCCTCCCTGCCTTGGCAGTGTGCAGCAGAGTAAACATCATAAAGAACATAAAAAGGACTTTTCCTGAGTTTTCCCTGAAGTTCCCCGGCAACGGAAAGCTTTAGCAGTGTGAGGTTGTTGTTTTTTTTTTTCCCCTTGAGAAAACATTCCTCCCGCCCTTCTTCCTCCTCAAATAAAGCTGGCAAAACGTCAAGCCTTGTGCTTGATGGCAGTGCTCAGGGGTCCCGCCAGGAAACTCCGGCTGAAAGAGTTAACGCCTCAGCTCGCTCGCCTGCTTTCCATCACACTGTGTCCATGGTGCATTTCCTGCCTTTGAATTAACTTTGCTTTCTAGCACCCAAATCGTTAAGTCTAACCCCTGCGGCACAGGCTGGTGGCAGTGAGCAGACATCAGGTCAGGCTTTCTCCTGCCTCGCACCACAGAGAGCCCTCCATATACGCCCTGTGTGAGTGTAAAACATGACTATCTCAGATTTATTGGTATTTTACACTCTGTTGCTTCTAAAAAAAAAACCACACACCCTCGTCTAAAAGACTTGAGAGAGCTTCCACCTAATCCTCTCAGCATTTACTGCCATTGAGTTTGTGCTGGTGGAGAACCAAGAACCTAGGGCAGGGCCCACACTTATGAGGTGCTGCGTGGAAAATTGCAGTCCTGACTCAGGCCACTGCCAGCCAAAAAGCAGCAGGAGCAACGTACAAGTCAGAATGGGGGACAAGTAGGACTCACATCCTCAGTATGGCATGCAGATGTATCTTAGGCCCCAGCAAGGTTTCACAGTGTATTTATCCTTCTTGTTATGATGGGGAAACTGAGGTAGAGCACTGGAGTGGTTGAGTTATTTTCCAAGGGAGGCATGTGTCTGAGGTGTGGGGATGAGAGTCCAAAAGAGTGGGTTTCTGTAATAAAACCAAGGTTTCCTGAACCCTGATGTTCAAATCTCAGTAAGACCGCCCATGGCTTGGCACAGAGCTGAAAGCTACCACTGCAGCAGTCTTGGTTGCCACCACCGGAAGAGGCATTTGGCACTACAGGTTTGTGGACTGCAGATTAAGTTGTGTTACTTTTAAGCAGATTTGTATTAAACAGGAAGGGCAAAATTTTCACTCATAAGCAACCAGTGACACCTTTTCCACAGGTGTCCTGTTGGAGAAGCTTTGCAGTGGTTTCCCTGTGAGGGATGTGACCACACAAGATGCAAACAGAATTCCTCTCCTATCCATTCACCTGGGCTGAGTCACGGTGCCCATCACCAGGACTCATTACCAAGGAGCATTGCCACAAGTCAGAAACACTAACTTGTGTGGGCAAAATTGAAAGTATAAGTCGTAGCTTCTTCTGGTTTTTCACCTGAGGTACCTGCTGCAATTCGCATTTTCTAACCATACAATGGTCAGTGGTCCACCTGCATGTGCTCTTCTTAACTGGGAAACTTGGAAATGATCCTTGATCTAGGATATAATTTTAAATGGAGAAATGAGCATGTTGCAAATCCAACTTTTGTCTGTTGGGCAGCATTCACTGCAGCAGTGGAAGTTCAGGTTCAAAATCCTGTCTCCTAAAATGGGCTCAATTAAAAGAGGGGAAAAAAAAAGATAGATATTTTCCTGTTTAGGAAGTTTTGCCACTTTCGTCTCTTTCTTCTTGTCCATCTGGAAAGGTGAAAGATTCCCACGTAGTTTCTCAATGGCATTTCGCAGCAGAAAGCCATCATCTCCTCCTTCTGTTATGCAGTTTAAGTAATGCAAACACAGCACTAGGATATCTGACCCCAGTAAATCTCTGCAGAGCTCAAGGCTTATTTTGGCAGAGCTCAGTGTGGATCTGTTACGTAGATTCTGAAAATCACCCAATTCATCTGGTGTGGGTCAAATGCTTGGCAGGAAACATGCTAACAGCTAAACCATAGCAGACTGCAGGGTAGTGCCTCATCCTATGCCATGGCTTCTCATTGCCTAAATGAATGCATCACTGCTACAGAAAAACGTGCTGCAGAAAGTCACCCAGACTTTGCTCTAAGATAAAATTAACCTGGTGTGAATTTACCTTGGGTCTGAAATCATCCGCACTTTTTCATCTTTGAAAATATTTTGAATTTCTTCTGAGATTACAGTTCTTTACAGGGAGAGGTAGAGCGTAGGGTAAGTGATGACTCACTAAGTTTATGCTGAATGCATGTCTGCTTTGAAACAATAGTATTATACAGAAGGTATGGATGCCGAAGAAGAAGAAAAGGCTTTTTATTAGTATTTAAAAAAAAAAAAAAGAGAAGAGAGGAAGACTTTTGCCTGCCCTCTCATTACTGCATTGTTGGGAATGCTGGAGCCTGAATCTTTAACCCCCATAAAGTTTCCATGCAAAAGAAATAAATTCATTTAAGACAGATCCATCTTCCTGTGTGTTTCTTCAGCGTAATAAAATTACTAACATGTCCTGGTGGTCTGCCTCAGGTTCCCCCAGATCAGGTATTTTGTAATTCTGAGCCAAGAGAACAAGACAGCATATTTATATCAGTCGGTTTTCGGGGCTACCGTTTTAGTTCCTGTTCCTGTGTTCTGACCAAAGAGGGATGATCATGCACATGTGTTCAGAGAAAAGCCTAAATGTATCGGTGGGCAATATCTGTAATATTTGTCATTTCTCAGGACAGTTTGCAGGTACATGGGTGGAGGAAAACTCTGGCCTCACTTGGTGGCTCCCTCCTACTTGCCTTGATCAAGTCCATGGGAATGCTGTATGAAAAAATAATACAAAATAATATATGAAATAGCACAAAAGGGAATGTTTCTTCATGGTACATAGATCCTTAGCTCGACAAGGCTGACTTTTAGGACAGAACCTCAGTTTATACAATGGTACATGATAATATAATCTGGACTAGAGAGAAGCTCTGCATTGGGATCGGGCTCAAATGCATGGACTGAATGATGTTGGAGAGTGTGTCATTTCAGCATATCTGATATCCTCAGCTGTAAATTATGCACCTCCTTTTCCTGAGTGTTTATTTAGGATGTATTTGCTCTGTGAGAGGGATTGCCTTTTGATGTTTATTCTCCAGGACCCAGCTATAAGGGTCTACCTTGGCTGCACAGCCCTGAGACAGCAGTTTGGTATGAATAACAGTTCTCCCACCTCAGAAGAGAGGTGTGCAGATGTAGACCTCATTTGTCTTCTTCACCTCCCCCCGAAAGGGAGCGAATTGGTGCTCAAGTAATTATATTATGTTGCATGTTTGTGGCAATGCTTCTCTTCTCAACACGTACCCTCTCTTGACTGTGGATCATCTGACATTCCAGACATCCTGTACAGCCGCTGTACCATAACACTCGTGAGGTCTCTCATCAAGCTAACAAGCAAATTATCCATGACAGTCCTGGCCAAACTCCTGATAAAGGTTCTGAAACACAATGACATCCTTACTCTTTCTCTCTCCCTTGTAAAATCAATCAGACTTACACTTTCAATAGGCAAGTTGCAGAAAGGAGAGATTTTCCCAGACTGTCAGGGTCCTGGGAAGAGGAGCTGAGGAGGTTCTTTCCACTTGTCATTTATTGCTGAAAGAAAGTGGGTTACATGGAGTCTCATGATAAAACATCAAATAGAGAGAAATATTTTTTAAATAGTCTGTAAACAAATGGCAGTCTCTTTACCCTCCTGGCTGTATTCTGCATTCTATATTCTGTAAATCAGAACTTTCTGATTTTGCTAAGGTGACAAGTCATTGCTAGAACGTGTTAAACTCAGTTATAGGAATATATGAGGTGACTGATATAATTAAGCATGATGCTTTGGCCTGGGATATTAAATAAAAACCACACAGTTTGCTGAAAATCATGGCTAACAAGGCCACAGATTAAAAAGCAGCTAGTAAACCTATAAAGACAATTACATTAAAACCTCCCTAATTTGCACAGCATTAACTGGCATGCCGTATAAGTTGTGCATCATGCTCCCCTCACAGACCTGAAAGGTTCCCCCAGTTTCTCAGCATTGCAAGCAGGGTTTCCTTGGTAAGGTTTCATGTACTTTGAGTGCTTTACAGAATTAATATCATTTTGCAGATAAGTGATCAAAATAAATTCTGTGACTCAGTACCTTTTCCTGTGTTTGCTCCTTTATGTCTCACTTTGCAAAAATATGCAGTTTGCCAGGGTTTTCCCACTCATTGGTGCAAATTAAATGAGGCTTGGCTATAGAGATTCATTGATTTTAAGTCAGAACTGCCAACACAAGACATTTAAATATATTGAGCAAGGCCCCCATTTTGTGCG
Organism: Chauna torquata; assembly: GCA_013399475.1. Classification (NCBI taxonomy): domain Eukaryota; kingdom Metazoa; phylum Chordata; class Aves; order Anseriformes; family Anhimidae; genus Chauna; species Chauna torquata. The sequence continues at coordinate 139,785 of VXAL01009365.1, read as the reverse complement.
AGTGACTGAAAAATAACCTCCCCTCCCTTCTTTTTATGTGCCTTTTGGATGTGGAAACTTCAGCCAGCACTTGGGTCACATTTTCAAGCCTCTCTTCACAACAATGTGATGCTTTTGCAAAAAAAGACAAATGTCACTCCAAGACGTATTAGTAGGAATGCTGGGTATAAGACAAGAGAGGTAATTATTCTGCTCTACTTGGCACTGGTGCAGCCTCAGCTGAAGTAGTGCGTCCGGTTTTGGGTGCTGCATGTTAAGATAACTGTAGGCGAACTGGAAAGAGAGCTAGAGAGCTGCAGCAAGATGATAAGAGGTTTAGAAAACATGAACCTCAGAGAAAGGTTGAGAGAACTGGGACTGTTTAGTCTAGGAAGTAGAGACAGAAGGAAGATGATAACATTTTTGCAAAAGCATAAAAATTATTTTAAAGAAGGCAGAAATCAAATTTTCCCTTCTCTGCAGAGGGCAGGACATGAAGTAATTGGCTAATTCACCGCTTAGATTTAGATAAAGACTGAGGAAAAAAATCTGATTACAAATACAGTGTAGAATTGGAACAGGCTTTTCAGAAACAAAATCTCCTTTACAGGAGGTTTTTAAGCACAGATGAAGCAAACATCTGGCTTGCATCTTACAGGCTGTGTGCAGCCTTGCTCCCTTGCCCTGTGGGAATAACCTGCCAATGTGTCTTCCAGTTCCCCATTCCTGGAATTTGGTGGTTCTAAGAGTGAAGGCAAGAAGCAGTCATTTAACAAGAAACAGAATAAAGTAAGTCGAGTCTGTAACACAGTTCTTTCCCTCTGGGTCTTATCTTTGCATGTAAAACATTTGGTACTATGAGAATCATGGCAAAATACCACAAGTCCATCATACTGTAAAAGGCATGTGATGACTTTTTGCTTGGACCTCATATGTAGCACAGGCTGCAGAATGTCCCTCCTTGGGCATCTTGTTGAGCCCTATAATTTCTAATTGATCTAAACACATATATTTTACAGATGTCCTGTCTAGTTCTAAATAGCCTTTGTTTCTTTCTCTAGCAAAAAAGATTCCACTATATTGTTTTCTGTGCTGATCCAAAGTCTAATTAACTTGAATGCCAGAAATCTATAGTTTATTCCTATCCAGCTTCATCTGGACACTGCTCAGCCCCATTAAAGTTGCTCCTGCCGGCAGATCTTATTTGTATTTATAGACTTAGAGAAGGTCAGGTTACCACAAGGCCTTCTGATCAATAAGCTGAACAAAAGTCTTACAACTCACCATGGTAAGACATTTTTCATTTCTCTAAAAACTCTTAGATTTCATATCTACCAGCAGCATTTGACAAACATGCATGTATAAAGCCATGGCCACAAACATGCAACAGGCAAAACAGGCTGGTGTGTGACATGCTTCCATATGAGGAGTGCACTTACACCTGTATGTACCATGACCATGAAATGAAGTGCAAAAGCAAAATATCCAATATAGCTAATTCTTTACTGCAATACTCCCTACCAAATAAATGGTATCTCTCTCTGCCTCAGACAAGCACTTATACATATCCGTTTGTTCTGCTTACAAGTAATGGTATGAATTAGAGTTTTCCCCTAGTATCATATATCTGAACCAACTTGAACATAAATGAAAATATTTGTTTATATATGTAATTAAGTGGTCTGATTTCCAGACTTGCTGTCTATTCTTTGCTGCTGTGGAGGAAGGAAGAACTGTGGATACTTGGGATTGCTGGAAATCAGACTGCTCGACTAAATTTCTCAACACTGATTTGAGAGGTGAACGTGAAACTAAAGATACTGAAGTTCTTTGCATATGTATTTCCTTTCAGGAAAATATAACAGTGCTAACCAGCCTGTTTCATTCAGAAGCTGTGTTTCTCTTGTAGATTCAATATCCAAACTAAAAGCTTTCTTTTATGTTCTTGTCAACAAATCTTTGCCCAGAAGAACCCCTTTAATAAGGATCATGAGGCTCCTCAGTCTGTGTTGATTAAGACCCTGGACAGAATGTGCAGTTACTAACTAGGGCTAATGCTGGGAGTAATTTTCCTGCCGACATTTGTCCACTGTCTAGGAAATAAAATGAGACCACCACAGCATTTCAGAAAGTCTAGCAAGATGCTATTAGACAATTGTGCCTTGCAGTGTCTAGGATCAGCCCTTGCTGGATTTGAGCTAATTATCTGGAGGCAGAATTGGGCAAACACTGCAAACACTTTGTTTGGAGGTTTTGTCAGGCTGGCGCTTTTTTTTGATCTGGTCCTCAGTTTCTGAGCTGAATTGACCAGTTCTTGAACAGCACACTATTTGCGAACACGTTAAATGATATTAGATAGTTTGTTGGATGTACTATTAAGGTTGCAATTTTCTTTTTTGAGTAAATATAACTTTTAGAATCTGACTCTTCAGGAACGAACGCACAGGGTTGTGTGCTTGGATATGGCTTTGCTCACATCTCTGTAGATCTGGTGCAAGCATCGTTCATTCCAGGGAACATTTCCTAAAGTTGATGAATCCATTCAAACATTTGCAGGAAGTGAATGCGAATGAGACGGAGTCAAAGGCATGAGAATTCACTTCAGAAATGTTAAGAAACATGTCTGAGAGCTGTTAAAATCAATGGGAGCCTTTACTTCTACACATATCAGTTATTTCCAAATCTTCTACAAAACACATGGAATCCTTCTGCCGAGCCTCCGCTCACTTTCACAAAACAAAGTGCTAAACTGTTGACTTCACCCTCAGTACCAGGTCCAAGTATTGGGTATCAGTCATTAAGTGCTAGTTACACAGAAAATTGGGGCATGTCTCAAATTGTCAAGTCTGCTTGTGCAAACTCAATATTTATATTAATTGAGGTGAGAAGTGATTCACAGAGAACTGCTGTTTGCTTTGTTCAGATCTGATTGGCAGTACTGGATTATGCTGTGCAGTAACTGTCAAGGCGAGACAGGACAAGTATCAGCCCTTCAACTTTAAACTGCTTGATGAGAGCTTTCATGAAACAAACCTGTTTCACGCTGTTATAGGTAGCTTCTTTTTTTAATTAAACAGTAACATTAAATGAGCATGAAAGGTTTTATTTAAAAAGAGAAAAAGTTACCAACTCATTTAACAATACTAATAGAAGTATACCTGTCCTAGATCCACATTTCCCTAAATATATGCTGCTTGAGCACAGACACTGAGATTGTCTACCTTTCTCTATAATATATTGGCTGCAAGCACCATGTCCAAAAGACAAGGATTTTTATGTGACATCAATAACACGCTAGGGTCTGCTATCCACTATCCACTTGCACCATATATTGTTGGCAGAAACAACACCTATATCTAAGGCTAGTCGAGTATGAGTCACAAAGTAGAAAGACTGGTAATAACTTACAGCATATTCTTAGAAATTACTATAAAAGGATAGGGATGGCATGAGGAAAAATTATGCCTGAAGCTTTTTCTCTATTTAGTCTCATTTGTATGAGTCTGGAATCAATGGAATTCAGTCTAAAGGACATGTCAGGTGGTGATTACACCTTGGTGCTCTGCATATTGCTTATACCTTTAAACAACTATGCCAAGAAGCTTCAAGTTGCAGTATACCTGGCAGTCTCTTCCTTAAGATAAGCATTAATAAGACAGCTCAGAAGATGATCACTAATTTCAATAGCGTTGCAGAGCATCTATTTCTTACCTGCTTATTGAGGAATTATTGATATACTAAGCCCTTTAGAAGTGGCAGTGAACTCTCAAGTGTGTAGATAGGATGGGCAGAGATGGTACTTCCAAGAAGCCAGTCTTGTCCATGTGCCCCACTGTTTTTTTTCTTTTTTTTTTTCTTTAATATACCTTTGCTTTTTCCTGAGTAGGAATGCTGACATCATATCCAGGTTGGGACCTCCACAAAAGACTTCAGAGAATAGAAAGAAGAGATGCCTGGCTTGCAATAAAGACCACAAGCAAGGAATACAATTTGTCAAAGGAAGAAAAAAGGCCAGTCTGAGAGTGCTGGTAATGACCTAGATATCTCACTCAACCGCAAGTTATGTGTCTGTCCACTCAACGAGCTTAGTTTAAACTTCACTCTTCTGTTTCACATTACAGATGGCAGAAGGATGATGCTGGGTGTTATTCTATTTAAGCCGGATAGTTCATCCTCTGCCTCAAACCACAGTCTTCATGTTTCTTAAAGGTTTCTAGTGTTTCTAGTTTCTGCTTTACATCATATGGTTTTCTGCACCTGATGAAGTTTTAAAGTAAATCTTTGAAACTTAAGTCAAGAAGAGAAAGATCTTAGGCTCATATAATGTGGCACCTAGCCAGAGATGACTTAAGTAATTGGGAAAATAATATTGAAAAGGAAACAAAAATCAAGGGAAGCAAATCATGATTCATGGTTTCTCTCCCAAATGTCATTGGAAATATCACAGAGATTAGCCAAAAAACTCCAACAAATTCCTGGTCCTTTTAATTAGAACAAGAAAAGTTCCAAATTACTGAAAAGTTCCCTTATTCTAAAAGCACCATTTAAAAACATGTACAAAATTAATGGCTGCTGCTAAGTGGATCACCCGAAGCAAAAACATGGAGTCCATAATCACACTATCCACCACTAGCTCTGTTCATAGGCACGTAAAGGGTGGGGTTGGTCCAGCAGATGGAAAAAAAACCTTGTTTGTTTATGTTTCTAAGGGAACCTCCACTCATATGTGTCATCACGTACTCTTGCACAGGGGCTTTAAGAATTTGTGCCTTGAGGCAAAAGGATGAATATTGTTGTTTTAAGTTGCAGATAGGAACAGGATGATGTGTTTAAGTGCATAATGGTCAGCACATGCAGCATTGCTGTGCTTTACTTCCTAGTACTCTTACTAGCAGGTGAGAGCTCCTGGGAGATTTTTGTGGTATTTCTGAGATGCTGTGTTAATAATGTTTGCTGTCTGATTTATTTTTATTTTTATCTTTATTTTTATTTTTATCTTTATTTTTATCTTTATTTTTATGTTTATTTTTTTTTAAGACAAGGGAGAAAGACAGATGCAAACTTGAAAACAAAATTGCAGGCTCACCTGGAAACTAATTGCCTTGAGAGTGTTTGTGCTCTGATAAAAAAGTCTTTGCAAGCTCTCTTGTATTTTGAACAGAAAGAAAGGCCTATTCAGCAGAGAATCAGAGGAGATCAACATACCCAGTAACCTGCAAAACAAGCCAAACACTCAAGAACCCTGTGTTCCCAAAGCACACATCAGCTTCCATGCTTGTAAGTCAAGTAATCTTCTTGCTTCTCCTACTCAGGGTAATTAATCATTTCTGCTTTTGTGAAGTCTCAGTCTCTATCAAAGTAACATATCCCATATGTTACTCTGATTGATCTTCCTATTACACTTAGCCATCTTCCACTGCTTGGATGTTGTCGCCCAGCTCCACAGACATACTCTAACACAATACACTGGGCTCCTGTGAGACAAGACGCTTTATTATTTTTTTTTAAAGATTTCTTTTTATTCTTATAAAATTCCCATTGACTTCTAGTTCACTTGTGCTGGGAACAAAGTCTGAAGGAATGTGGAGTAAGGACTGCAGGCGTTGACTGGTACGAAGCTAAAAAACAAAGAATGATGGTCATTTACAATCGGTTAAACATATATGTTGCACTCAGAAAGAACACTTTCTATTTATGTTTCTCTAACAAACTGCTTCCGCAGCCGGAGAAATGCCCATAAATAAGGTTATGCTCTGTTATTGCTGGTGCCGTATTGCATGGCAAGCACAAGCTTTTAAAAGTGTTTATGAAGGAGCTCTAACTCCCTAGCGCAATGTGTTACATCTAAAGGTTACGGCTGGATTCTACCTGATAGGCACCGGCCCTGGGTGCACAGACCCTTCTTCCCCAGGGTGCAGGGGCTCCCTCCGCAGCGCTAAGTGGACATGCACAGGTGGGATGGGCAGCATTGTCATGCCAACCTTATGTGAAGTCTCCTTTCCATTTCCACTGAGTTGTAAAAATGGTTGCATATGACTCAGAGATGTTTTTTTGCTCTTTCTAGAGAGTGAAATGCTTTTGACTTTCAGAGGAGCCTTTACCTGCACTGCTCTCTGGAAGAGAGAGAATGATGCTTTTTTGTTCCCTACTTGTCTTTCAGGGACAAGGGAACTGTTGAAGGTAACATGGCACTCATGTAGCTTTTTGTCTCTGCTAATGTCAACTATCTATTCACTATAATCAGTCAGTGTGAAGGTCTCTCTGATGTGTATCAGAGAGACAGCTTACTCCACACCACTCTGTCCCACTGGCTTCCAAATCACTTTCCTAAGTAATCACATTTGAAAGGACAATCATTTTTGCCTCGGATTAGTCTAAAAGCCTTTCCCACATTAACCCATTTTTCCTCCTGTGCCTGAGGCAGCCCAGGATGAAAAGGCACTGGACGTTTTCAATCATTTGTTTGCTCTGTGCTTTCTACACCACCTTCCTTGAAGGGATGGGGATGTCCTCAGCATGGGTGTGTTCAGCTCCTTGGCCCTTTCCTCCCTTCAACTGGCAGTCATCTGCACCATTGATTTTAATGCATCCTGCTGTGTTGCAGCCCTGACTGCATTGGATCAGATGTGCAAGTGATTTTAAATGAAAACAAGCAAATCACTGTAGACCCTTCCCAAGTGTGTGGAAAGGGAGTTGTATAACTGATTTTAAAAAATAAAAATAAAAATAAAAATAAAAAAATGAGAGGGAGACTGCTGGCAAGAAAGCAAAAATTAAACCCAAGGCAAAAAGGAAGTGTTTGGAAGGCAGGAGAAAATAGTGATTTAGTCATTGTGCATGAAGGGCTTTGGGGCACAAATCAGCAGAAAACCAGCACTCAGAAATGGGGAGGGAGCAGCTTCATGTCATGCGCCAGGACTCTTGTTAACACAGAGTGTTACTATTAAGCAAGGAAGGAATGGGGGAAAAACGAGGCCACACCTAGAAAAAAACTGGACAAAAAGGAAAAAATAAAGGCACTAAAGAAGAGGAGCCACTGAGAAACAGGGGAAAAGAAGTAAAAGGAAATGAGAATAAACATGTGAAGAGAGAGAAATAGAAACGCAAAAGAGAATTTTTGAATTGATGGATTTTACTTCAGATTTCATTTCTTCAGCTTATATTACAAGATGGGCTTCCACAGTGAAGTTCAACACAGGGGACAACTGCTTTTAACTCTCAGGCTTGGGAAAGAAAGGGAAAAATATGTAGATGAGATTCTCTGTCTTGTCCACTGATAGGCATAGACATCAGTCTTGGATCAAAGCAAACCAGTAAATGACTTAAAGTTTGGACTGTTGGGCTTGGTTTGCTCCCAGCGAAGGGAAGATGGCTGATACAGAAAACATTTCCTCCTGGAACAACTCCATGGAAAGACTAAGTGCCAGGCGCATACCAGGAGCACGGGATAGTACAAGGGTTGCAATATGCATTCGCAGTGCAGTCCTGAGCAGTAGTCTCTGGATAAATGCAAGGCCTGAGTCATGCTCTGAGAGTTGTTTGAATAATTGACGAACCAGCCTGAAAAATGATACCCTTTCCTGCAGAAGAAGGGATCTTTGTCTCTAATTTTAAAATATATATATATGAAAACCAATTAAAATGCCATTGTAAAGATAAGTGTAAAGGTACAGATGCTTGAGCGAACTGTGAGGTTTCCTCTTGTATGCCATGTTAATTGGAAGTCATGTGGGTCATTTGGAGGATGAAATTCAGCAAAATACAGCTACAGTGTTATGTATGGAGTTGACCACCTTTGGACCAGACTAAGGACTAAATTCATTCCTGTTGACCAACCTGTAGGCTTTAGCGGGTCAACGTGGAAAGGATCAACACTCCAGTGAGGTCTAATAAGCCACACGGAAGAAAAAGGCAATGTGGGGTTATATGGGTATTCCTATGGGAAGTCTGCAACCTTTGTCAGTCCTGGTTTTATACTTGTGCTGTGTAATTCAAAGATGAAAGCAACATCTGTTGCTCATGAAAGCCTTAGTTTGTGACATCAGACACAAAAAAGAAAGAAGTCTTGCACTGATTTTGGAAAAAGTGCACTTTAAAGGAGTAGGGTGTCTTTTGTTACTTTTCTAAATATGAAATAAAGCTTCGTGGCTGCGTTTCCTTTAAAGGAAAATCACCTTGCTGTTGAAAGAAAATGATAGTGATATTACCATAACTATATTGATAATGTTTCATGATTTATATGTTCCTATACATGAAACTGTTAAAGAAATTTACTGTTTACTCTGTTTTTTTTTAAATGAAACGAAATCAATGTAAAAATGTGATATTTTTAGATTAGTTTCTGTTGACAGTATTCCCTGTAAACATTAACTCATTATTTATCTATCCCAAGGAATGGTATGCATTGGAAGACAATCGCCTTGCAGTGGAATGTGACCTTGGCTAGTCTATAACAGCTAAAAAATGCCATCCCTCTGACGTTATAGTGTTTTGATGGAAGGGAAAATTAGCTAACTTATTTGGAATAGTTGCAAAGAAATCTTCAATTTCTTAAAAATGAGTTCAGCTAACTTTTGCCTTTCTCTTTGGGAATGCAATGAGTTTGTGGTTGCACAGTGTCTTTTACCTAAGAGCTTTCCTCAGAGCATTAAGGAAACATTAATTAAGGTTACAGTATTTTGGGGGAGCACGGAGGCAAAAGTTATTAACATCACTTTAAAAAGTAGCAGACTGATATTTAAGGGACTTAATGCAGCTATGTGCAGTGAGTGCCAAAACTGCAAGGAAAAAAATCTCTACAGCCTTAACTTTATTCCTCTTAGCAAACCACCCACTTGTGCTCAAACAATGTCTACTGAATGTTGAAAAGGCTACAGATTTGCCTCTCTTGTACTACTAAGGTTGTACAGGCGTGCTACATCCTGTTAGCTCAAACATAAAACCCTTGCTGGCAAGTTTTCAACACCTATTCCCAAAGCCGAGGATACTGCAAATTCTCTGTACCTCCAGACAGTCAGACTTTCCCATTGATAATTTTCTGACATACAGTGCTGGGCCATGGCTGTGCCTGTCCTCAGCCTTGTCTCTCTCTGTCTCCTGGGTTGTTGGACCCTTGTTGCAGCCCATCTATAGCCCTGTCTCCTTTGCTCCTGACTGGGTTCCCTGGGAGACTCTGGACCTTGTTTGTCACTTTGCAATAACCAGGACTGTGGATGACCAGCACCAGGCTCTGGCCATGGGTTCAGGCACTGTGGAATGGTGCCTGGCAGTGGGGGCACAGCCAATTCTGGTGTCACCATCAGCTCCTCACTCATCCCTCCTCCTGCAACAGACCAGCAAATGAGGATTGTGTGGTTATCTTGACGTTCTGTCCATGGTCTTTCTGCAACAGAAGATATCTTCTCACAGAGGATGGAGTCCCAGAAGCTGTCTGTTTCAGTCTAGCAGATACCTGTTCTGGGATGCCTGTTTGAGTGTTATGGAGCTGGGATGTGTGGGTACACTTAGCTGAGAAACCAGCCTGTCATGGTTAATTTTCTTAGTAGAGCCTCACAAGGCTGTGTTTTGGATTTTTGATGAAAATAGTGGTGAGGTTATTGGTTGTTGCAGAGTACTATTTACATAAAGGCAATAACTTTTTTTGCTTCTCGTGCTGCCCTGTCAGCGAGGAGGCTGGGGGTGCACAAGGAGCTGGGAGGGGACGCAGCCAGGACAGCTGACCCAGCCTGGCCAAAGGGATATTCTGTGCTACACGGTGTCATGCTCAGCAGTAAAAGCTGGGGTAAAGAGGGAGGAAGGGAGGACGTTGGGAGTGATGGCGTTTGTCTTCCCAAGAAACCGTTACACGTGATGAACCCTGCTGTCCTGGCAGTGGCTGAACACCTGCCTGCCCGTGGGAAGTGGTGAATGGATTCCTTGTTTTGCTTTGCTTGCGCATATGGCTTTTGCTTTACCTGGTAACCTGTCTTTATCTCAACCCATGAGTTCTTGCGCTTTTGCATCTCTGATTCTCTGCCCATCCCATTGGTGGAAGAGTGAGTGAGCAGCTGTGTGGCACTTACCTGCCTGCCGGGGCTAAACCATGACACAGCCTCTCCAGGAACATGGTGCATCTCCGAAGTTACATGTGGGTCAGAGGAAAAAGTTACCATCAATGGTTAGATACAAATTTTACTTGGGGTAGACGGGACTTGATGCAAAGCATGATGCGTAAATAACTCTCATATATTGCTTCTGGAACAGCTTTTCTGGGTTGTTCGGTTTGCCATAGATAATCCTTCTCATTTACACTCTCAGAGATCTCAGAATGCAGCTGTTAATATCACTTGCTCTGAAATCAACACAGGGACCTTGTTTGAGTTGTTGGCTGTTGGTACCTAAGCTTTGGATCCAGAGCCTTAGCAAGGAGCCTGGGTGTTGGCACCATGGCTGAGCACTTCTCCCTAACAGAGCAGAGGTTGCTGGGCACTCATTTCTGGAAACCACACGGGGATAATTAGGGATGAAAGATGCATTTAGAGCAACATTTTAGTTGGACTAGAAAGGCATTTTTGACAAAAATTTCCCAGCTGTTCCCACTTGCTTTTTTTTAGGTTGATATTACATGATGCACTCAGAGCCCCTGAACTGGCTTCCCTTTGAGTAAAACCAAACAGACGAGTGCGCTCCATTAGGTCTTCACCTAATGTGCTATAGGATTTCAGCTCCTGGGGCCAGAGTGGAGCTGGTCTGGGGTAAAACTGCTGAAATAAGTATAAAGTGGACATCAAGTCTCAGCACCAACTGCTTCCCCCTTTGTATCTGCTCCCACAGCTCTGCAGTCCTTGCTGACATAGACACAGGCTTGGGGACCTAAGAGCCAGCTCCTAATTCAGAGCCAAAATCTGTGGTGGGCCTGCCTGCACGGTGCCAGCACAGCCATCATGAGCTTGTCCCCACTGCCACAGAGCACTGACCATTCCTTCTCCCTAGAAATGTGTTTGGGGAGAATTGCATGTTCTGATTTGTTTTGTTTTGTTTTGTTTTTTATGTATGCTTTAGGAAGTAAATGGATCTAGTGGAAGGTGTTCCTGCCTATGACAAGGTGGGTTGGAATGAGATGATCTTTAAGGTCTCTTCCAACCCAAACCACTCCATGTCTCTGTTAGGATCGTGTGTCTGTGGCATTTGTTATGTAAACACAGTAAAAGATACTTCCTCCTTCTATTACTTTTTCTAGTACTTGTACATGAAGTAACCACACTTTTTCCTCACTAGAATTCACTTACTTCACTGTGTCACTTGTGGTTTCCTTGTATTTGGATATTTCTGCCTGAAATCATGCTACCTTGGATGAGGGCACCTACTTGTTAGATAGTGGCTTGTAGAGAGCCTGGACCATCCTTTCCCAAGCTCCGTGAAGGTTAAATTATTTTCCTGCAGCATTCCGTTCTTCATTGTGTATTCCGCTTATAAGGCTGTTCTTTTTCTCATCATAAAGAGTCACTTAGATCTGCAAATTCACATGGTTGAGTTTTAATCTTTAAATCAGTTGAATATGCATCAAACTCAAATGGTTCAAGTTATTCTTGACTGCATGTTGGAAAACAAGACTCTGAGAAGAATCTCTCTCTGTCCCCCCATGTCTGTCTTGTCCTGTCCTCCTCTCCCGAAAACACCTCTTATCAACTTTGTCCATCAAATTTTCTTATCACAATCTCTTCATATCATATTTTGATCTTCTACTGGTTTCTCTTTCAAGCATCATGACTACTGCAACATTGCTGAGCTTGATACTACACTGTAAGTCTACAGAAAAGAAATCTAAACTGCAAGCATTTCAAATTATTCCCTCAGTGGATACTATTTTTTGCAGGCTCCTCTTGAAAATCCAGTAGACTTAAAGATGCTAAAAGATCTGTATTTCTGTCATGCATATTGCTTAATGATTGCTAAGGAGAAAGGTAATTAATAGAACTATAGATTTGGTTGCAATGCTAGAAAAATATTGTCACATCAAACCTGAAATTCATCAGGAATTTGGCACAGTGAAAAATTCCATTAAGTCTCACTTTTACATCTACCTGTCCCCTAAAAATATAGTTGACTTAATTTTCTGTTTTTTAGTCTTTTTGCTATTCTTTATTTTCAAGTCAAGATTAAAATACAAAAAAAAAATTTTTGAAAGATCATAATTAAAAATGGGAAAACATAATATCCATCCGACAATTTCTCGTGTTCCCATATCAGGATTGTTAGAAGAAAAGACACCACATTTCTGTGTATGCATATTAAGACATTTAGTTTAATCAGATTGAGGGCTTTAAAGCTGTAGAAATATCACCTAATTCTACTTCACCTTACAGCTTGAGTTGTTGCTGGTGAAAATGAGTACAAAATGAGATGACCTGTGCAGATGAGAAAGCATGCCTAGCAGGCCACATCTGGGTGTTGAGGTGTTGATAGCACAGTTAGTCTTACTCTAAGGTTACAATATCTGATGAGCATACCTTCAACCTCATACCAATCCATATGCAGAGGCAGCCATAGCATGAAACCCACACCACAATTTGTATCAATTAGCCACATTGCTGACAAGCTTTGTCGATAAGTCAGAGGCTGAAGAGACTTGGAGACCGAGCTCCCGCTTCTCATCAAGGTGGTCCCAAGAGAGCTGGCAAGGCAGAAGGTTCTTCTGTGGAGAAGCTTCTATGTCTCCTACCTTCTACATTAAACAAGGATGCCATATCTGCTTCTGCTAGGCAAGAGTCTGTTGCTTGTATACATGCATTCTCTAAATATTTCAGTGAATGAAATTTCTGCTCTACAGCCCACCTTATGAGGCTATTGCAGATAATTCGCAGAAATGAGATTTCAGAGTAAGAGTCACAAGAATATACTACTGAAATCTGATCATCAGACTGCTCTTTATCCAATCAGGAAATATAGCAGGATAGTATGATCTGAACAGCTTGCTTTTCAATAGTCCCAGAGAGCCAGTTACAGAAATAGCTATGATTTAACAGCTATTTGCCACAAACTACTTAGCCAGTAATTTAAATACCAGTTGAATTAGTGAAAATCATTACCTGTGCAGAAAGGTAATGGTTGCAAAATTAAGAATTTCCTACAAAATGTTTGGCCTACTCTAATCTCTTTTATTGAACCACTGCAGTTATTTTTTCCCTCCAGGCCAGTTGCTCCCTAATTGCAAGCTGACCTTGAGGTATAGAAATTAACGGCAACATCTACACAGAAGCTGACAAAGGCGCCCAGGGTGGAGCATCACCAGCCAATAGAGCTATGGTTATTACTCAGCTATCACATCTTCATTCTGCTCTCCTGACTGCAAGTCATCTCTACCACCTCTGTGCCAAATATGGCTACTGCTCTTTATTGATCGAGTTTCTACTTTGGCAACAGATGAGAAAGCACTGGAAATGATCTGGCAGAGGTAGTGTTTCATTAGCTGGTGAAAATTAAATGCAGGTGTCTCGGGTCAACTACCAACAAGCCAAATTCCTCATGCAGCTTCAGGTGCTCTTTTCTTTGAGAAATGACCTTTATTTATGCCAAAGTAACAACTGAGAGTGCCTTCTACCATGACTCAGAGACAAAAAAACCTGAATCTCACTCAGATGTGACCAGAAAGTGTTACCTAAGCCTTATCAGAAGAAGCCTTAGCTCTCACTATCTGTGACCACAAACTGATCCACTGGCATCAGTTGCTGCCTGGGGAAATGGTTATCCAGTGAGTGCTGTGCCTGTCTGCCTTTTAACCTGTATGTCTGCAGGTGACTGAAGAACCTTGGCAGGCCAAGCTCCAGTGCAGGTGGATCATAGACTCATAGAATGGTTTGGGTTGGAAGGAAACTTAAGGATCATCTAGTTCCAACCCCCCCTGCCACAGGCAGGAACACCTTCAAGTAGAGCAGGTTGCACAAAGCCCCATCCAACCTGGCCTTGAACACTTCCCGGGATGGGGCATCCACAGCTTCTCTGAGCAACCTGTTCCTGTGCCTCACCGCCCTGATTATGAGATCTTTTCCTGCAGGGAGCTGAAACTTGAAGTCAGGCACACTGGGTGAGAGCCCAGCTGGGAGAGGAAGCTCTGCTCTGCATGTCCCACTGGTTCACCCAGCACCGTCTTCCCTAGATGTGGTGGTTTTGCTTTCACTTGGAGGGGTGTCCAGTACACCCGGAATCGAGTGCCCCAGGGGTGGAAACACAGCCCCATCATTTGTCATGGACTGATCCAGACTGCACTGAAGCAGGGTGAAGCTCCTGAACACCTGCAATACATTGATGGTATTATTTTGTGGGGCAACACAGCAGAAGAAATTTTTGACAAAGGGAAGAAAATAATCCAAATACTTCTGAAGGCCGGTTTTGCTATCAAACAGAGTAAGGTCGAGGGACCTGCATAGGAAATCCAGTCTTGGGAGTAAAATGGCAGGATGGATGTCGCTGCATCCCTATGGATGTGATCAATAAGATAACAACCATGTCCTCACCAAATAACAAGAAAGAAACCCAAGCTTTCCTAGGCCTTGTGGGATTCTGGAGAACGCATGTTCCAGGCCACAGTCAAATTGTGAGCCCTCTATATCGAGTGACTTGAAATAGGAACTATTTTGAGTAGGGTCCTGAACAACAACAGGACTTTGAAGAGATTAAAGAGGAAATAGCTTGTGCGGTAGCCCTTGGGCCTGTCCGTACAGGACCAGCTGTGCAAAATGTGCTTTACACTGCAGCAGAGGAGCATGGCCTCACCTGGAACCTCTGGTAGAAAACCCCAGGAGAAACTTGAGGTCGACCTCTGAGGTTCTGGAGCCGGGGGTATCGAGGATCAGAAGCCCGCTACACCCCAACTGAAAAGGAGATACTAGCAGCATATGAAGGGGTTCGAGCCGCTTCAGAAGTTGTTGGTACGGAAGCACAGCTCCTCTTGGCACCACGACTACCGGTGCTACATTGGATGTTCAAAGGGAGAATCCCTGCTACGCACCATGCAACTGATGCTACATGGAGTAAGTGGGTAGCATTAATTACTCAACGGGCTCGAATGGGGAAACCCAACCGCCCTGGAATCTTAGAAGAGATCATGGACTGGCCAGAAGGCAGAGATTTTGGAATATTGCCTGAGGAAGTAACTCGTGCCCAAGAGGCACTACCGTACAATGAATTATCAGAAGATGAAAAGCATCATGCTTTGTTCACTGATGGATCCTGCCGTATTGTAGGAAACCATCGAAAGTGGAAAGCTGCTGTGTGGAGTCCCACACGATGCGTTGTGGAAGCCACTGAAGGAGAAGGCGAGTCGAGTCAGTTCGCAGAGGTGAAAGCCATCCAACTGGCCCTAAAAATTGCCGAAAGAGAAAAATGGCCAGTACTCTACCTTTATACTGACTCATGGATGGTGGCAAACACCTTGTGGGGGTGGCTCCAGCAATGGAAGCAAAGCAACTGGCAACGCAGAGGTAAACCCATCTGGGCTGCTGCATTGTGGCGAGATACTGCTGTGCGAGTGGAAAACATGGATGTGAAAGTACGACATGTAGATGCTCACATGCCCAAGAGTCGTGCCACTGAAGAACATCAGAATAATGAGCAAGTGGACTGGGCTTCAAAAATTGAAGTGGCTCAGGTGGACCTGGACTGGGAACATAAGGGTGAGCTGTTTGTAGCTTGGTGGCCCATGAAACTTCAGGACATCTGGGGAGAGATGCCACATATAGATGGGCTCGTGATCAAGGGGTGGATCTGACTGTTGAGGCCATCACACAGGTCACCCATGAGTGTGAAACCTGTGTGACGATCAAGTGAGCAGTGCTAGTGAAGTCTCCTTGGAATAGGGCGCGGTGGCTAGGATTTCCATATGGTGAGGCCTGGCAAATTGATTATATCGGGCCATTACCACAAACCCGCCAAGGCAAGCGCTACGTGCTCACCATGGCAGAAGCAACTACTGGGTGGCTGGAAACATACCCAGTAAACCATGCAACTGCCCAAAACACCATCTTGGGCCTGGAAAGGCAAGTTCTGTAGTGTCATGGTACCCCAGAGAGAGTCGAGTCAGACAACGGGAGTCACTTCAGAAATAACCTGGTAACCTCCT